>CM040932.1:29628356-30228356 GCA_023029165.1 Gobiocypris rarus
TCAACCGATTTATGAATTAGAACAGAACATTACCACTCCACTTCACATTGTCCAATGGAATCTGAACTCTGCCAGATCACAATTGGTTGGTGTATATACATGACAAGCGGGCATTGACGAATTATGTAATATTTTAAAACATATAATATATAGATTTTTAAATAAATCAACACATTAGCTTTGATTATTGATGAAAAAATTGTTTTGGTTTTTTTGGGGGAATGCTTTTCTCCCGTAAAGCCACAGACACTCTCTGAAAGAACCATATATGGCTCGAGAGGCGTTTCCGAACAGACTGAGGAAAATCAGCCAGTAAAACACACGCAACCCATAGCAACGGGTTATGGCAACGCCTCAGACCGACTGATATGAAAAAATAAACAGAAGGTTTCCGACTTTTGAGCAGTTTGTTAGTATTGGACACATTGTCCTTTTTTATTGACCACAAATATTATCATTGATATTTGTCTGAGAGGGGCACTTTTGATTAATTTTGAAAAAGGGCAGGGGCTCGAGCACCCAAAGCCCCCTCTCTGCACGTGCCTGGTGTGGTAACCATTTAAAAAAGTAAAAAGGAACTTGAATTGGATTGGTATTCTGTTTTTAGTTGATGCCAATCCCCCTGATTGAAGCCCATGAGGCTGATTATCCATATCTCTTCCAGTGAGAGACCAACTACATCTGCTCCGGTTACATTAGTGTTATGAGGGCAGGAATGCACCTTATCCCTCCTTACACGAATTTCTATCAACTTACAATCATAGGCCTCAATAAGAGAGGGCCTGCCTTCACACCAGAAATCTAAGCGAATTATAAACATTAATACAGAGCTTGACAAGAAGCTGTCAGTCAGTTGGGCAAATGCTGTAACATGCTGAGGAAAGGCCCTTTCTTTCTCATTTCAAGGAACTTCAAAGACCTTGGCAGCTGCAGCCAACTCATGATCTGTTTATATAACTGAGTCCATAAAGGGTTTAGGCTTGTGCTGCAAACAGATCTGAGGTGTTCAACACTGTTCTGTGGGCCTCGGGCTCTTTTGTTTGGATAAGTTTCACACAAAATGCTCCTCAACTCCGGAGAACATGAGCAATCTTGCTTCGCCTCCCTAACATTGACAAAGGTGTCTATTCTTCAAGTGGGCAATAGTTTGCGGGGAATGCCATGTTTCTGCGTGTCAAGCGCAAATTTTGGGGTATTTTTTGGGATGTGCACAAAGTTTGTCTGTTCAAACGTGAACTTGTGTATTGTCTTTCACATCTCCTCCCTGGAGTGCATTTAATCACAACATGAGAAAGAGACATCAAAGCAGCCCGTGTCATGTTTACAGAGAGAAATTATATCACTAGTCTTTTCTTTTTTTTTTCCCGTAAGTTTTTCTTCCTGCCTATTATAAACAAGTCACACAGAGTCTTAGTTAAACATTGAATTTTGATGATCTAAACAGATTTTTTTTTTGTCTCTCTCTCTTTCTCGGTTCTCCTCCTTCTTTCAGTTATGGATGTCAGAGTGATCAGATTTCTATCTCTTGTGCTTTCAGACACACCTCAGGGGTTAAAGCTGTTCCCCAGAACTTTCCAAAACCCCATTGGTTCAGTCATTACTCTTTCAGTGACTCCTGAAACATTATTCAGCATTAACTGCTGCTTGTGATGGGACCTGACATCTAGACTGTGGAGGGATAAATAAGTCATTTGCCAATCCTAATATATAAAAAAGCAGAAGATGGGAAAAGATCACATTCATGATGGACATTTATCAAATCTACCTCCTCAAAAAATGAAAATTGTCATTTACTCACCCTCATGTTGTTACAAACCTGTATAACCTTGTAAACCTGTATTTTTTTATTTTTGCCAGTACTTTTGAAGGTGAATAGTTTGGTGTTTCAGATAGAAAGAGACATTGTACCATCACTGTAACAGATCAGGATATCTATTGACACTGTGGCTTTACCACACAACTTGGAGCTGTGCGTGTGTGTTCTGGGACTGGAGTGTGAAAGAAAATCTGTGTGCATTTCCCCTGGGTGGGCTCTGAATGTGACAGGCCTGTAAAACCAGCACTGGTGTTGCATTTCAACAGCTGTCTGTTTGAATCAAACATCTTTTCTGAACCTAGTACAACAGGATAAGCTAGATTTCAATCCACTTTCAGAATTCAATAACATTTTATTGAACGGGAAACAAGCATCCCTTTCTAAGAATCCTTTCTACCTATTTTGGAACAAGTATTTTCAGGCTGGTTCTTTATTAGTTCTTTTTTTGCTGTGATGTAACTGTTGTGAAATGTTGGCTAAAGTGCATCAGCACATGTAGAAATGCTTGTAGGCTTTTCTTACCCCAATTAACCCTGGCTTAACATCCTTTCATAACGCAGGTAAAGGCTGGTTTTTATACTTGCCCATTTTTCCTGCTTGTAACACATCAACTTTTGAAAACGTTCACTTTCTGCCTAATATATCCCACCCACTAACAGGTGCTGTGATGAAGAGATAATCTGTGTTATTCACTTTACCTGTCAGTGGTCATGTTATGCCTGGTCTGTGTAGATTATTAAAACACTGTAATGTTAAATTTAACGGGCAATCATAAATGTACAATGGTATAGCAAACAACCAGACTTAACAAGTGCAGATATGCAAGTGCAGCTGGTTACATTTGCTGGTTTTTAACCTCATTAATGTGTCAATAAGCATATTAACTCAGTGTTTACAAATGCAGAGAGTGAATGCAGAGTTAAAGGTGCAATAGGTGATCTGGGAAATGCTCATTTTAGCCTGCTAGCATTGAAAGCATACAATCCCACCCTCCTCTAAAACACATGACAGCGTACAGACCAGAATCGAGATGACCAGAGACAACATTATTGATTTACGTCATGTCATTCACCGGTGAGAACTGTCATACAGCACAGTGAGTAACCTTATGCAATAAAGAACGTAATTAGATTTCGAACCGAATGCAATTATTGAACGAACATTTTATGGTCCTATTCATTCACAGAAGATATATATTTATAAAAATACATTTAGACCGCTTAACATAGTGATTGCTATCAGGATATGAGGAGACTTTCAACCAGCATAAAAAAAATTCTGTAGAGAATCACCTATTGCACATTTTAAGAATGTCTCTGTTTCAAGTGAGAAGCATGTCAGCATTGTGTTCTAGGAGCTCGTTTTACTTTCCTGGCAAAGTATTTTTTATTTGTGCTGTAATTAAGGGAGCCATTATAGTTTCTTCCTCTAGGGAGGAACAACTCTGTAAATCCTGTCATAACAGTAGCAAGTGAATCAGTATGTAATCATTTCTGAACTTTAAACACAACTTAAAGTCATGGCAAAGCTCTGTTGTTCACTGAGAATCTGAGATCACTGAGCTCAAAATTACTTGACGTTTTCTTCTTCGCCTTTCTTCTTCTTCTCTGAACTGTTAAACTATCAGAGCTCTTCGAAGTACAATTGATTGTAGCAGAACCATCTGTCTTGTTATCCTTCACAAGTTTCCACCACCCAAACAACGACCAAGCTTTAATTCTTATCTTACTGTTACAACTAGGAATGTCATTTTCCAGCTGTCGTGTCACTATAAATACCACTTTATAGCTACTGATTCATCTTTCTTATCTGGACCTATAATGGAAAACTATTATGGTGACGCAACATCCAAGCACAATAATGCTTTGTTACGCAGAAGTTCATTAAGCATATGCTGTGTTAGCAAATAGTAGAACATCATTCTGCTGGTTTTATGGTATTGACATTGCAAAATCATTTCCATAGTTTCCTTTTATCACTCTCTTAATGTGATTTATCAGTTTTGCATTCAGTCAATGCTCAATAAAAAACAGAAGTCTTGAGTTTGGTTCATCCTTGCTTTGTATGATCATTTATTTAGTATTCACACAGTACACTGCATAATCAATATTATGTGCGATGCAGTAGAAGCTAAATCCAGCTTGGTGCTAATTTGCATTAAGAAAAAAAATTCACAAATGACTATGACCTGTTTGTTTCTCCGCTGTGGTGAGTTATGCAGGTTCAAGAATGTACTAATAAACCTTTCTTTTCTCTTGTGAAGGAGTGCATGAGTCTCAACACGAGAAGGTCCTCAGTGTCACTGGGGATGGAATTATTCAAAGTCCTGACTTCCCCAACACGTATCCCCGGAATACAGTTATAGCGTGGCGGCTGGTTGCAGTCACAGAAACTTCCAGGATCCAGCTGACCTTTGATCCGCGCTTTGGCCTGGAGGACGCAGAGGACGGCATTTGCAAGTAAGAAATCCTTTGGTCACTTCCTAAACCTCACATGCACAATTAGAAGAACAGACAATATTTTAACATGGAGAAAGCACAGAAGAAAGAGAATAAAAGAGTAAATTGTTCTGTGGTACCTGACCATTCTTTTTAAAATGGTTCTTCAGGGATGTGACCATCTTGTACAAGCCAACGCTGACAGTTGATTTAAAGAGGCGGGTTTCAATATAGCATCAAGGCTGGAACGAAGCTATAGAGAGGAGGTGATTTAGAAGATATGAGAGCTTGAAAAATTCCCAAGTGTTTCCTTTGAGGCGCTCAAATATTTGCTTAGTGTTATGCGACAAATCAGCACTACTAAACAAGCAGCATCAGGCATCCATTGCACTCTCTTGACAGGGTCAGACGTAAGATAAAGCACCCATATACAATGAAGCAGTATAAGTGTATGTGGGAAGGGAGGGAGGATTACAGTGGAGATGTATGTGCTTGTTGTGACCACGTCCATTTTTTAAGATTTAAAGTCGAAAGGAGGCCATTTGGGAGATTGGCTGTGCTGCAAGAAGGCTGATGAATAATGAAAAGCCCACCCCTAGAGTGATTATGTTCTGTTATATATTTATTTTCTCCATGACTGATACAGTGACATAAAGAACAGCCCTTTCTGCTTTGTGCATATTTAGTTCCAAGTCTCCTATGTAACTCCTCAGCATCTGTTTGAGATTCTGGAGGCGCATACAAACCCAGACGTACACATACACACAGTGTAGGTCACACACAGCTCAGCCAGTCAATCCACATTTAAGACCCTTTCAATTATAGGCTAGCTTTCCTTCCTTCCTTCCTTCCTTCCAGGCCTCTGTCCATGCCTCTGTTTTGCTGTATGGTGCAATCGATTGCAGGCGTGCACATCTGTGCATTTTTACTTCCCAGAATCTAGATGATGACCTTCCCATAGCTGGTGGTTTCATCTGGAAAAAATGCTTGTAGACCTCTGCCAGTTATTGATGATAGTGTTTTTTTCTTAATGTCCTCTTGATTTGTGGAGATTACCTGTGAAAGGTTCCTCATGGTCTGCAAGCCTCGTGTGAAATGATTTGTGATAGTGCTCTTGTACTTAAACAAGTCAAATCAGTAGAGTTTTATTTCTTGTCTATAATCAATTAGATGAATGTCGAATGGGAACTCGCACTGTGTCCTAGGACACTAATGGGCAACAAATGCCCACTCTGCCATGCTGAAGGAATGAGTGCTGTATGGCTAACATAAGTCAATGACTTTAACTGAACTGATCCAGAGTAACCGTTCCCCATCCTAGAGGTACGCACTGGTGGTCGTCATGACTCTATTCCCTAGGGCCAGAAACCCTGGCTACATTGGTCAGTTTAGCTCAGGGCCTGTAATCAAATATACCTTAAAAGGGAATATGGCCAAAGATAAAAAATATATCATGCAAGTCTCAGGTGAGTGGAGGTGCCGTTTTATACTCTGCTCACGCCATGTAATGACATCATAGGGTGTTGCCGGAGAATGTTATTGTCGTATTTTGACACATGCTTCAGACACCGATCATGCTGGAGGAATTCTCTATTGGTGTCCTAGGAAGTCTGAGTTCCCATTTGAAAGGGAACTCTGGAGTCTTGCCAGCTGCATGTATAGCACCTCCTAGTGGCTTCATGTTAATGGTACATTAACACAGTTTTGGTTAATGGAACCCTTAGTCCTCTTTTTAAAAGTCTTATTGATCTTATATAAATTAAACAAACTGCCATTCTCAACCCATTTTACTTCCCTAATGAGACACATTTTCAATACACTTGTATCCCTATTGCTTTTTGCTTATTGGTTAAAATTGTCCAGTTGCGTGTAATGTCAGCTGGAAAGCAAAGTTGTTTTACTTGGATTAAGTATTTGAAAAAAGACCAAGAACGCATATGGAGTAGTCAGCATCCATTGATATATTTTTTTCATATTGACTTATAAATGTCCTTTATTCCCTGCTCATAGACGTCATACCGATAGGTGAACATAACAGTAGGCTACCCTTCGCCCATGTTGATGCTATGAATCTGTGCTTGCTTATCCATGTTGTTTAAATCAGTAGCTGTGTCCTTGAGGGACGTGTAGGGTAGGGCTGTGCGATAACACGATATTTGATCGTGGACGATCAAAATAACTGCACGATCCACTTTTTCAGAAAAATCGTTGTATCGCCATATAGTGCGCAACACGTTATATCCTTAGCAGTTCGATAGACGGCGCCAGGTTAACAATCTTGTATATGTTCTTCTGTAATATGGAAATAGTTCGGATTTTTGCTCACAGACACAGCGCAAACAACAGTTATTTGCAAATGTTGCAATGATAAGATTCGCACGACTGATAGCAACACAACAACCTTTTAACCACCTCAAGAGAAAGCACCCGAAAGAATATGCAGAGAGTCTAATTTAAAAAGGACCCCACGCGAGGACATCACCAGGTACAAACAAGCAGCCAGAAACGACAAGGCTTAAACAAACAACTCTAACGAAAGAAACATATCAGAAAGGAGCTCCGTATGAGAGGACGAGCAAGCGCTGGAAAGACGTAACTGATGCCGTGACATTTTACCTGACCAAAGACATGACTCCTATAAAGACTGTGGAAAATGAGGGCTTTAAAAGACTGTTGAAAGTCGTAGATCCACGTTACGAAATACCCAGTCGCAAATATTTCTCCTCCACTGCCATTCCACAGCTTTATTCAGAGTGCCGCTGCAAGATTCAAAATAAAATTCAAAACGTAAAGTTTTTTGCTACAACAGCTGATTTATGGTCTAGCCGTACGTCAGAGCCGTATTTAACCTCTTAACCAGCGCCCCAATTTTTGAAAAATTATGAGATTTTAATGTTGAGGTCCTGAAAATAAGCATAATATAAAACTGAATGTCTGATCATGTTTTGATTCAAATTTGAGGATTATTCTCTCAAAAATGTAGCTTCTGTAAGCTTTTATATCAAGAAAAGACTAGGCGTCCTTTCCAAAAGGCCTTTTATTTTAGAACATTTGTAGGCTAATTGCAAAGAGTTTTTTTTATTCAAATAAATCTGCAATAAACTGCTGATTATGATTAATTTACAGTTACTGAAAAACTAAATGAACTATTTACAGAATTTTTAAAATGTAAAAAAACTCATTTAGTTGATAAAAACAGTCTGTCATAGAGTCTGGGCGCTCCACTGCAGTGTTGCGCAATCTGACTGGCAGGCACCTGGCTGCTATGGAGATTGTGACTAGAGGCATATTCACCAATAATTCTTACAAACACAACGTAAGATAATGCATTGTGATTGGTTACTACGTCCGTCAATCAAACCTTTGCCGGCAAGGCATTGGCTAGGCATTGATTGCCTTTATCCAACGAAAACCATGCGCGCTTTGATGACATTTGGCGGAGCGAGTAATGCGCCAACTCTGTATACTGACTCGTCATAAAGCCTGTGATTGAAGCAGAGAGACCTGGGAGGGTTTAATGTGACCGGAAGAGTCCACAGCACAGGGGAGATCGTCAGAAACGGATTAGAATCACTATTTCATTGAAAATGGACACGATTGATTACTCTAACTCAAAACGCCCAAGCAAACAAAGGAGTATTTTTAGTTTTTTTCCTTATTTTTCTTGTTTTGGATTAAAAAGTGGGATGCATTTGGAAGAGTGGACTCTACACGGACATGTATGCGGTTGTTTTTTGGATCTTCCCGATCTGATCTGCACGATAGGAGATGAAAGATGAGTACTGCGTTCATTATGCTAATGTTTAAATAGCTACTGCTACAGCATTTCATTTAACCCTTTCCTCTCTGGTGTGTTTATTGCAAAAACGAGTTCAGAACATAAATCTCGAGTGTTTAACTTTCAAATGATGCATAGTTTGTGATGGTTGATTGAATAGTTTGTATAAAACAAAAGTGAATAAAAGTAGAGACACGCCCACTTACGTCAACCTCCCCGCCCACGATCCGGTGCGGGTTAACGCTACGATTCACTTTATTCATGAGTGGAAGTTGTGCAGTGCGTGTCTAGAAACAACATATTTTCCACAAGACCACACAGGCAAAATAGTCTTAAAAAAACAACTTGAAAAAGAATCGGGATAAAAATCGTGAATCGTGATATCCCCAGAAAAAATCGTGATATGATATTTTTTTACATATCGCCCACCCCTAGTGTAGGGTTTGAATTGGATTTTTGCCGTGAGTCGGAGTGTATTTGACCTGGAAAGGGTTTGTGTGCGTGTTTGTCATCTGTGTTCGTGTACAGGTCCTTCTCAAAAAATTTGCATATTGTGATAAAAGTTCATTATTTTCCATAATGTAATGATATAAATTCAACTTTCATATATTTTAGATTCATTGCACACCAACTGAAATATTTCAGGTCTTTTATTGTTTTAATACTGATGATTTTTGCATACAGCTCATGAAAACCCCAAATTCCTATCTCTAAACTAACATATCATGAAAAGGTTCTCTAAACGAGCTATTAACCTAATCATCTGAATCAACTAATTAACTCAAAAGATTCCTGAGGCTTTTAAAAACTCCCAGCCTGGTTCATTACTCAAAAAACTGCAATCATGGGTAAGACTGCCGACCTGACTGCTGTCCAGAAGGCCATCATGACAGAGGGTAAGACACAGAAAGAGATTTCTGAATGAATAGGCTGTTCCCAGAGTGCTGTATCAAGGCACCTCAGTGGGAAGTCTGTGGGAAGGAAAAAGTGTGGCAAAAAACGCTAATTATTTGAAGGTTGACCTTTTTTTGTATTAAAAACACTTTTCTTTTATTGGTCGGATGAAATATGCTAATTTTTTGATGATGAAATATGCTAATTTTGGGTTTTCATGAGCTGTATGCCAAAATCATCAGTATTAAAACAATAAAAGACCTGAAATAGTTCAGTTGGTGTGCAATGAATCTAAAATATATGAAAGTTTAATTTTTATCATTACATTATGGAAAATAATGAACTTTTATAACAATATGCTAATTTTTTGAGAAGGACCTATATATGTTTTATATACCTATCTAGCAGGCCTGCAATGACTTGGTCTGTATGATTGCAACAGTAATGCATTATTAAAGTCATTATTGAGGGATGGTGCATGCACTCACTCGCAACTTTAATATACTGTCACCAAAGGCACTTTGTCCCTGTCCCATTCACACACAGCATGCAACTGACCCGTTAGCACAACATCCATGCTTTCCTCCTTTACTGCTTTTCAATATGTGGTTGCTATAAATATTTTAAAGGCATTAATACACATTGGTATGATGATCTTATGCCAGTTAATGAAGAAAAAAATCCCCTTCTGTTTTGAGCGAATCAAAGCACTGGGCTGGAATAAACTGTAATAAAGCTGCATGCTGAATCCTATCATGCTGCCTCCAGCAAAGCCCAGCCCAGAGCCGACAGGCCACTACAGACAGCTCTCATCATCCTGTGTGTTTGTTCAGACCGATAAGAAAACTGGGCCAGATTTTTCTGTACTACTTAGGAAATTTTACAATGTTGGTTCTGTCTTTTGATGAAAAGCTGAAAAGTGTTGAAAGGACATATAAGAAATAAGTATCAGTCATCGCAACGATTAGGGATTTGAATTGTCATTAACAGTACCTCTTTTTTTATTTTTATAAATGTACATGAATATTTGTCATTGAAATTTATGTTGAACGATTAGGACATTTTCATCTCTACAGACTGAATTGTAATAGAATAAAGAATCGCCATAGTTTAATCTGTAGCAGAGGTTCTCAAACTGTGAACCACTGACTTAAATACATTATTTATAACTGATAACAACTGATAAAAGTTAACTGATAACTTTGAATTCATGTTTGGTGAAATACTGAGGTAATTTGTCGTGATTAGTGTTGCTGTTGTCTTCTGAAGTTTGAGAAGAGAGAAAATCAGATTTTAGATTTTTTTTTTTTTAAGAAAATAATTTTATTCAGCTAAGATGCATTAAATTGATCAAATGTGATGCAAAGTAAGAATCCTGTAAGAATCCTGAAAAAGAAAAAAAAACTAAGTTTCCACAAAGATTGTTTTCAACATTTGATGATAATCAGAAATGTTTAAAAGAATATTAGAATGATTTCTGAAGGATCATGTGATACTGAAAATTCAGCTTTGCCATTACTGGAATATTTAGCAGTACTATTATGTATGTTTTTTCTATGGAAAATAACTTTCCATTTTTATAATTTTCAATTTTATTGAATGTTTGTACTGTATATTTGATAAAATAGATGCAGCCTAAGAGCATAAGACTACTTTTAACACCAAACTTTTGAACCTTTTTTTTTTTGTATCTTTATTAATATATTTTGCAGGGTCTATAACACAACTTTTTTTAATGAGATTACTTACTCATCCTCTCTGTTAATAATTTAAGGTAAAGATGTTAAGCACAAAGTGTTGTTTGCTTTATAATGAGCTATTAGCTGAAATGTCATCGTGGCTTGTTTTTTAAGTTAACTTGTTTCAACATCCGGTGTTAAAAAGGACTCAAAACACCCAGTGCTTATTTTCTGGTGCTGTGCCATATTTTTGTAAAATATATCTGCTGCTCTTTCATGCTTCTGTCCTACTTGCACTTCCGTGGAGTGGATGTATGCATGTAAACCTGGTAATAGTGAAATCGCATTACATTATTGATGAGCCATCTGCCTAAAGTGTTACTGGGAATGAGACAAACCCTTCTGCTTAATGATCTTCTGAGGTAGAAAAGAAATAGAGAGAAGAAAAACGTTGATAGTATATTCGGTATCTATTGTGTGATGTATTGACACCTGTTTGTGATGATGTTTTTGTTTTTTTTGGGGGGGGGAGGAGGCAGTTTTGTATTATACACACCGATCAGACATAACATTATGACCACCTTCCTAATTGGTTCAGACCAGGCCACCTTCTTCCATTTACTCCGTAGTCCAGTTCTGATGCTCACGTGCCCACTGTTTGCGCTTTCGGCGGTGGACAGGGGTCAGCATGAGCACCCTGACTGGTCTGCGGCTATGCAGCCCCATACGCAACAAATTGCAATGCACTGTGTATTCTGACACCTTTCTATTAGAACCAGCATTAACTTCTTAAGCAATTTGAGCTACAGTAGCTTGTCTGTTTTATCAGACCACATGGGCCAGCCTTCGTCAGCCCTCAGATCTTTTGCTCTGTGTTGTATTTTAGTGAAAATCATACCTGTATGTGTCAGAAATTCAGGTGTCCAATGTCTGTTTAACCAGCAAGTGTCTTTTACTTTATTTATTTATTTATTTATTATTATTATTATTTATTTTTTTATTTTTTTGTGCAATGCGTGACAACCTGTTGTTTTTATTGAATATGGTTTGAAGCATTAGTGTCAGGCTGGGCAGAGAGTAAACAATGACTTCAGAAAGCCAAACGGTTGTGCTGGCACAGGGAGAATAGGGAAAGTATTCCTGTCGAATCAAATTATTACTACCAGCCTTTGGCTGCGGCCACTGAAACCAGCCTTTATTGAACACTGCAGGAGCATTGAGGCCATGCATGCAGGTAGGAATAACACAACCTTAACGCTGCTGTTTTTCTGTTCTTTATTTAAAAAAATGCTCTGTCTACTGTTCGGGCCAAGTTGGATCAAAAGACCGTAATTTAGAGCCCAAAAGAGGGCCAGGAGAGACATAAGGGGTGAATTCACTTAAGTTACACCACCTTAGGATTGTGGTACTTAAGTGCAAAAACATATCTAGTTGAACATCTAGTTCAACCAGGTGTGTGAGTATAGATTAATTAATGGCATTCTTGTTTTCTTCGTATTTAAAGAGGACCGTATTTATTGTGACCGAGTGACCTGTCCCTATGCCCGTTGGTCCGTGCAGCTCTCACACACAGTCATCCCCTGCTTCCTTCATCCTCCGTTCCTGCTGAGGCAATAGCACGCCGGTCTGGTCTTCAGACACGCATACATATCCACTCCATCTCCATCCCCAACCGTATTTACACTGCACCTAACATATATACACATAAGCTTTCTTTCGTTTTGATGTTTTTCCTGTTGTTGTGTTTATACCTACCAATCGTGGGTGTTTGTCGGCATCTGTCTCTGGTTTACTACAGGGGGATAATGAAATTTAATATTGTGTTATTATTGATTTTTACTTTTTGTGTCGTTACTTTGCCTGCATTTTTAGATTCTATAAATATTGAATTGTTATATGTTTATATGTTTGTGTAGTGTAAATGTAAATATTTACCTGTTTACTTGCCTCTTGTGGTGTTAATGGTTTTACCCGGAAAGAGGCAGGGCTTGTCCTATAACCCACAGTAAGAGTTTTACATCTTTTGTGAGCATTGCCATTTTTTTGGAGTAAATTTTTTGGGGGAAACCCAGTTTCACCTGACAGCGGGTCTGCGAAGACCCATTGTCTAACAATTATTATAAAATGTTTGCCAGTTATTATAGAAATATTACCACAGCTGCATTTATTTTGGGGGGAAAACAGTATACATACAGACATAAATAGACACAATAGACATATATTGTGAATTACAATTTAATATGCAGACATTACTCTAGTCTTCAGTGTCAGCATTTGAAAGTGAAATATATTGTAATGTTATAAATATCTTCGTCACTCTCGATAGACAGAGAGAGAG
Organism: Gobiocypris rarus; assembly: GCA_023029165.1. Lineage (NCBI taxonomy): Eukaryota > Metazoa > Chordata > Actinopteri > Cypriniformes > Gobionidae > Gobiocypris > Gobiocypris rarus. Next base: position 29,641,300 of record CM040932.1, read on the forward strand.
GGAGAAAGAGAGAGATTGTACTCAATGCAGAATTTATTTTTTTAGCACTATACACTCACTTGCATGTGCGTACCTGTGAATATGTAGCCTTGTGTTCAATTTGTAATTTTGCCCTCTGTGAATTGCAGTCATATTGGGAGAATGATTTTGCGAACATCTTTGCATCATTACCATATTTCCTTTAGTAACCAAGTGCTAAAACAGTTTATAGACAGTTTAAATAAATGATGCTATTACTTCAGCAGATGCTGTTCATTTTTAGACAGGTTCACCCTGTGTGTCAGTATGTGAATTTGATGCATGGTTACTTAGTGGTAAAGTACATGCATGTAATAAAATGCTACTGTATAACCTGTTAAATTGGTGCTATTTTAAGAGTAAATATAATTTTATCATTTGATTAGGTGTTTTTTTTTTTTTTTTTCCTGAAGTAGATACAAAACAATCCTTCAGTTGCTTTGTAGCGATTTTTGGATAGCTGAGTAATCCCAGAATCCAATATGTTTTAAGACAATCATAATAACCGATAGATTTAGCTCTCATGTTCTCTTTGGACTGCAGTTCCATCAGGGTGATTGAGATAATACACTTAGCCATGCTTCATTTTATAGCTTATTCAGTTCATTGAATGCGTGTGAGAATGGATTTCTAGGTCACAGATATTGTAGCTTATGTAAAGCCTAATGCGTTAGCATATTAGCTTGAGATCAAATACAGATAAATATAATTTATGAGCTTATATATCCTTAGTCCTCCTTTAATCTTATTCTCTCTTCACTTTCTCTCAAACATTTTAGCTACATTTTTCACTCCGTATCCTTCCTCTCTTTTTCAGTTTTTCCCCCTCTCTACTTTTCCCATCTTTCTTCGCTGCCTTTGTTTGAATGTCTGTGTAGTAATGTCTCTGTAAATAGCTTCATTGCCATAGTTTCCGGTGTAGGCCTTCAAAGAATTAGACCTACACTTAGATGCCTCATAGCTGTTAGCCTTCCCTCACACCCGATGATGTGGGACAACGATGAATTAACTATATAGTTGTGACAGAGCAGTGTCAACCTCTCCTCAGATCATCTCTCACTAGCCATTTCCCCTCGTTCAGGCATGTGACAAAAGCTGCCTGGTGGCCAACAGGAAGGACATGATGCTGGATTTATGACCGTGGCAATGAGGCACAATTATCATCAGGTGCGCATCATCACATGCTACTGGCAGGACTGGTGTCACACTAGGAGTGGTTCTCAGTACCAAATACACAAAATTTAGACTTGCGTCCTTGCCAAGGGAGGACATAAGTCCGGTAATTTTGCAAATGGAACATCAGCGTTCATGATAACTCCACTCAGCTCACTTTGGCTACTCCAGTTATCTCAGTTTGTTTTATTGTTGCCTAAAATACATACAATGTTATAAAACACCACTCTGCCTCTTTTACTTAAATTTTTTAGTTCACCCAAAAATGAAAATTCTGTATTAAATTATTTTCCCTCATGTGGTTCACCTTTGTTAATCTTTGGAACACAAATTAAATATTTTAGTTGAAATCCGATGGCTCAGACAGGCCCCCATTTCCTCTCTCAAGACCCATAAAAGGTATTAAAGACGTCGTTACAAAGTCCATTTCGCTACAGTTGTTCTACAAGAATTTTCTGAAGCGAAGAGAATTAGTTTTTGTGCGCTAAAAAAACTAAATAACTTGTATAGTGATGGCCGATTTCAAAAAACGGCTTTCACAAAGCTTCGAAGCGTTATGAATCAGCGTATCGAATCAGCGGTTCGGATCGCCAAAGTCACATGATTTCAGAAGTTTGGCGGTTTGACACGCGATCAGATTCATGATTCAATACACTGATTCATAACGCTTCAAAGCTTTGTGAAGTCGTGTTTTGATATCGTTATCACAATACGTTTTTTTTAGCGCACAAAAACTGTTCTCGACGCTTCATAAAATTATTGTAGAACCAATTTAGTGAGATGGACTTTGTAACAACGTTTTTAGTACCTTTTATGGGTCTTGAGAGAGGAAATGACATTACTGTTAATGGAGGCCTTTCTAAGCCATCGGATTTCAACAAAAATTTCTTAATTTGTGTTTTAAAGATGAACAAAGGTCTTACGGGTCTGGAATGGCATGAGGGTAAGTAATTAGTAACAGAATTTTCATTTTTGGGTGAACTAACCCTTAAATAACCACACAAATGTGGTTCAGGCAACGCGTACATTGATTATCTTCATTGCGTGTGTATATATAACAAAACAAATGTGGTTTAGGCAATATGTGCATATGTACTATGATTATCTTCACTATAATACAATTAAATATGACATAAAACAGAACCCTGTCTCTCTTTGTTAAATGTCAGTTTTAATTATCAATAATTATAAAAGTATAACTAAAAGGTATAAGATGCTATACAATAAGAAATAAAGGAAAAATCACACATACAAAGTCAGCGCTCTAGTAGGCTACAAAATAAAAGAACCTAAATATATAAAGTTATGAGACTATATGTTACACGTTATAGCCTAAATATATTAAGTTATGAAACTTTGCCCTCAGCCAAAATGATTTGCCTAGGTAACAAATTATAGATTCATAAGACCAAAAATTAGTTAGATCTGTTAGATCTTCACGAGATGAATTATATCTCATGATTAACCACTACAGATACATCAGAGCCAGCAGAAAACATCAGAAGGACTAGCCGAGGTAAGGCTTCTCTCGTCGGGGTTAATGAGCTCTGAGCGCCAAGTGATCGACTGGATCTAACAACATCAGATCAAATTTTTAAATAGGCGCTATCTTTATAAATAAACCAAAGATTAGAGCGTTAAACAACTACATTCTCGCCTAAAAAAAACTCTTAAAACTATGTTGTTACACAGTAACAGTAGTATTTTTAAATGACGTGGGTTTTCTCATCAGCTATTCACACTTGCTGGTTGGTGCAAGATGCATTCTGGGATACCTGGCTGTCTCAAGTCCGCACAAGTCACACCTTGATGCATCCTCGATTAAAGGGGTGGAGCAAGAACACATCCAGGAATTTGAATTGTACTTGACTTGAATTTTGCATTTTGCATTGACTGATGACGGGTCACGGGTCCACAAGAACACAAGTACCGACAAGAAAGCATATTGGGAAATGGCCTAGGGCTGCGTCCGAAAATTTAGACAGCTGACTTGTTGCCTCGCTACCTTATCAGGTAATTACTTTGTAGGCAGCATTTGTGCATGAAGTTACCTCACAAAAACACTTCTGAGGCAGTATAATGGTTTAATGATCCACAGCAAAATAAAGCGAGCTTTAGTGGGAACTAAGCAAATATTTAATTACTACAATAGTAATTTCGCAATAGAAATAACATCAGAAGTGGAAAACGTCAGAAATGTCTTTGTGCCTTCCTATTAACATCCAACATCCACATTTATCAACATCCAATGACATGTAGGACTCTTTAATATGTTGACTAAAATAATTAACATAATTAATGTTTTATTTCGTTGTTAATTGTCTCACAATCAGAGAGACCCTTCTATTGATATTCAATCATAATTTGCCACAAGTGCTGATTTCTCCTATACCCAACCACCCAGATGGATGTTAATACCAAGTGCAAACCTGAATGCTAGTGATTCATTAATCTCTGTACTAAAACAGTGTGCTTGCTGTTGTAGGTATGATTATGTAGAGGTGGAAGAGCCTGTTGGAGGGATAGTGTTGGGTCGTTGGTGTGGCTCACAGATGGTTCCAGGACCCCAGGTATCCAAAGGGAACCAGATCCTGATCCGCTTTGTCTCTGATGAATACTTTCCCTCAGACCCAGGATTCTGCATCCGGTACACTTTGCTTCAGCAGGTAAGAAATTACTCATGCACCATGTTTTTCCTTGTGTAATGCTTATGCAACGTTTATTGAGAGGGCCGGCTGCATTTTTGTTGAAAAATTTTGTTAATCCCTAATGGCCCTGTGCTAAATTATCTTAAATACACAGTGTGCGAAAGATAATGAGCTGTTTATGAGGAATACAGTTAGCTTTGTTGAAAACATTGAAGAGATTTGTACTTGAAAAAAACTGGGGCCAAAAAGAAAAGGAATCTCAAAGCTAAAAACATACTTCCATTTTATATTTTATGATGCATCTGTTGCTGTAATCACCATCCCCTTCCTCTGAAATGACCTGGCAACCTTAAATGGCACTTACTAAGTTGGAAATTTCAAGTTCTAATCATATTCCTACCTCAGAGACCTTCTCCTCAATGTTTCACTTTATGTGGTGGTGAAAACCACAGCGGGCGTGCTACGGTGTTTTCCACCTTGGCCATGGTTCAGATTTCTCTCTTTAATTTACACCCTGACAGGCGTCACACGGCACATTTGAAAAGGATTATTCCCCTGAAATGATTTAATAGACATGCTTGCCTTTGATGTGTGATGCCTGTCAAAGTTTTATGACTCCACTTTCCCTTGCATTTGTTTACTGAGCCTTCAGAGCGTGTCTGAACGTTTTGCTACGTTGCGCGAAATTTGCTCTCATTGTATTCCAATGAACAAACAAAGGTGTGCTTTATCTCCTTCTGGTAGATAATGTCTGCATCTATTTTGTTGAAACATAATTATTGAAGTGAACCTGCCAACAAACAAATATTGCGCACCACTTTCTTTGCTTGGGAGCTTTAGGAGTTTTGAGAACATATTTTAATATCCAATCACAAAGATATACACTACGGTTTAAAAGTTTTGGGGTTCTTAAGCTTTTTTAAGAATTACTTGTATTCAGCAAGGTCACATTTAGTTTTCAGCATTAATAATAATAAAAATAAATGTTTCTTGATTTGAATGTTTCAAATCATATTTCTAAAGGATCATGTGACACTGACTGGAGTATCTGAAAATATATTAAAACAGAAACAATATTACTATTTTTACTGTATTTTCTAATCAAATAAATGCATTTGAATGGCAGTGTTAATGAAATTCATATAAAAATTCACACATTACCTCATTTTATTTATGCAATGTGACATGAAGGAACAAGATGTCTGTCAACTCAGTACATCCTCACCAAATTGATTTATAATTAGAATTGTTTAGTTTTGTGATCAATTTTTGTTTTGTTTCCTCCTTGCATGACCGAGTTGTTGTGGTTTTGAAAACTCGATGGTGTGTTTTTCTTTGAGCAGTGCTGTATTATTGCAGAGGAGGTGGTGTGTTATGGCTCCTTTCTGGACACAGAGCTCGCATCAGAGGTGCGGCTGAATCGAGCTCTATTTATAGTTGTTTGTGGAGGAGGATGTCAAACTGGAACCTACAATTCCAACACTGACTCCTCCAGCCCTGACTCACAGTGCTCATTTTTTGTTTTCTTGCTCACCAAACATTTGTATTCAGGAGGCTTGTGGATGGTTGTTGCGTTTTTGAGCATTGCGTGTCCGTGTGCATCAAAGTGTTCAAAATAGTGTTGTCATCATATCAGAAAGTGTGTGGCAGAACCTCTTCCACCAACCAAAAACATGTCATTTGTTCTTGAATGAAACTTTGTTTGATAGGCCTATAAATATTGACAATTTGACATGACAATTATGTGAGCTTATATCTTGATACATTGTTAAATCTCAGGTGAATACAATTTCATAGTAAAATGAAAAATGCACATGAAACTCATTTTCTAGCTCTTAAATGCTTAGAGCCTTTATTTATCTTCAGTGCTGTTGAAGTCAGTAGCATTTCTTAATACCTAGTTTAATTTGCACATCATGCACCACCTACTGTCAACTAAATTATATAAAAACAGCAGTTGTGTTAATGACACTTCAATTTAGTAGGAATCTTCATTGGATTTCCTTACAAAGGCTGATTATGGCCCTGTTTTTGTCTTTTTTGGCACTGAATTTAAAATGTGTGACCTTCTTGAGTACTTTACCTTAGTAGGTCTGGGGTTTTCAAACTTATGGCTGGAAAAGGGTATTTATTATGAAACCGTTTACAAATGACATTGCATTAAATAAAAAAAGTCTAATATTGGGTGCAAGAATTTGTATTAGTTGATATTAAGCCAATAAGTAGCCTACATATTTTTCAGATAATATTTTAATTGTTTAATTATCACAATTAATATTTAATCTATCACACAAAGTAAAAAATGGGTCTGTTTGCACAAATACAGCTGCTTTTATATTTTAGAAAGGGAGTCATTTGACATGTGAAAATTTTAAAACCTCTGGCATAGGCTATTGCTTTTATATACCATATTTTATCCATCTGGCTTGTGCAAATGTATTCATAGTTTTCACGTGTCGTCACATGCTTATAGGAACGCCCACCTGGAGGGCAAACAAGGCTTTCCTCCATTTGCCCGCCAGTCATTCTCACCAGGTTTGTAGTCAGTATTAATGCAGTAAAACGATGATATTAAAATACCAAATTCAATATAAACCTTATTGATGTTGCATACTTTTGTTCAGGAAAGCAGATGAACACAGAATATTAAGGCAACTCAAGGTTTCTCGTTAGGTATTTTCCCCATCAAAACCTGTTGCATTCATATTTTTGGCTCATCTACTCGCCTGTACAAAGTATGCATCATCAAAAAGGTGTAAACTGAATTTGATCTTTTATTATCACTTTTTTAGTACATTAAGGGACTGTAATGGTGGGTTGCACTAATAAGGATTTTTAGCCTCTCATCAGTTCACCCTCCATCTGCTGCTTGATCAGCTCTATAGCGTAATCTTTGTTTAAAATTAAGTGGTGCAACAACTCGATTTAAAATAAAACCCTCATCAACAAATCCTAGATTAGCATTAAACTTTGCTATAGTGTTTTTTTCATGTTTAGCATTTTAAAAATGTCCCACTGTTTTTAGTCATTGAAATACTGCAGCAGGTGCTGTATATGGATCACAAGTGCCCAAAACGTGCATTTTGTTCACATATATTTTTGTTTTAAGATGGAAATTTGACAGGCATGTGCTGCATTTCAATGGAGTTCTATGGCGGTTTTGCCCTCCGAGGCTCCGCCACGGTCACGTGACTGAAAACTATGAAGGTTTGCTAAGGGATTGATGTATAATAAGCCTCCTTTTTTTGTGTGTGGAATGAAAGGAGCTGAACATTTCTCAAACTATAAACCTGAATGAAATATCTATCAATAAAACCAAACTACACAAACCGATAAAGTGGGAATGCTGATCTCTGGAATTTTCTGACCGTATCCAGTTTATGCGGCATACAGTTATTGTCTGTTGAGCAACACCATGCATCGTGGAAGTGTTAATTTGCCTGATTTCAAAAATAAAGTGCACTTCTCATAAAACATTTAATGGTGTAATTATAGTGTTTACCGTACCGGTTTATAGCTCAATTTTTTTAAAAATTATTTCCTTTGCTGTCCATTGATGCAAAGCGAAGTGATGTGTGCTTCAGATCTTCTGGTTTAAGGTTCTGCATTTAGTCCCACTTATGATGCAATTTAGGGAAACGAGTAGCCTAGCCGGCTGGCTGTTGGCTTTGTACACCGTGGCAACGGTCTGCCATGTTGGAACAGCCGAATTCTGTTTCTCTGTGGTCAACCTCAGCTACTGGAAACCCAGGATCACAGGGGCAGCTCTGCACTTTAAACAAGCAATCACTCCCCTTCACCACTTCCACGAGAGAAGGGGGAAAATAAGCCCCAGCGGCAATTCTCAGAAAGAGAGTTTGGGAACTGGTAAGGGTTTTGAGGGAAGAGGTCATTAAGATGGCACCTGGAAATAAGAAAAGTTTTGTGATTATCATGGGAGTAAGAAACTGGACTGCTGCTTTTAGCTGGATTTCATAGATGTTTTCCACCTTGAACCTGAAAGATGCCTTTTGCATGTGCTTTCTGATTTCTACTGGTTAAATATCTAGTTCATTCATGAAACCCTAGGGCACAGGCTGAGGTCTCAAACAAAGGTGAGAGATGTTTCTTGCCAAGCAGAGTAACCGGTTTGATGGGAACCAAAAGTGAGACATGGTTGCCGAGGCTAAACTAAATTCAGGCCAGGTTTTTTTATAAATCAAATTTTAAATTGGCAACAGCTTCTCTTCAAAAGAGAGAGGTTAAAATGCAGTGTGAACAGTATGCACTTGTATATAAGAACCTTTGTAGTTGCCACTTGTTTTTAAAGTAATTGTAGATGGCGGATATGTTGGCCTCTCAGTAGCATTTGTTCAGGACGACCACATGGATTATTAAATTACATAAGGCGTATCATTTCAAACACAATACCTATTCAAAATTCAGAGTTAGATGTGTGGAAATGACTCCAGACACTTCATTTCTCTTCTCTTCTTACAACCACTGTGTATGATTGGCATGCCACCAAGCATGGCCTTCACCAAAATATATCCACAGTGAATCACGTGCATTTTTGAGTGAGACCACTGCACTGTTATTTGGTTTTCTAAAGAGCTGACTGCTCTCGTGTGTTCTGACGGGCTACTGGCAGACATCTGAGTCTGTGCGCTCATGTCCATCTGGTAAGCCATTTTCCTTGTAGTCTAATAGAACCCCACAACCTGCAAGCCATTTGAAACCTCATGTTGTCATATTGCACAACATTAATGAGGCCATTATTTTTCAGATAATATTTTACCTTAAAATCAATGCATCTCTTATGAAATTTGATGACGTACAAGAGGAATATGTAGGAGGAAAGGTACCTTTAGTGTGACTGTGACTTTTGTATTTTAAATGTGAATTTTAAGTTCCTGGACATGTAACCCTTATTTGTCAATTTAAAAGTTAATCTGAGTTCCTTTAAGAGGACAAAAATGTCAGTGTCAAAAACTGTCATAAAAATGTGAAGCTTGGGAGCACACACTTAAATTTGATTTCATTTTAAAGATGACCCATTGCAGGTTATGTTTGAAGTAAAGTTTAAACAGAGAAACAAAACAAAAATCTTGAAGTTTAAAGCAGCACTAGGTAACTTTTCATCCTTCATAATATATTTTCAAGACTCTGGTGATGATACATCGACTTACAATAGATTGAATGACACGTCTGCCATAGCCTGACGGGGTCTGTATCGTTTTTAATCGTACTTTTAAACTTGGGGTTTCGGGTAGTTACCCAAGAAAAAAAAGAACTACTAAATTTGACTGCTTTACGGCATATACGTCACTTCCAATATCACCCCCACGTCCTTAAAATCGGACGTGCGAGCCCAACTATCCTTTGTTTGCCGAATGCTATAGTCATGGCTGAGGCAGCACAGAAAAAGAAGAAAGCAAAGGTTTTGTCGGAGGAATGCAAAAAGAGGAAACGAGAAAGTGATCGTATTAAAGGCAGGACGAGGATCAACATTGGGCCAGCGTTTGCTCGTTGCCGTGAGCTGAAGGAGGAGGAGGAGGGGTGACCGACTGATGCTGACTTGGCTGTCATGCGCACAAAATCATGTTTTAGGATACCTAACATGTATGTGATATTTGTTTATTTGTCTTGCCTCAAGCTATAATGCAAATAGATTTTTTCAAATTTGCAGATTCATCTATGGCAGCTTGATATTATAATATTGACATGACGATATATGGTTATTACCTACCTCTCAAACATTGAATTGAAGTATCATATAGATTCTGTAAAACGGTAACCAATAGACTGGACTGCTATAATGACGCTGGCTTGTAAACGTGAGCATCGTGATCATTTGGCGTTTGAAAAAAACAAAAACATGAAATTATATTCATATGACATGCTGAAACATATGCCACTGTACCTGGGATGAAGACATTTCACACGCGACGCATGCAGAACACCTGCATGTGAACTCCTCCTGCAGTGTTCAGGGGTATGATGGTTGTCATGTCAACAAATGCACGTGCATCCCCTGATGTAGGATGACAGTTTATGACAGTAGTAGACTGGGGGAGCCCAAGAGCAAAAGTTACCTAGTGCTGCTTTAAGTCTACAAAATTTATGAGCATTGTTTTATATATTTTATGAAACCTGTTGAACTCTAAAACTGCAAGAGAATCAAAGCAAATATCAAATCTACAGCTAAATCTAAACCAGTTGTTCTAAATGTGAAATCTCAACACAAAAAAAGAGCCTTCAGTAAGAGCTTTAAAGTTCCAGTTAGATGCCAGCAAAGCGCCTCTGGTACACACCAGTTTTTCTCTCTCAAATATCTCACACACTCACACACACACTCTCACACACTCTCACACACTCTCACACTCACTCACACACTCTTTGTATTACACACACAAACCTCAAGTTTTGGTTTTAATGGGTTTCATTGGGGACATTTTTGTCCTTAAGGTCCTAAGTGTAACTATGTTGTGTACCTAGTATAAAATAGATTTATTAAATAAAATGGGGGTGAAACAGTAAAATTAGAATAAAAATAAATGCTTGTGCCAAAATGTATGCAGTTGGCATTAACATAGGCAAAATTCTAAAAATAAAAATAAAAAAATGTGAAAAGACAAAAATGTCCATGGGTTAAGTTCCTCGTTTTAAAAGTGCGCTCAGTATATTCCTCAATTTAAAAGTTGAACCAAAATGTGTCTGTGAATAGTCCATTTCTTCAATGGTATCAGTTAATAAGTACACCCTTAAATTATTTTTAAAGTCAGACTATACCTATAATAGTATTCTAAAGAATGGGGAAAGAATACATTTTTAATTTTTTGTAAAATTTCGATATATATTCCGTGTTTTTTGCCCGGAAGTCTCCTAAATGTCTTGTCTTGTCAGCAAAGTTGCACAAGCGCTGTTTTATCCACCTCAGAAGGGATGTTTGGCTATGGCTTTAAAGACCTGGGCTCAGAGGATCTTTAATTGACAGACTGAAAGAGTGCCTCACATTCGCAAGCTGTTAATGGTTTCCATTCCCCACCGCTGACCAGTGCCAAAACTTGAAGCCAGTTTTCTGCATTGGAGGATATGTGAATGTACAGGTTTTAGGAGGTAATTGTAACTGCTCTTGAGAGCTAACAAAACAAAAAAAAAGATTAAAAACATTTTGACGTGTGCAGTTGATTTACATCTTTAGTGAATTATGACTAAAGATATATTAAACACAATTTTAGTTCATGTCAGATGCGAGTGAAAGTAATGGTGACATGTTGTTCATGGAGTCAGATGTTAATTCACTAAAGCATTCATTAGAATTATTCAAACAGGTCGCTTTGGAGTTCCTGAGTCCAATAAAAGACAATAAACGAACTGACTCATTAGAGTCATACATTTGTGAATCTTTTGTTTTTGCATGAGGACAAGGCAATGCGACGTTTTGTCTTTGTTTTATTTTGAAGTACCCTATTTTTTTACTCCTCACATTCATGTGGGTTTATATATAAAAATAATTATTTGGGTTTCTTAAATATTAGTGACGTCAAATACTAAAAAAGGCTTTTCATTCCTTCCCATAATGTGCACATACAGTATTCTTGTACTGACGGCATGTTTGTTTCCAGTGCTTGACTCCGATGCTCTCAATCAGTCTGTCTTGGTGACCTCATTTACCACTTTGTCAGTTTTTATCACTATAGAAATCACAGGTCCTCCATTGACACCTTGTCCTTTACACAATGGTAACCATGCCAACTCCTCACTTGTTACCTTTTTTTAGAGTGTGGCATTGGACGTGTCATTCATAGGGGGATTATGTTAGTATGCCTGAATTAAGCTTGTGGAAAAAGGACATGCTGACAGATCCCACAGCACCCGAGGCAGTGGAGCAGAGTTGAACTGAGTGCAGAAATATGGCTTCCTGCAGGTTGCCCAACCCCATAGGTATCAGTGTTGCTACCCTGGCATACAGTACACCATTAACCCTTAAATGCATAAATGTTTCGCCAATCATTATTACATATTGTCTTTAGCGACCCGGATCTATTTCTAACACGGATGGATCTCTACCTGTTGTGATTTAATATAAAACACTGCCGATATTAGAGTAACAATTACAGACCTATATTCTTTTGTTCTGCGACCATTTCAAGTTTTGCTGATGATACTTATATATATATATATATATATATGCATAGTGAGTGATATATGGCTGCAGGTTGCCAACTATATATCAGTGAGCTGGCATACAGTACACCATTAACTTAAATGCATAAATGTTTATATCATTATTATTATTACATATATATAACACATATATATTTAATATACACATATACATAACACATACAGAAGAATACATACATATTTTGTTACCCTTCACACATGTTTTATACACACATACACACACACACACACACACACACACACACAGTACACACACACACACACACACACACACACACACACACACACACACACACATTACACACACACACATACACACACACACACATTAAGTTGACATACACACATACACACATACACACACACACACACACACACACACACACACACACACACATACACACACACATACACACATACATACATACATACATATACATACATACATACATATACATACATACATACATATACATACAGAAAAAATATATACTTGCACTGTTACATACCTCGGGTCATTAGCGACCCTATACATTTTTTACAAAAAAATTATGAAAAACGGGAATTCCATGGTTATATTGTTTATAATTAATTGATTGAGAAATAAGGAATAAGAAAGTTGATGTCTAACTTAAAAAAATGAATGAGGAGGAGGGTATTGAATGATGTCCAGGGCCACTAAAGACCCGAGCATTTAAGGGTTAATTGTGTGTTCTAGTTCAAACAAGGTGAACTGGTTAATTGAGCCAGTCAAACATTAACTTAGAAAAACCATGCAATCCATTATTAACTGGTAATTTGGTAATACAAAAACTCAAATATTGTGTGTAATATAGAAATAGAAATAAATGTTGATGTTGTTTCCATCAAGGGGGTGAACTTTCCCTTCAAGTGATATTTACCTTGGTTTTGCTTTGTCTCATCTCACATCACATCATGTGAAATTAAAGCATTAAACTATTCTAAAAATAATCCAGGCTGCTGCAGAACACTTTTAAACATGTTAAAATGAAATGTCCCCTATAGAGAGGCTGCAGTACCACTGATTTCTTGTTTGTTTGTGTGTTCAGAAACAGTCGGAGCCCGAGGCCCCTGCAGTGATGTCTGCATGGATGCAGAGTGTGGATGTTCTGAGGGAAGCTGTAGCTGGTTTCAGCACAATGGAGGAAGTGATGAAATACCTGGAGCCGGATCGCTGGCAGGTGGACATGGAGGACCTCCTCAAGCCAACCTGGCAGGTGGTGGGCAAATCGTTCTTCCATCAAAAGAAATCCAGAGGTAAAGATATTGTATTTGGAAGTACTTGGAAGTACTTTGGAAATATTGGAACTGTTTTTTTTTTTAAACCTGCTGTCTATTTCCGTTTGCAAAGGAGTGGTGGACCTGAACCTGCTTCGTGAGGAGGTTCGGCTTTACAGTTGCACTCCAAGGAACTTTTCGGTGTCATTGCGTGAGGAGCTGAAAAGGACGGACGCCATCTTCTGGCCCAGCTGCCTGCTGGTGAAGCGCTGTGGAGGGAACTGCGCATGCTGCTCTTACAACTGCTATGATTGCCAGTGCTCGCCTATCAAGGTGGTCAAAAAATATCATGAGGTAAGCAAAGATCAAAAGGCCTTCCATTACAGTCTACATTAAACATTTTGGATTTTTTTCCAACTAGTAACTTAAATGAAAAAAAAAGTGAATTTCCAAACATTCAACTTAATCTGAAATGATCAACATCAAAACAACATTATGACGAGGTGGCACATGTCCAACAAATACATTTTGGCATAATACATTAAGAATACTCTTGAGGTTTTTTGTATACAGCATGTCATCTGCAAGTCTAACCAAATTGACGTATAACACTATAATTAAAACCTATTTTCTATAAGGGTACCTACTTAATTTATTATTTCTAACAATTAATAATGGTATAATCAATCTGGTCTCCAAACCGCTTTTCTTTTGTATGGTTGTGAGGATGCTGGATATAAATAAAATATAAAACAAGAATGTATTTAAAATGTAAATACATGTATTTATATCTTAGATGCATCTATTTATGTGTTCATGTTGATTATATATTTATATTTGATTTATATTTAAATTATCTTAATATAAATGTTTGTGGCACGTTTAATTTGAGTTAGTTCTAAAATATATCCTGAACTTAATAAGAAAATGCAAATGCGTGAAATGGTGTACATGGTGAATGAATGGTGAGTGTAAATGGTAAAGTTATATGTTTAAGTGTGTTAATTTCCGTGTGTGTGTGTGTGCGTGTGTGTGTCGTTGTGCAGGTTCTGATGCTGAAACACAGGGCAGGGGGTCGGGGACTGCAAAAGACTCTAACGGATGTCCCCCTGGAGCACCATGAGGAATGTAGCTGTGTGTGTAAAAATGACTCAGACTAAAGCAGCCCCAATGAAACAGAGCTACACTGGCCCCCCACAGACTCACCCAGGGAAATATTTCTGCTTTGTGCATACATGAGCGAAAGAGTTTTTACCCTGACGTTGCAAACTAATGAAACCCAGTGCTGGATATCTTTTTTTATCTTGACTTATCTAAGCCTGCAGTTCCATTCGGTTCGGGCTCACAAATCCATAAAGAATTTAACTATGAAGAAGTTTCCATTGGGCCTATGATAGCGTGGAGGAACATTGAACATGGTCTTCCTTCTCTATCTGTGTTTGAGCATGTGGATCTGTGTTTCTTGTGTGGAGGTTCGTGAACAATGTGCGTATGTACATTTGTGAGTCTCTTGTTTTGGTTTTGTTTTGTTTTTTTTGGTCTGTGTTTGAGTGCAGGTTCAGGAAAGGAGGTATTCCAGAATTACTACAGAGCCCGAAGTGAGGTTGCTATTACTTGGGGATCTGCAGTTCTGATCTAAGTGGATCTGCCGTTTTCTTTTACTTTTTTTTTTTTTTTTACAACTTTAATATCAAAGGACCTTGACTATACAGCCACTTTCCGGGATCCAAGGACATTTTTGAGGTGGCATGGACATTCTCCACAATAGCATCCCAAAGAAACTGATTACACTGTCATAAAACAGCACGGCGTCGCCTACTCATCAGTGAATAGAAATTAGACATTTTCATTAATAATTCATAAAGATTATTCCAGGAAAGATAAGGATGTCCATCTTTTTTTTTTTTTAAACGAGCTGAGCGGTCATGTCTTTTTACTATGAACTAGATTCTGAGAATGACTCCAATCAAGAGAGAACACTAAAATACAAAAAGTGAATCTTGTGTAAATACATTTCAAATTGTGATTGTTGACTTTTCCATTGTCATTACTGTTTTTGGTACGAAGATTTTGGCATGTAAGCATCATTTTTCCCCTTTCATAATCACTGTATTATCAGTATTAGTCACTTTTGTAGAAACATTCATTGTTTTTTTGTTGTTGTTTTTAATAGTTTTATTTGAGTAAGATCATTATTCTGACTAGTGACAAAATATTCTGAAAACTGTTAGATGTTCATGTTAATAGACCATTTAGAAGTTAAAGGGACATAAAGCTGCCAGTAACATATTCCTCTACCATTAAACGATTGAATAAATTGTTTTGGTTTTTCCAAATGGAACTTAAAGCATTGGTTTGTTCAACTAATCTGCAGTGCAAAGTGCTGCCAAGGAAACCCTATAACTATTAACTGCAATCTATCTTCAGGACGTATCTCTGCATTAATACAGCGATCTTGCTCACATGTTTGTTTTTCAAGAGTAAAATCATATGACTGACAGTATTGCTCTCAACATTCCTTGAATAGTGACATTACGCATATAATTTCCTTTTGGGGTGATCACATTTGCATGGAGATTATGTTGCTGAAACAATATAACAATATAACAAAACATGACATTGGTGTAAAATGAATACAATGTGATTAACTGAGAAAAGGAGCTGAGTAAACAAAACATGCAGCATTATTCACATATTTTTAATCTACCTTAAATGACCTTTTCTGCTGTCATTTTGTCAGACTATTATTCTTTGATGTAATATTTTTGTGACTTATTTTCATACTTTGATCACAGATTCCTCACACTTGGCAAACCAATTTAACAAGCCACCTACTGTAAGCAGGCTTTGAGATCATCTTTGTCAGAATGCACAGAAATGAGCCTTTCTTCTTTTAGAGGGGATGAGAATCTGAATGTCATGTTGGAAGTGAGAGAAGTCCCTTGATGTTGTTAAACTGCACACAGAAAAGAAAATCATGAAGTTTCTCTTCAGGAGACTCATTTACGGTTCGGAGAGATGCTAAAGAATGCTTGGTAACGGGTGTTCCTCATCATCTCTTGATGGTTTACATTGAAATGTGTGTCAGTTCAGATCATTGTCATATGTAACAGGGAATCTTAAAAGTGTTGCTTGTGTTATTTTATTTATTTTCCCCTGTTAAAATACTTTCTTCTAACCCATCTTAATTTGGAGAGACTTAGCCATTCATGGGTTGATTTCCCTGAAAAATGTAAACACGTCGGTTCTGTTACGTTATCAAAGCTATTGCTTTGTTTATTTGAGCATCCCGACCAGCCTGACACTAACTCATTTAATGAAATGTGATTTTGGCTAGGTTATTTGTTTATCTGACCAATGGCAGATGCAGGAGTGTTTCAGAAAATTTGAAAATAGGCAGTTGAAAGTCATGTTTTTGAAATTCAGTTTGGTCACATTAGTGGTGTGGAAATTATACACTTTACTGTTAATACTTTGTACAAGGTCATTAGTAGAGTAGTTATTACTTCATGAGCATAATAACATGAAGACTCTTAATATACATTAGCACAGGTCCGTTTACTATTTCTACAGGCTAGGGAATCACTGTCACAGTTAATAGTAACAATGATTGCTGAAAATGTATAAGATTGTCTGGGAACTAAACATTAATGTATTTAACCAGATGTGCGTATATGAGTATTGCACTGTGCTGTGGGCTTGGTCTTATTTAGATAATTACAGGGTGGTTGCTCTGTGGTTTTCCAGGAACTGGCTGTGGTTTCTGGGTAAAGTAATGACCTGACATCTGAGTGGCAGTTTGCCTTTCCACTGCTTGTCATTATGTGACGCAGTCACGTTTTAGATAAACAAAAATCTTACACTACTGTTCAAAAGTTTTGGGTTTTTTTTTTAAGAGGTTCACCAATGCTGCATTTATATGATCAAATACAAAAAAAAAAAAAAAGTAATAGTGAAATATTATTGCAATTTAAATAAACTTTTCTATTTTAATATTTTTAAATGTAATTTATTCCTGTTGAAGCTGAATTTCCAGCATCATTACTGCAGTTTTCAGGGTCACATGATCCTTCAGAAATCATTATATGTTGATTTTGTTGCTCAAAAAAATATTTACTATTATCAATGTTGAAAACATTTTTTTTTTTTTGTGGAAAGCATGTTACTTTTTATTAGTGTTCTTTGATGAATAAAGTTCAAACAGCATGTATTTGAAATTGCAATCATATGTAACATGTCTCTGTCACTTTTGATGAATTTCATGCATCCTTTCTGAATAAAAGTATTTGTTTCTTTAAAACTAAAATCTTACTGATTTAAACTTGTGAACGGTATGCTGTATACACATTATTTTTTACATCCAGACTAACACAGTTAACTATATCCTTTACCTAGAGTGCATACATGGCTACAAAAAAAAACTGCTTACTAAAATAATTATACTATTATGATCTTGCCTGTTTTATACATGTGTATTTATATAAATCTAAACAAAGTTCAGTTTCCCACAAAAAAACAGCATGCCCACTGAAAAACATTTATTCCACAAGTCCAAGCTGTAATTGCACTAAAAGTAACAGTCAGATGTGGTTTGATTCCCTTTAGCACTAAATATTCATAACTCTTAAAATCAGGGTCTGTAATCTCTTTCTAGAACATCCAGTGCTTTTACCACATAAAACATTACAATCACATTGTCTCATACTGCGTGTGTGTGTGTGTGTGTGTTGGTAACAAGCTTATTCCGAAGGGGCAGGGAAAAGGCCATTTGTCTTGGAAAACCTTAATCTGTCATGTCCAATTAGAACAGATAGAGGGCAAAGTGTAGACTGTACTGCATTTGCCTCTAGTCTTTGAATAATGCATGTACTTCATAGGCACATATATACGTATTCAGGGTCTTGCAAGGTTAATACGCCTAATGCTGTTTTCATAATCTAAACTAAGTTAATATAAGTAAGCTTTGACTTTCTGAAGTGTTGTTGTAGACAAGATGGCAGAGCGGTCAAGGCCACACTCTATAATCCACCATGTGTCGCACGTGAGTGAAAATCACATTTTCTCAGGTGGTGGGTTACGGTTTTTGGTAAATCTCAAGGAGCTGGTGTGACACAGCAATTTAAAACTTGAAAGTGTGGTTCCAGTCCCGCTACATTTATCATTTAAATGGGCATTTCCTAAAATACTTTAATAGAAACGATGTGATTTCATCAATAAACAAGTTTTTAGACATACCTTCAAAATCGGCATAAAAAACTAAAGTGGTGGTAATATTTTCTTTAGGCAGCACTTTTAAACATCAAGAAGAAACGTTTGTTGAACACTATATCAGAATATTCTAGAGATTTCTGAAGGATCATGTGACACTGAAGACTGGAGTAATGATGCTGATAGTATAGCCTAATAGTAGATTGCTGATGGTAATAATACATAAATACAAATGTATTTATTTTATATTAATACTGGTCAATACTCAGTTCAATGATCATATAGTGTAAATGTGGGCAGATCAGTAATATATAGTTGAATATTTAGTGTCCCCAACTAAGAAAGCCAAAGACAACAGAGGCGACGGTGGCTAGGAACCAAAACTCCATCAGGTGACAGAATAAAGAAAAAAACTTGTGAGAAACCAGGCTCAGTCGGGGTGCCAGTTCTCCTCTGGCCAACAAACAGTGTATGATTATGATTCAGGCAACCTTACAAGTGAGAAGTCATATTAGATCAGAATTATTTTGAATATTTGTCCAGTTCAGTCTGGTTGAAGATCAGAGTCATCACGCAGGAGACGGGTTTGTGGAGGATCAGTGCCACTGAATGTCGTGTCAGTGAGGCCGTCACAGAGGAGAGTCTATAGTTGACACGGTCTCTGCAGACACTTCAGGGCTGCGTCAGTTGTGTCTAGGCACAGGTCCACCATCTGATCTGGATATGGCCCGGATGCTAAATAGGAAAAGGATCGACTGCCTGCAGTTGATTTTGATATTCTAGGTATTATCAACTGGCCAGAATTTTGAGACCGCAATAGACATTATGGAGTATAATGCGTTAAGAGCTTGCTCAAGTACTGGGGAGCTAAATAATTTAGTGCTTTGTAAGTAATTAGCAAGTTTTTAAAATGTATACAATGTTTAATAGGGAGCCAGTGCAGTGTTGACAGAACCAGGCTAATATGGTCATATACTTCCAGGTTATAGTTAGAACTCTAGTTGCTGCGTTTTGTTTCTAGTTTATTTATTAAGCGAGCAGGGCAACCACCCAGTAGAGCATTACAATAATCTAGCCTTGAGGTTATGAACTGTTCAGCATTTTGCATTGAAAGCATGTGCTGCAATTTAGATATATATCGGTGTGACATCTCTTCATTTACCGCTACAAACTGAAAATGGTCAGATAAGTATGATTTAAACCATGCAATACAATTTCACTAATGCCAACATAATTTGAGAGTCTATTCAAAAGAATGTTGTGGCCTATAGTACGAATGCAGTGCTAAGATCGAGTAACACTAATAGCGAGATACAACAGATGATAAAAGCAAATCATTTGTAACTCTGATGAGAGCAGTCTCAATACTATGATACGGTCTAAATCCTGACTGGAAGTCCTCACAGATGCCATTTCTTTCCAAATAGGAGCATAGTTGTGAGGATACTGCCTTTTCTAGTATTCTTGACAGAAAGGGTAGATTTGAGATTGACCTGTAATTGACTAATTCTGTAGGATCAAGTTGTGTTTTTTTTTAATAGGAGGTTTAATAATAGCCAGCTTAAAGATTTTCGGTACATATAATGACAAGGATGCATTAATGATATTAAGAAGAGGATCTATGACCTCTGGAAGCATCTCTTTTAGTAGCTTAGTCTTAGGTATAGGGTTGAGCATACATGTGGTTGATTTAGATGATTTAACAAATTTAGTCAATTCTTCCTTTCCTTTAGCAGTGACTGAGTGGAATTTTTCCTCAGTGACACTGCAATGCCCTGTCTGATGCGATACTGTAGTAGATGGTTGCATAGTTAAAAGTTCATAAAGTCATTGCTGCTGTGCTGTTTGCAAACGTCAGAAGTTGAAGCTTTATTTCTTGTTAATTTAGCCGCTGCATCAAATAAATACCTAGGATGTGTTTGTTTTCTTCTAAGAGAGTCGAGAAATAAGCAGTTCTATCAGTTTTTACGGCTTTTCTGTACGCAATCATGCTCTCTTTTCATGAAATGCGAAACACCTCCAGTTTTGTTTTCTTCCAGCTGCGCTCCATTTTTCTGGCTGCTGTTTTAAGGGCCTGAATGTGCTCATTGTACCACAGCGTTGGACTATTTTCTTTAATCTTTTTTCAGCGCAGCAACTGTGTCTAAATTGCTGGAAATGATTCAATAGTTTCTGTTGCAAAATGTAGTTCCTCTAGGCTATCTGGATGCTGAGGAGATTATTTACAAAGCAATCTTTGGTGGTAGTGGTGATTGTCCTACCATATTTGTAATGAGGGGACGGCTTTGCAGCCTTGGCTGTATTAAGTATACATGATACTAGACAATGAACTGAGATGTCATCGCTCTGTTGCAGAATTTCAACGGTATCAACATTTATCCATGTGATAATATTAGGTCTATGGTATTGTTATGAAGACGAGTGGGTCCTGACACGTGTTGCCTAATTCCAATAGAGTTTAAAATGTCTCTAAAGGCCAATCCCAATGTGTCTTTTTAGTTATCTACATGGATATATAAAATCACCAACAATTAGTACTTTATTTGCAGCCAGTACTAACTCTGATAGAAAATCAGCAATTTTATTTGATAAAGTCTGTATGGTGCCCTGGTGGCCTGTATACATTAGCCAGCACAAATGTCAAATGGGATTTATCATTTAAATTAATAACAGCAACCCCTCCCCTTTTCCTTTCAGATTAGGCTCATGTTTATAACAATAATCTTGAGGGGTGGACTCATTTAAAGTAATGTAATCGTCCGGTTTTAGCCAGGTTTCTGTCAAACACAGCACATCTAGGTTATGATCTGTAATCATATCATTTACAATAAGTGCTTTTGAGGGAAGGGATCGAATATTCAGCAACCCAAGCTTTATCATTTGTTCATCTGTATTATATCTGTTGTTTATTTGTTGAACATCAAGTACATTTTTTTCCTTAAATGGGTTTGAAAGTATTTTGTAATTACTAATTCGGGGAACAGACACAGTCTCTATGTGATAATGTCTGGGTGAAAGAGTCTCTATATGTTTGGATTTATCTGACTTCTGAGACGTGAGACAGCTAGCAGAAAGTCGGTTAAGCCAGTCCGTCTGCTTCCTGACCTGGGCCCCAGTTAATCAAGGTTCAACTCTAAGGCTATGTGCCAGATTACTATCGAGAAGAGCGGCACCACCCCAGAAGGGATGAATACCCTATGTTATTTTGCGGAATGAACCAATGAGGTTAATTCTCGTGTGTTACGCAGCACATTTGAGCTTCAGCAAGAACCAATGAGGTTAATTCTCGTGTGTTACGCAGCACATTTGAGCTTCAGCAAGAACCAATGAGGTTCATTCCTGCGTGTCAATCAGGTTCGGTTGAGATGTTTATGTTTGCTGATCAATGTTTATATGTGAATAAAAGACTACATTTAATCTGTTCTTCATATAAAATGATCCTGTTTTTTCTGAAAATTTGGTCTAAACCGCTCAAGTCTTATGGGTTAATTCTATGATCTTTTTATTAACTTTTTGAAGCCTTAAAGTGGTAGTTATATCTGACAATGGAGAGTACAGAACTGGCTCAGATTTTATTAAAAAGATATTTATTTGTGCTCCGAAGATGAACAAAAGTCTTACAGGTTTGGAACAACACTATAGGGTGAGTAAATGATGACACAATTTTCATTTTTGGGTGAACTAACCCTTTAACTAGATGCGCATACAAACCCAATTCCAAAAAAGTTGGGACACTGAACAAATTGTGAATAAAAAATGAATGCAATAATTTACAAATATCATAAACTTATACAGTATTGTTCAAAATAATAGCAGTACAATGTGACTAACCAGAATAATCAAGGTTTTTGGTATATTTTTTATTGCTACGTGGCAAACAAGTTACCAGTATGTTCAGTAGATTCTCAGAAAACAAACAAGACCCAGCATTCATGATATGCACGCTCTTAAGGCTGTGCAATTGGGGTATTAGTTGAAAGGGGTGTGTTCAAAAAAATAGCAGTGTCTACCTTTGACTGTACAAACTCAAAACTATTTTGTACAAACATTTATTTTTCCTGGGATTTAGCAATCCTGTGAATCACTAAACTAATATTTAGTTGTATGACCACAGTTTTTTAAAACTGCTTGACATCTGTGTGGCATGGAGTCAACCGACTTGTGGCACCTCTCAGCTGTTATTCCACTCCATGATTCTTTAACAACATTCCACAATTCATTCACATTTCTTGGTTTTGCTTCAGAAACAGCATTTTTGATATCACCCCACAAGTTCTCAATTGGATTAAGGTCTGGAGATTGGGCTGGCCACTCCATAAAATTAATTTTGTTGGTTTGGAACCAAGACTTTGCCCGTTTACTAGTGTGTTTTGGGTCATTGTCTTGTTGAAACAACCATTTCAAGGGCATGTCCTCTTCAGCATAGGGCAACATGACCTCTTCAAGTATTTTAACGTATGCAAACTGATCCATGATACCTGGTATGTGATAAATAGGCCCAACACCATAGTAGGAGAAACATGTCCATATCATGATACTTGCACCTCCATGCTTCACTGTCTTCACTGTGTACTGTGGCTTGAATTCAGAGTTTGGGGGTCGTCTCACAAACTGCCTGTGGCCCTTGGACCCAAAAAGAACAATTTTACTCTCATCAGTCCACAAAATGTTCCTCCATTTCTCTTTAGGCCAGTTGATGTGTTCTTTGGCAAATTGTAACCTCTTCTGCACATGCCTTTTTTAACAGAGGGACTTTGCGGGGGATTCTTGAAAATAGATTAGCTTCACACAGACGTCTTCTAACTGTCACAGTACTTACAGGTAACTCCAGACTGTCTTTGATCATCCTGGAGGTGATCATTGGCTGAGCCTTTGCCATTCTGGTTATTCTTCTATCCATTTTGATGGTTGTCTTCCGTTTTCTTCCACGTCTCTCTGGTTTTGCTCTCCATTTTAAGGCATTGGAGATCATTTTAGCTGAACAGCCTATCATTTTTTGCACCTCTTTATAGGTTTTCACCTCTCCAATCAACTTTTTAATCAAAGTACGCTGTTCTTCTGAACAATTTCTTGAACGACCCATTTTCCTCAGCTTTCAAATGCATGTTCAACAAGTGTTGGCTTCGTCCTTAAATAGGGGCCACCTGATTCACACCTGTTTCTTCACAAAGTATGACCTCAGTGATTGAATGCCACACTGCAATTTTTTTAACACACCCCTTTCAACTAATTAAACTAATTGCCCAATTGCACAGCCTTAAGAGCGTGCATATCATGAATGCTGGGTCTCATTTGTTTTCTGAGAATCTACTGAACCTACTGGTAACTTGTTTCCCACGTAGCAATAAAAAAAAATATACTAAAAACCTTGATTATTCTGGTTAGTCACATTGTACTGCTATTATTTTGAACAATACTGTATTTTATTCACAATAGAATATAGATGACATATCAAATGTTGAAAGTGAGACATTTTTAAATGTCATGCCAAAAATTGGCTCATTTTGGATTTCATGAGAGCTACACATTCCAAAAAAGTTGGGACAGGTAGCAATAAGAGGCCGGAAAAGTTAAATTCCCGTGATCTTCAGGCCATTAGACGGCACTGCATCACATACAGTAATGCTGTAATGGAAATCACAACATGGGCTCCGGAATACTTCCAGAAAACATTGTCGGTGAACACGATCCACGTGCCATTCGCTGTTGCCAGCTAAAACTCTATAGCTAAAAAAAAAAGCCATATCTAAACATGATCCAGAAGCGCAGGCGTTTTCTCTGGGCCAAGGCTCATTTAAAATGGACTGTGGCAAAGTGGAAAACTGTTCTGTGGTCAGACGAATCAAAATTTGAAATTCTCTTTGGCAAACTGGGACGACATGTCATCCGGACTAAAAATGTTATCAGCGCTCAGTTCAGAAGCCTGCATCTCTGATGGTATGGGGTTGCATGAGTGCGTGTGGCATGGGCAGCTTACACATCTGGAAAGGCACCATCAATGCTGAAGTTATCTACATGGATATATAGATAACAGTACAATGTGAAAAGATATCCACCTGGGATGGGAGCATATGTTGTTCTAGAGCTTGGATATACGTAATGTGCCGTATATCCAAGCTCTAGAACAACATATGCTCCCATCCAGACATCGTCTCTTTCAGGGAACACCTTGCATTTTCCAACATGACAATGCCAGACCACACACTGCATCAATTACAACATCATGGCTGCGTAGAAGAAGGATCCAAGTATTGAAATGGCCAGCCTGCAGTCCAGATCTCTCACCCATAGAAAACATTTGGCACATCATAAAGAGGAAGATGCGACAAAGAAGACATAAGACAGTTGAGCAACTAGAAGCGTGTATTAGACAAGAATGTGACAAAATTCCTATTCTTAAAGTTGAGCAACTTGTCTCCTCAGTACCCAGACGTTTGCAGACTGTTAGAAAAAAAAGGGGGATGCCTCACAGTGTTTTTTTTTAGATATGTTGATGCCATGCAATTTAAAATCAGCTTATTTTCCCTTTAAATTATACATATTCTCAGTTTAAACATTATGTCATCTATGTTGTATTCTGAATAAAATATTGAAATGTGAAACTTCTACATTATTGCATTCTGTTTTTATTCACTATTTGTACAGTGTCCCAACTTTTTTGGAATCAGGTTTGTATTACTAGCATATTGGCTGTTTATTAGTATGTATAAAGAACATATTAATTCTGCATGACCATATTCTACATACCTAAATGTAACCACTACAACAACTACCTTAATAAGAAGCAAATTGGTTTATTGAGACATAAGTCATAGTTGATAGTGAATACATGTTCCCCAAAACAAGTGTGACCAGAAAAACTAATTGCACACCAAAGGCTGAAAATGTCTACATGGAAATTAAATAAAACTTTACGCTTTAAAACAATTTGAGCTGGATTAATTGCCAAATCTCAGTGTTTAATGCTTAAGGGTTTTCAACAAACTCCTAACCAGATTGAGGAATATCAATGCAGCATTGCCTTTAAGCACTACAATAAAGATCCCACATACATAGCAATTGCTTTGTGTTAACAGTTGTAGATCAATCAAGTGCACCTGGGATGATTATAGCCTGGGGTTTAAGGATCTCTGTTAATGAGGTCTTAAATCTGATGAAGGAAAAAAAAAAAACTAGGCAAATGCATATAATGTTCAAATACAAACAGGAGAAGCCTCATTTTGATAGTTTATAAGTTCTTGTGTAACTAAACAGACCTGTTTAGTCTAATTCTAGGCAGCTAAGACAGTCCCCCAAAAAACGTAATGTGCCCTTATGTCTGATAAGGTTATGTGAATAAGGTGCCTGGTGCCTGATTTCACACATTCTCTTCCCCATTTGCCCCAAGGCTCATAGAGTTCAGCCTCACTCACTCCACAAGATTCATGGATAATCAGTCTAGAGGAAGTCCCTGTTGAGCTGAGCATACTGGACACTTACAGTCCTCTGACACTGACAGATGCTGTTTCACCCTTACACACAATATAGTGCTGACCAGAGAGTACGTACTCTGCTTACCCTGCTGCTATTTAATACAAGTAACTTTCAGAAATAAAGTGAATGACTAAGGGCACAAACTCTTTTATTATTATGGAAAAAAAAGTTTTTTAAAAGGGTAAAAAATGTAGACATAAACAACTGCTATATGCCTTTCATCTAATGCTCTGAATAAGTGTCTTTCAAATAATATCACAAAAACACACACATAAATGAAAAGAGACCCTATGTGAACGAATGTAGCCTGAGAGAAATGAGATCTAATCATATTTATTATTTTTTCCAAAGAGGAACTGGCACTTAACCACAACTTCCTTGATGGTATTTTTACCCCAGGCCATCATTTATCCCCCTTTACCTATTCCACTGACATGACTGGTAAGGATTTTATATACAATGCGTGTAAAAACAAAAGATAGAAAAAAATGGCTTTTAATTGGAAAAGGACAAGGTCAAATCTGTCTCTAACAAAGGATATTCATTGACTATAAACACTATATTATCACCCATCATTATATTCAAAGTTGGATATACTGTAGTACATCCTGAATACATGCAATAGTATACATCACAATTGAATTCTTTTTGCATCATTGAATCATTTTCCTGTTTAGCTGATTTGAAACTATGTATTTTATAAAGCACTTTATAAGGTAATGACTGAACTAGAGAAAATCTCAACTTTGTATGTTTTATAGTCAAAAATATAAACTATCATCATCATAAAAAAACTATATATATATATATATATATATATATATATATATATATATATATACATTTCTATGTATATATATATATATATATAAAATTTATGATGATGATAGTTTATATTTTTGACTATATTGTATATCCAACTTTATCCGCACACAGTACAGTGCACACATAAAGGAATATGTGATATGGCAAATCTCAACTGCTGACTTTTTTCAATGCATTTATACAAAGTTGGATACAACAGAGAAACATACAGCACAGTTTAGCTAGTCATGAGAAGGTGGAGCTCTTCAAGAAAAAGAAAAAAAGTTCATTATTGAGTTTGACTTTTGGACATCGCTGTCAAATGAGTCAGTTTTGCAATTACTCATGCTTGTATAAGAACAATGTTTTATTCAGACCACCCAAATCCATGGAGGTCATTTTAGAAGCAGCCCAAATGATGAGAACACAGTCCCAACCCTTCAGTTCTCCTTCCCTTGAATTGTGAGGGGAAAACTAATCAGAGAACACCTGAGAGAGGCAGAATGCTAGAAAGCAAGTGACCCTGTGTCTTAACATTGTGTAGTTTGACCCTAGCCTCCTTGCCTTCGTGTTTTAGCCTGCACGGTACCCGGCATTACAAACAGACCATCTCTTTGTTAGTCATACAGACCTAATGGCGCTGGAGAATGGTGCAGGCTTCCTCCATTTTCCCCTCATTCCTCTTTGACCTTACTGAAAATAGGGTCACAAACCACATGTAAAGACTTCCATGTTACAAGTCAGCAGTCCACAAAATGTGCCATTCACATCTAAACACCACTTTCCAGGCTCTCTAATCCACATCAGTGATGTGGTTGTTCAGAGAAGCGAGAAAAAGGGGGAAGAGAGGAGAAGAAAAAACAACAGCTGGGGTCAGTTTACTCTTTAATGGTTGAAGGTTTACAAATTTAGGAAACCACTGATGCCTAACACAGTGGAAGGATCTCATTTTGAAAAGGAGAAGTTTCCGCCCTTTTCCAAGCCAGCTCCTGGAAAGTTTTAACTAGACGTCCCTCTTCATTAGGAGACTTCCCTGTGAATACACCATGTGCATTCAGCACCCATTGCCCCAGCTGGAGTCTAATGTGAGGAAAATGTCTGTTTGTCTTGGCATGGGGATGACGCAGCGCATGGCATACATAGGGAGTTAGTCTGCTTTTATAGCTCCCGTGCTCTTTGTAAACTGCCGAAACGGAAGGAAGGCTCTTAGTAAATCCCTTCAATTCTCCGGTGTTAAATAATCTAAAATAGTTCCTCATTTCATTTAAAAAAAAATGAAAAGAAAAGGTTATTAGGCGAATATGACAGCCAAACTATTTGAATTAGTTTGGGGAACAAGGCATGTATTATAGCAGGATCAATAAATCATTAATGTGTGTAATAAAGGACGCTCAGGACATGGTCAGGCTCTGACAGAATCGGCTGACTTTTTTCACATCATTTTAGTTATATATAGCTAAGGCCTGAGGGTATAATCATTTTTAAAATATATTTAAGCAACACATGAGGGAGGTGGATGAGTAGAACTTTTTGGTTTTGGTGATCATGCATTTTACTTTTACTTTGATTATTACTTTGCCCATGTTTGTGTTTTTGTTTGTTTGTAAACGGTATTGTGTATTGTATGATAAATACTGGGATGTTTTCTGAAAGACTCTATTGTAAATTAATCTTAATTTAAGATTTTGCAAATGTATAAACTTATTTAAATCATAAATTCAAGTATGTTTAAGAGGTCTAATCAAGTAAAAAGTAGCATAAAATTAAAAAGCCCTCTCCTCTTTATATAATACAGTAAATAATGTTTAAAAGTGAAAACTTTTGAAACACGGCGTACTCACTGTGCTATTTGATTATTTATACTTCATTTTATTACACATACTGTAATTCAGTGGTCTCGCAACTGAAACCTGTGGACATCAACTTTAATATTATTGTAATAATGTTACAGAGTTCATGTCATTGCTACGCCGATTATTTTGTACATTGTAATGGACTATTTTGTCTTAGCAGAAGCTTTAAAATATAAAGATTATAAAATAATTTCTCAAATTATTGAGCAGCCGTAATAAACGGCATGATAAGACTGTCAAAATTGTGAATGAAACTCACAGTACTGAGTGGTTTTATGCATTATCCCTAACTTATTATATCAAAATGGCAGTATTATCTGTTTTTGTGATCTCAGTCATGTTTTAGGTCAACGTACACCCATCTCTTGCTCTCCCTCTTTCTCTGTGGGAGTCTGAACAGGGTGGAACTTGCTTGACTTCACTCAGATGGCCTCTGTCCAAGGCAAACGGTCTAGATTCTCCAAGGCAGGGTGCTGCTCTGGGATGCCATTGACCTAAATCACTGGTCCGCTCCATGGTAAGAGGTTACAAAGCCTCACAATGCCTCTTTGAATTAGTTTGAACACTAGCGGAGTCTTTAGCTGATGTATACCTCCAAGCATTTGACAACCTCGCCTTCTTATACTGTATATCAGGGTTGTGTCCAATTTCACCAAGAACAAAAAGTATCTGCATATAAACACAGTGTCTCAGAATTTCAAAGCATCTGTTAACAGTATTTCTGAACTCTTTGATGATACATTGTAAGGCTTTGTAGTGAAAACTTTGATGGTTTCTACAGATTGGATATTTGGAATAGTTTTTAAAAGTTCTTTGTAATATCAGATGCCTCTTTTCTCTGTGCTGTCTCACATAATACCTCTCAGCACACTTGATTCCACGGTCTTTTATTGCAAATCAAACTTCTCAGTCTACTCTCAGCAGGCCTTTGAAGTCTGTCTTCCATTTGTAAGATCAAACAGCTCAATATAAAAGAATTACCATGTGGTCATGTTAGAAAAGTTATCTATGTGCATTACCTAACTTCCAGCGACATGGTCTGGAGTTCGGTATGATGGTCACAGACATTCAAACACTGTTTCTGCTGTAGGTTTGGTCAATGTTCAGAATTTCTGGCACGCATTAAAGCTGTCGGTTCAGTGGGGAGTTTGTAATCGGTCCTAATAGGGTCTCTTTTGCCCGTCTGGAGCTAAATTCTTTCACTTTATTTTAAAAAGAAGTCTCATGTCGGCAGTACACAGCTTGTAACGGCACAGTGAGAAAGCACACAAAAGTCAGATATAAATTGTCCCTTTGTTGGCTTTGAAACTCTTTGTCCAGCAGTATCTGGAGATCTGATAAAGGACTTTTAGAAAAGAGATTGCAAATTGTACTCCAACGTATAGGCCAACTCTCCACACTGGCCTTAAGACACAGAGAATCATGTGGAAGTTAACAATGTCCCTCAAGCCATGAAAAAAGGTAATATCTCATGTCAGCTGCAGCCAGTCAGACAGCCTAATGGCAGACATTTATTCTGGGTGGGAAAATAGTCTCATTTCTGCTGGATTTATGTTGACTGCTAGGAGCAAGTCAAACTGTGCTGTTTTAATGCAGAGTCATATTGCATCAAGAATAAATAAGACAAATGGACTTGGGTGCATAGAACACAATTGCTAGTCATTATGCTCCAAATTACATCATTTCATATGACAGAGTCGTAATGCAAATGAAAAATATGGTTGTAGCAGTGGTGCAACACAGGCAGCATCAGAAAGATGACCTTGAGGATTGTGTTTTCCTTTTATCGTTTTACGTTTGGGGACCATGGAGGAAACTAAACATTTCCTCCTTTCAAAACAAGTAAGATTTTGAAATGATTGCAAAGACGCCAAATTTTCCCTGACAAGCAAATGGCAGAAAATGGATGGTTTCTTTTTATCCTAGAATAATCAGGCACCCCAATTGTTCTTTGACTCCCCACCATCCCAACCTATGATTCTCCCTAAGGAGAAGATGGAAAGCAGGATGTGCCATGGATTGTGTGAGATCAGACTGTTTCAGGCTGTCAGTGAGAGACAAATGAGTCATTCCGATTCTTATTCATGTTGAAGTTTGATGATAGAGCTGATGGAGGAACTCTCAGAGGAGGGATAGTTAAAATACAAGCTAAAAGCCAGATCAGATCCATGCACGTCACTATGATTCAGTTCTCATGACAATCAAAGCAGTATATCATGTACAGTTCAGCCTGGTGTCGGTTGGCTCTGAGATTTAGCTGAAGGTAAAGCACTGCTCAGGAAATGTTATGAGGCTGTTAACTGTCACTGAATTATTATTATTTAAAAAAATGTTCAACCCAATCTCAGGGTAATTCATTTTATGACGTGGCTAATTCGTAAAAATTTGTACAACTTCACTAAACCTACACATCACGAATTTGTACGAGTGAGGTTGTACAAATTTGTACGAATTAGCCACTTTTAGTCCTTCATAAATCTTTCTAATATGCTGATCTGGTTTTTAAGAAACTTTTATTCAAAACAGTTGTGCTGCTGAATATTTTTGTGTAAGCCAAACTTTTTTCATTATCCTTTGATGAATAGAAAATTCAAAAGCATTTAAATGAAAAAAATAAAATTGTAACAATCTAAAAGTTTTTAACTGACTTTTGAATAGTGTACATCCTGCATATGCATACTGACAAAAAATGCTTTTTTTACTGACAGAAAGCTGTATTTCCTTTTAGCGCTGCAGTTTACAAAATGTATTCATAAGATGAATATGAAACATTTTGACATGAACAAAACCGTATTGCTAGTTATCATAACAGAATGACTGTGCCCTTTACTTGCAGCAATTAAAGAATAGTCATACTCATTATCACTTCTTGATGAAATATGTTAATGTTTCACTTTGTGTTCAAAAATATTCTAGTAGCATTACTCCAGGGGAAAACACTGTGATTCAACACAATTTTTTTGATTGGTCTGTATTAGAGGGAAAAAGTAGTAATTGCATGGCCACATGCTTCTGACTGTAAAATTAAATTGCCAGAAAAGGGTAAAAGTGCAGGCCAAACCCCAGGAGAAGAGTGAAGTGGAAGGCAAATATAAATTAGAGGATAGCATGAAAGAGCATGCATGGGCTATAAGATCTGCATGTCCAGTCTAGCCACAATGTCTTTCCAGCATGCAATGGGCTAAGATGGATTGCTTCACTTTCACCATTGCTTAACTTAACTTATGGCCAACCATCTGATACTAACAGGTATTCTGAGGGTCTTTAATATCTTTTCTTTTCTCAAGCTGTTCAAATGTGCAGCACATGTGATCATTTTCTGATTCTCATTACATTGATTCTTACAGAGCTCGAAGACGCCCACAGCTGGCATGAATGGCCTATTTCCATTAGAAGTGCCAACCAGTTGTGAACAATGCCAGGGCTGGAAGATCAAAGTGATGGCACTCCTAGGGCATGGATCACCAGAGGAACAGACTGCTCACACTACAATGAGATGTGTGGGAATACACTTGTGTGTTTGTGTGTGAGTGTGTGTTCATTCTCTTTGATTTTGATACAACCGATTAACACTGTTCCCTGGTGATTTCCATTTAGATCAAAAGAATCTATCCCAAACAAAACATCTGCTACAAAATACCAAAACCCTCCTCTCAAGCTGGACATCCTAGCAGATCCACACCCAGCTAGTCACAGCTGCACTCTTTGTATTACTGCTGATTATTATGTTTCAATAACTTACTATTATTAT
This sequence comes from Gobiocypris rarus, assembly GCA_023029165.1. Classification (NCBI taxonomy): domain Eukaryota; kingdom Metazoa; phylum Chordata; class Actinopteri; order Cypriniformes; family Gobionidae; genus Gobiocypris; species Gobiocypris rarus. The sequence continues at coordinate 29,673,636 of CM040932.1, forward strand.
TTTTTGACCTTTCTACAGATTCTCAAGGAGAGACCGGAAACAACTGGATAGAAGAGAGGGGAATGGAATCAGAAAAGGACCACAAACCTAGCCTCAAACTTGGGTCACCCAAAGCTCTGTAGCTCCATAAGCCAGAGCATTGCCCATGGAATAGCGTGAATGGAAGAAAATAATAAGAATGGAATATTCTTACTATTTTTACGGTACATAGTATGTACTGTTGTCTGTGCAGGAAGAAAAATCTGTAAATAAAAAAATCACTATAGGCCATACTATTGTGGTTTGTTTGTCAACCACCCAAAATTGCCAAATATATTTAGATATAGCCAAACTAGTTCATCAGTATTATAAAATGGCTAGTTTCAGTCCTTGATTCTGATTGGTAAATAATTGTGTTTTATTCACAATAAAACATGGCTATGACCGCTTCACCCAACAGTTCTGTGTATCAATGTACAACATCCTTAGAAACCACTCTTAGCAACGAAAAACATTTGCTTGTTCTCACTGATATTGTTCATTGACGCTTATTGTATTATGTGTAATAGTAGGGAGAGCGGGGCACAACCTAACGCTTTTTGACTTTCTCAGTTTGTGTAAATCCACTTGGGATTCAGAGTATTTATTTTTTCCCACATTAATTTCACACTAGTACAATTATGTGTTTTTGTTTCATTAATACAGTATATTTTTCATGATTTACCCCGAAAAATGGAAGTGAAAAGTGAAACTTCTCTCTAAAATATACAAAATCATTTCAAATCAACTTCAGACCATATACTTACCAACAATAAAATGGGAAACGATCTCTCAATAGCTCCTGATGCCAACTTCTGACCCAAATCTGTAAAAACATCTATTTCATGTCCAAAAATGCTAATCTTCAATTAATACAATACAAAACACTTCACAGAACACACTACAGCAATAGATTAGCTAAAATGGGTTTCACATCAGAAGTTTGCACACATTGCAGTCAGAAATCTACAGATACATACATTCATGCAACCTGGCACTGCACTCCAATCAAACACTTTTGGGAAGAGGTCACACAGTCACTATCCACTATAGTGGGCTGCCACATCCCACTATCGCCCTCTCTTTGCTTGCTAGGGGACCTCACAATAATTACAGATAAAACTATAAACTTTAAAACTCTCCTCATAGCCTAACCATCGCCAAGAAAACTATCCTCATGAACTGGAAAACTCGTAACAACATACACATTAACCACTGGAAAAATCTTCTCACCGACTTCATTACAATGGAATACACATCTCTACCCTATAATTACTCATCTGAAAGCGACCTCTGCCATCCAACACTTTCTGACCTCTTACAACTTTGAATCCCTTCTCTCTCCTTAAACTCCGACTCCTCCCACCTCTTAATCAACCCATGGATATTACTGCATAGTTCTTATTATTGTCATTATTGTTTCATTACTGTTATTGTTATGGTTGCTATTATATATTATTATTTTATTATTGTTGTTGTTTTCGTTGTTGTATTTGCTCTCATCATCATCGTCATCATCATCATCATCATCATCATCATCATCATCATCATCATCAACTATTATTATTGCTGTTTCGGAACTTCTAACCTGGTTTTCATTGTCACCACTACTACTATAGTTAAATCAATTTGATTATTTCTAATTTTCCCCCTAATCTTTTCATGTGTTTTTAATGCATCACAATGTAGAAGAGAAATGTGTCTACATTGAAAAACCTCATAAACACTCAGGCAGGCAAGACAGGCGAGAAGTGGTTTCTCTAGGACAGCATCTCTGTCCCAAGTTGAGACACTCAGCACAATGTCTCCCTTCTTTTAATGCACCTTAGACACTACACACAACATAAAAAAAAAAAAAAAAGAAGTATAGGGACTGAAAAGATGTGGGGGGAGGGTTATCTTATATTATTATCATACTATGTGAAATTAATTGATCCATTGAAAGTGGTGACAATAATAAATATTACATAGGAAAAAAAAAAAAAAAAAAAAAAAAGGGACACTGATTAATACAATGATGACGGATGATGGTGAGAACGAAGATGAAGTGATGGTAGTGATAATACAATAAATAGTAAATGGGTAATTTTGCTTATGAATACACACACACACCCACACTCACACCTACACTCACCCACACACGCCTATACATTTACACACTTTTATTTCACTTCTAGAATTATGTAATTACTTGATTGTCAATTACTGCACTATTGTGGTTTGTATGTCTGTATGTTAAATAAAAAAAAAAAATGGAAGTGAAATGTGACAACATGCCCCAGGTTGGGTACATTGTAACATGTGAGGGGTACATTGTAACATGACCATATGACAGCTTAAAATGTTACATGATATAATAAAAAAATCCAAAACAAACTGAAATATTTTTTTCAAAAAATACAATTATTAACTTTTAAAAATAAAATAATGTCATTTTTTATTAATTAAAAATTTACAGATTTTTGATTTTGACAACAAACACATCGCTAAATACAGCTAAACAGCAAAGTTAAAAACATAATAATAATGAATAATTTCTGAACATTGACTCATTTGTCATTATTCCTCTTTTTCTCATGAATTTCTCAAAAGAATTCACAAAAGTATAGAATATAGCATATTTCTAATAGGGGCTCATTGTAACGCAGTTTTACAACACACCGCATCTACGCAACTGGGATTTAAACAGCTGCTCGAGTCTTCTGCCGGTTAGATCAGCCTTAAAGAACGATCTCAACTGTTAAATAACAGATATAAGATTTAAATAATATCAGATTTGTCTTATTTTAAATGAACACAAAAAACAGAGATGAAAAATAAACTTAAGAAATAAATTTACTTTTGCTATGGTTAAATAAATGTTAAGTGATATCTTATAATAATGGCAACAAAGTTTAGTCATCCTGGCATGTGTGGAAAGTGTTAAACCATGCGTGTTACAACTAACCCCGCGTTAGGTATTGTATGTATTAGCCCTATCTGCATTTAGATATAGCACTTTCCTTTGGGTTAGTCCTATGTTCATAATAAAAATCAGTTTGAATGTCCGCTGCGATATCTTGTCCTTTTAACAGTTTCCAGTGCTCAGCACTAGTCAAAGCATTTGTCAGCTGCATCTTGCTCAATGTTCACAGCCATTTTCAGTCCTTTCAATATAAAAGTCTTCACTACTGACTGACTCAAGAATGCCATTTAGAGGCATAATAATGTAACTTCTGTTGCTGTTCACAGTCAGGGACTGTTAATTCCAGTGCTTTTTACTTCATGAAAGTTACATTGATACATATTCTTCGGCTTTTATATTTGTATTGTCTGGTAACCATTTTATAAAAGCAATAAGGTACTCAAGGCTAGTGCTGTATCGTGAATAAGTCACGGATGAAAGGATTGCAGGCACTCTGCTTCGCCCTTCAGCCCTGACTTATTCATAATACAGCACAGCCTCTCATAATTTGTTGCTTATATAATAGTTTCAACAATAATGAGGAAGACACTAAATTCCTAAACTCTGGTCTTTAACCGTTGCACCGCATCTTGCTGCTCTTTCAGCATCTTGTGCATGAGCGGCATGCTTTTAAGATGCAGTGTACATTCTATTCTTTTCCACTGCATCTTGCATTTTTGTTTTTGTTTTTGCAAAATCACAGTAACCGTGCCAGTAACCGTGCATTCAAGTATATGTTTTAGCAGATTTTCTTACACAGAACTGGTATGTTTTTGGGCCTTTCCTCACCCTGAAGACATTTTATTTATTATTTTTCAACAGTGTATTTCTTTTCACAAACAAGATCCTAAGCCATGTTCTTTAACTTTCCAGTGTATTTTTATGTTACATTCCCATCCCTTAATGGGTCATAATGTTCCAAGTACATGCATTCCCTGGAAATCAAACCCAAGCCCCAACCCAAACCTCAGCCATGCTTTACAAAGAGAGCTACAGGACTGCCCTCATGTTAGAACCCTTATGATAAGATTAGTAAACCATTTACACTTTATAAAGTAAGACAGCTGAGTTGCATGTATGTATAGCAACAGGAAAATCTGACCACACACTTATCACATTGTCTAGACCCAAGATTTGAGGGTGTGGCTTCCATATCATAGAACATAAAAGACAGAAATGAAACTATGGGATATAAAAAGAAAAGACAGGAGAAAAGAGGATAGTAGAAAAAGAGGCGACCAAGCATGACAGAATCTGAGCTAGGAAATGACGAAATTGTTGCAGTCCCATATGTTAGGCATTCAGTATAATGAGCTGCGGTTACAAATGCGTATACAGATTGTCAATTTCTATTTCATTGCTCTTTTAAATGTTAATCATTAAATCTGTGTTACTCAGTCAGTATATCTTATATTACACTGTTCTGTTGATCTAACAAAACAAAACAAAAATGATTCTCAGAGTAGCCTAGAGAGTACGGGCAAGGTTATGTTTGCATATGATTGGTTCTTGCGATAAATCCCAGCCTCCTAGGCACAATCAGATAGATAGATAGATAATTTGTTAAATAATTTGCAGTCACATAAATTCCATAACAATCTGAACATAAAATGCTTAATTTTAGTAATTTCAAAGGTTATTTTAATTTCACAGCAATTGTTTTGCTTTTCTCTTCAGTTTATGATGACAATGTGGAAAAAATAACATAACTTGTTAAATCTTGATTACACATAATTACCAACCGTGTATCATTAAATCCTCCTAATTATTTTCTTTTAAATGGAATGTCTAAGGTATGATTAGAGTTTTGAGTGGGGAGTTAGCCGCCTGTGGCTCTTGGCTCCTTTCCCTCTCTTCAGTATGAGATGAATGATTCTGCTTCAAAGGCAGCAGTGAACTCACTTTAAGTAAGGAGATGATTTCTTTTCAGCACGACCCTCCTAATGCCAAACCTACAGTATGATCTTCGATGGCCAACTCATTTTGATTGGCATTCTTGTCCTTTTATGCAGAGCTCAAAAGGCTAACAGTCCATGCATCAATATGAATTTCTCTTCACGGTGGTTTATGTTTTTGTGGAACTTATGTATTTATGGGTCTTGATGTAGCCATCTGTTTTACTGTATTATGAATATGCCTATTAATTCTAATGGATTTTGTTACCAATAGAAAATATAACAGTTTCCAAAAACGGTCTCACATGAGTACATTAACTTTACAAATACAATTAGTTTACAATTAGCATTTAATGAGACTTGATGATGGAAGCTTAATTCTTAATTTCTCAGATTTATAATTCTCTCTAGTCTTCATGACCCCTTATTGGATCAACATTAGTATCCTCATCTGTCACAGCTTAATTTAGTCTGGGCAGTTTGTCAAGTATGCACAGCCAAATTAATCCCTGTGAGAGAATAATCTGTCATTTTTAAATAGTGCTGGTCAATTTGTGTGTGTCTTTGGTCACAGATACTGGCAACCATTAGTTGCTGATGAAACAACTTTGGATAAATGCAGTGGCACATACATGGTAACCGCATAATTGAGTTACCTACACCTGTATATTATGTTATCATTTTTGATAAGAAAAAAAATGGTCAGTTACAATGAAAAAAATAATTGGCCTAATAGCAACAGGAGCACCACAATTGGTCTATTAGAGTAATTTAAAACAGATATGCCATTCAACTGTACGATATTGAAAGCGTTTGTGTCAAAACTAAAGTATACTTTAAGCTTCACGGTGGTGAACATTAGAGAATATCTGACCACTATGCAGCAATCAAAATTGAGCATTCCATTACACTAAAATGCAGCTAATTCTAAAAATTATTTTGCAGTAATTACAAATATACTATCACACAGTGCAAAATAATCCTGAAGATCAAGTAGAAGCTGTTTTGTGATGTGATATGTAAGTTGATCAAGAGGTAGATAGACAGACAGATGCTGCACATCTTTAAGTTGGCAATTTTGGTGCACATTAATGAACCCTGTAATGGCAGACAGAGGTCTTCTATCTCTTCTATGAAAGCTTCTATCCCCATTATTTTTGTCTCTACCACTCATTTCTTGAATGGGTGCCAGATGTCAATGGTACAGTATAGCACATGTTATATTGGTGTGATCAGGTTTGACCTTGCTATATGGTAAGTGAGCTTAGAGCCTCTTAATGGAACATGGTGATGGGAAACTATGAGATGGAAGGAAAAATTATATTTCAATGCTTTTGTGTTCGCTTGCAAAAAAATTTTGTTCCCTCAAGAAATGTTGAGTACTCACAAAACTATTGTTCCCTCAAGGAAGTTTGTGTTTGCAAACACAACGTTTCCGTCTCGAGTGAATGCAAAAGCATTTAAATGTACAAACCCGATTCCAAAAAAAGTTGGGACAGTTTACAAATTGTGAATAAAAAAGGAATGCAATAATTTACAAATCTCATAAACTTATATTTTATTCACAATAGAATATAGATAACATATCAAATGTTGAAAGTGAGACATTTTGAAATGTCATGCCAAATATTGGCTCATTTTGGATTTCATGAGAGCTCCAAAAAAGTAAGAGGCCAGATCAGTTAAATGTATATATAAGGAACAGCTGGAGGACCAATTTGCAACTTATTAGGTCAATTGGCAACATGATTGAGTATAAAAAGAGCCTCTCAGAGTGGCAGTGTCTCTCATAATTCAAGATGGGCAGAGGATCACTAATTCCCCCAATGCTGCGGCGAAAAATAGTGGAGCAATATCAGAAAGGAGTTTCTCAGAGAAAAATTGCAAAGAGTTTGAAGTTATCATCATCTACAGTGCATAATATCATCCAAAGATTCAGATAATCTGGAACAATCTCTGGGCGTAAGGGTTAAGGCCGGAAAACCATACTGGATACCCGTGATCTTCAGGCCATTAGACGGCACTGCATCACATACAGGAATGCTGTAATGGAAATCACAACATGGGCTCAAGAATACTTCCAGAAAACATTGTCAGTGAACACAATCCACCGTGCCCTTCGCCGTTGCCAGCTAAAACTCTATAGGTCAAAAAAGAAGCCATATCTAAACATGATCCAGAAGCGCAGGCATTTTCTCTGTGCCAAGGCTCATTTAAAATGGAATGTGGCAAAGTGGAAAACTGTTCTATGGTCAGACGAATCAAAATTTGAAGTTGTTTTTGGAAAACTGGGTCGACACGTCATCCGGACAAAAGAGGACAAGAACAACCCAAATTGTTATCAGCGCTCAGTTCAGAAGCCTGCATCTCTGATGGTATGGGGTTGCATGAGTGAGTGTGGCATGGGCAGCTTACACATCTGGAAAGGCACCATCAATGCTGAAAGGTATATCCAAGCTCTAGAACAACATATGCTCCCATCCAGACATCGTCTCTTTCAGGGAACACCTTGCATTTTCCAACATGACAATGCCAGACCACACACTGCATCAATTACAACATCATGGCTGCGTAGAAGAAGGATCCAAGTATTGAAATGGCCAGCCTGCAGTCCAGATCTCTCACCCATAGAAAACATTTGGCACATCTTAATGAGGAAGATGCGACAAAGAAGACCTAGGACAGTTGAGCATCTAAGCCTATATTAGACAAGAATGGGACAACACTAAAGTTGAGCAACTTGTCTCCTCAGTACCCAGACGTTTGCAGACTGTTAGAAAAAGAAGAGGGGATGCCACACAGTGGTAAACATGGCCTTGTCCCAACTTTTTTGAGATGTGTTGATGCCATGAAATTTAAAATCAGCTTATTTTTCCCTTAAACTTTTCATACATATTCTCAGTTTAAACTTTTGATATGTTATTTATGTTGTATTCTGAATAAAATACAGAAATTTGAAACTTCCACATCATTGCATTCTGTTTTTATTCACTATTTGTACAGTGTCCCAACTTTTTTTGGAATCGGGTTTGTAATTTATAGGGTCTCGAAGGTATTCAGTTGGTATTTCTGAGTATAGAATTCAGAAAGCTACGGTTGAAAAAGTCCAATGAGATACCATGTTCATAAATTAATAAACAGCATAAAAAATCAGTCAGATTAGGAAGAAAGTGACTTTGTATAGAAGCACAATGTTATGACCATGTTAGCTGTGATCCGTTCTTCTGTGAAATCCTATTTAAATGCAAGTGCTTCTCTCGTACATTAATCAATCCATGTTTAGTAACTGGAAAAGGGATTTAGAAATGGATTGAATATTTCTTTTGTTTGCCTATGCCACTTCTGAATGGATTGACACTCCTGTCTATATTCCCCGGCCCAGGAGAGATTGATTGTGCAGTCTGGATAATAGAGTTCTAAAATGAAAGGCTTTATTTCACTCTTTCTGCCAAAGGCATTTCTGAGTCTGGCAGGGCATCAGCTGTGCTTTACAGCCACTGGCTATTTCAGTGGCAGTATTGTTATACAACCTTATCCAGAGATACGCTTGCCCTCTTTATTTCAGGGGATATGGAGCTCAAGTAAGACACCAGGCACAGTACCGTTTCTAGAAGCTACTTCTATCGTATTTGTCAGACTTTGTCTGCAGTATCCTTCTACAAATCTCTATGAACATTTTGATCCAGCTACATCTAAAGAGTCTCTGTGCTAAATTTAGATTCTTTGTTATTAGGGAACACTGAGCTCTAAAAGTTTTAATATTGTATTTTTGGCGGTGGATGCAGATGGTTTGCTTTTGGCTGGGCCTCAGTAAAGGACAGTTAAGTGCAAAGTTATTTACTAGGCCTCTCGGCACATTGTCAGATCTTACATTAACTCTGCTAAAATACAATTTACTCCTGGCAAGAACAACTTATGTCTCTTCTGACTTAAAATGGAATTTTACATTCAGAAACAACAGGAAGCAATTCATATAAAACTCCATATATCTTGCATTCTAAAGAACATTCAGAAATATTAAGAATGTCTATTGGCGTAGTTTCCATCCAATTTCATAACTGAAAAACATTTGTGGCATTCAAAACGTTTGTGGCATTCTACCTTATTATTCTTTTTCTTTTATAAATAATTCAGTTGTTTTGTATCCTGAACAGCTACTTTCTTCAAAAAAGTAAGTGGTGAAATTTACATTCCTAAAAAGTATAAATTGTTTTTCTATTATTCAAATAACTTTTCATTCCCATACTTTCCAACTTCAGTAGATTCACATTAATGTAACAGTGCAGTTTTTTTGAGTACTTATGCACCTCGTTGTTATGTTCTGTCAACTTCTACACCCCAATACATTATGAGGTAATTTTTCTAGTGTGTGTATATAATATATCACAGAAATCATTTTGCAGCCCTGTCTATGGGAGCAATGTGCAACATTTAACAGTGACTGTTGGTAATAGTGGTTATTGGGGGGTAAATGTATTCTCTGTGCAGAGGTATGACAGTGATGAAGTATTCCTTTCCTCCCAGCTGGCTTGGCAGCGTTGCTAACACCTGGATGATCAAACTCTTAACTGGGTCATCTCCACGGGGAGCAGCACAAGTGGCCACTTACCTCATTAGAGCTCCCTCTCATTTTCAAGCCTTCATCTCTCTTTTCCCCTTCCACAACACTATATTTGGCAGTCAAAATCAGGTTGTAAAATAAAGGGGGAAAGGTAAATGATAAGTTGTAAGAATTCTGAAATCACAAAATGCTTGAATGTTGGGTAGCATTTTTTATTAAAGCTAGACTATGCAACTGCAAAAAAACTGCATGCATTTTGTGGAAAAACTTTTATTTTGGATATGCTTTGGCTCTGTGTGACTGTGTGGATGAATATTATGACCCTTTACAATAGGTAATGTTTCACAATGAACTGCATATGGCAATTTAAATGTTCAATAACTCACTCAACCTTAGTCACCTGTTGAGTAATAAAAATGTCATCACGTCGCTTTTACAACATTTCAAATCCCTCAATTCTCGGCATCTATGAAAAGCCAAGCCGATGTTGATTCTCATTTTATTACGAGTTCTGTTGCATTCACTTTTTGCCAGCAGACTCTCCTCTGTTCTGCATGTTTTTTAAATGGGTGATTCCCGGGGGTTTAAGGTTTAGTGTGCCGAATGTCAACTTCTCTCGCTCATCGTGACTACTAACCTATGCCACTTTAACACCATATGTGTCAAAGTAGCCAGAGCAACTTTTCTCTATTGGATATGATGTTGAGACATGCATGACATGAGAAAGCCACCTCGAAAAGTCTAAAATATAACTTTACAGTAATAATATAAAATAATATAACAGTTATGATTGGCTTACAATTGTGAATCAACTTTTTTGCTAATACATTTTTATGTGTAGATGTTATTTTACCACTGATATTAAAATCTATAAAAACATTACCCTAAAATAAAATAAAAATATTCAATTAATTAAATTAATCTAAATATAAACCATTGCTAATTTAAGTTGTGAAATTGTATGTACATTTTTACAAAATGTACCATTTCCACAACAAACTGTTTTGACACTAATTATTATTATTATTATTAGTAGTAGTAGTAGTATTAGTATTTGTAAAATTAAGCAAAATAGATGGGTTTTTATAAATAAATAAAGAGCACATAATTCAAGATGTGGTGGAAAAGACAACTGTTGGTTCAGAAGAATGACATCTACCATTGGACATTGTTAGTTACAAATTTACAAATGAAATAAATGATTGCGAAATGCAAAGAAAAAATTTAAGAGACAAATACAATTTAAGATCTGGAATTTTAATGTTGCTTCTGGCTAGACATAAACCATGTTTGGGTCTGTCATTCTACTTGTCATGGATATTAGAACCTTTAAATAAAACTCAACAGTTTTTAAATCTGTTTGTGATTAGGCCTATATGAAATTCTGCTCCAATACCCACCCAAATGTAAAATTAGTCCTAGTGTGATTGTATGTTTATTGTGTTTTATGCAAACTGTGGAGCCAAAAATATAAAGCCTTCATACTAATCTTCATGCACTATTGACCATTTTAAGAAGAATATTAGAAGACCTACTGTACCTCAAACCATTTTTAGCATGGAACATGCAACCAGAATCCCAGAATTCTCTTTTAAAACTTGAGTTCTGGAGGTGGATCAAAGGAGGAGTGATGTGGAACTTTTCTTTGTCCTCTCTCTCTCTCTCTCTCTCTCTCTCTCTCTCTCTCTCTCTCTCTCTCTCTCTCTCTCTCTCTCTCTCTCTCTCTCTCTCTCTCTCTCTCTCTCTCCTTCTCTCAGGGGCTTTTGACAGTGGATGATAAATAATGGAAGTCATATGTAGCCTAGGGCTACACAGAACACAGCATCTGTAAAATCAAGACTCCCAGATCAAAAGATTAAAATGTGGAAACTAGTCATGGAAAACACACCAACATTAATAATAATAATAATAATAATAATACATTTTATTTAAAGGCGCCTTTCTTGGCACTCAAGGACACCGTACAAAGATACAATAATACAATTAATGACTGTGTGAGCATCTGTGTGTGTATGCTTCTTATATGATATGGCAATCAACATGTGAATATTTTGACTATTGTTGATTCATAGCCTAGATTGAATCATCCACTAAGATTGTGAAATGTGATTGGCTATGCTACGTCAATCTTATGCTTCAACAGACAATTCCATTATCTTTGGATGCCATGAAAGACCTTTCATCCCTCCCTTTCAGTGGCTTCTGAACTCCATGATTAACGCAAAGCCAGTCCATATTTTTCTTAACCCTTGTGGCCAAATTGGCCAATCCATGTATTGCAACAGCAATCTTTATCAATACTATTTGTCGGTTTACAAATTATTACCTTCTGTCTTTTTAAAGGTCTATAGCACGTCACGTGACAGTGTTTAATCACCCTATAAGCAAGGTGTGTTAATAATAGAAAGAAAAGAAATGCGAAGCCTGAGTGGAGATGAAAGATATAATGCAGTGATTGAACATAATCTGATCAATAACAACAAGCAGAAAATACTTTTTATCAAACATTAAGGCATAATTTATGACTACTCACCAACACATGGCACACGTGAACTGATGCCTAACATCGCGATGTGTTCTGAACGAGACTTCTTCAGCGCGATTGCATACCGCCAAGTTCCAAGCATAGACTGTAAAAAGATACAATTCAAGGGCCATTATTGTAACCCCTCTACGTTTTGCACTTTGGACCAATGTAGTCAGGGTACGTTTTTATATGAGACTGGGTTGTCTCATTCATTCATTTTGCATTTACATACACATGATATCATATATCCATACTAACCTTTTTCTTTTCTTTTTTTTAAGTAACATAAAACATATGTTATGGGTTTCTGATTGGTGCAGAAAAAATAAATAATAATAATTAAAAAAACATTAACCGTTTTCAACTGTGGTAATAATAATAAAAAAAGTTTCAAGTGACAATGCAGACTGAAGTAATGGCTGCTGAATATTCAGAATAAAGAATTCATTAAATTTATTGGTAACACTTTACAATAAGGTTGTATTAGTTAACATTAGTTAACGCATTAGTTAACATAAACTAACCATGAACAACACCTCTGTTCAGCATTAGTTAATCTTTGTTAGGGCTAGTATATAAAAATACAGCTGTTCATGTTAGTTCACAGTGCATTAACTAATGTCAACAAGATTTTATTAATTTACATATTCATCTAAACATTGCTCTCAGCAGTGTGGACGGTGTTGAGATTATGAAGTTCCTTTCACTGGAACTAAGGGGCCAAACCCAACCTCTGAAAAACAACCCCACACCATAATCCCCCCCTCCACCAAACTTTACACTTGTCACAATGCACTCAGGCCAGTATTGTTCTCCTGGCAACTGCCAAACCCAGACTCGTCCATCGACACTCCAGAGAACACATATTGACCGTAGAATATTTAGTAGTGAGCAAATTTCATGAATGGACAAGCAACCGCATGGCCACAGGTAGCAACCTATCACAGTATCACGCTTGAATTCACTGAGCTCCTGAGAGCGGCCAAATCTTTCGCAAATGTTTTTATTTTATACACCTGTGGCCATGGACTTGATTGGAACACCCAAATTCAATTATTTGGAGGGGTGTCCCATGCTTTTGGCAATATAATGTACTTCTGTAACACTTTATGTAAGAATGGTAAGAATTGGTTAAAAACTTTTTCCATATATATCAATACATAATTAAAATGTAAGTACTCTGAAAAAGAAAGTATAAAAATTGAGTGTCTGTAGACCTCTCATGACTGTTTTAAAGACAGCTCATTATTTCCATTCACTCCACCTTCTCCCTTCTGGGCTCTTTCCAAAGCCACGCCCCAAACACATGAACGCGCTCAGCTGGAAGACGCATTATTTACCTGAGACGAGCGGAGAAGAAGGAGCGGAGTGCATGTAGGGACATCATGTCAGAATCACATGTAATAAAAAATCTAACTTTATCAGTATGAATATAAACAAATAAGATGTCTTTCAGTACTCACTATCAAGCTAGAATACTGATACTGGTAAAGTTTAAAATATATTTTTGTCTGATTCGGTAACAAGCTTATAAGGCAAAGCTAAAAACGGGTAGCATTGATACATGTTTTTCCAATAACATCAGTTATACTGTGATGAATAATTTTGTGTAAGATTCATAACATAGATATACTTTGTTTTGCAAGTAAAAGTTTCCATGATGAAAGCATTGTTGACTCTGATGAGGACTACACTCCGGAGACAAGTACCGCATCGTCAGCTCGAGGACAAGGCCGGGGTCGAGGGCGAAGCAGAGGAGGTCGTGCAAGACCGCGTGAAACAGGTGCGCACATGTGGGCAGATCCTGTAGCAAAAGGGGTGGTAGCCATGGTAATGAGAGAGTGACAGTCGCCCAAGTCAATCACTTTATTCGTCCCGAACTAAAATAATGAGCGGTGTTTATTGAAGATTAAAAAGTCTAGAGTCTAGAGATTTTTATACTCTCTTTTTCAGACTACTTACATTTTAATTATGTATTGACATATAAAGAAAGTTTAAACAAATTTGGACAAAAGTGTTTTAGATAATTCTTACCTACCCTACCTTTAATGTATGACTTATTAATTAATGATTACTGCATCAGCAACTAATAAAGATTCAATATGATTAATAGATTAAGTAATGTTTGAATTGATATTAATTAAATGTGTCATAATGTATTAATTCCTTAATAACATTGACTCATCTAATAGTGTCAATTACTGTGTTAATTACTACAATTGAGTACAAAAAGCTATGTACTTCAACTTCCAGTTGTCTGCTTTAATTATTAGCTAATGACTTGCAAAGTTATCATTATGTTATGTTGACGTTGACTTTACTTGTCGGGGCACATGTTATTTTGGTTTTAACATCCACATTAAACTATGGATTTCAATTTCCAGCCCTCTACCACTGGGATTCCACTGTGCCAGATGAACTGTCGCATCCAGTACCTTGTTCATGGCACAGGAATATGTCAGGTATGCTTGTGGTCTAGGATCAAAGGCGGAACACTGAGAACCAGACAAAGACAATAGAACCCATTACAATCAGTGACACTACACAACACAACACAACAAAACCCAGACAGTAAACTGATGTCTTATATTCTATTTCTGATGTACTCCAAGCTCTTGCGCTACATCAGTTACAAAGGACAAATGTACTTGCAATGGTCTGTCATGTCCAGTGAAGACAGCTTGACTCGGCATGACTCGATAATGGTCCGGTTTAAACAGTGTAACAGCGGTCGGCAGTTCAGATTCTGGTGTACTGATATTTGTGTGCATCCCAACTTACCCATCCTTCAACAGATTCTCTGACATTACATTCACTGCATGTGCAACTGCCCCACAGACCTTTAGAAGGGATGTCAAAACACATAACACATAAACACACACACATTACCTCAATAAGTAAAGTCATAACATAATGATACATTTGCAAATCATTAACTAATGATTAATTAAATCAGACAATTGGAAGTTAGCTTTGACCAATTCTAGTAATTAACACATGGATTGACACTATTAGTTAATACAATATGTTTTTTAAGGAATTAATACATTATGACACATTTCATCTTTATTTGTTGCTGATTGAGCAATCATTCATTAATGATGATTTAGAGTCATACATTAACACATGATCATTTGTGCATTAGTTAAGCATGAATTAATGCATGTTAGCGTACTCGTATTGTAAAGTGTTACCCATACTTTTTTTGTCACACTGTTTTTCGACAACTATATACATAATTGGGAAATATGTGATTTTGGATGCAGCCTGGCCCTGTCCCAAATGGCACCCTAAACCTCTGATTTCACACAGTCAAAGCGACAGCAATGCCGCTTTGACTGTCGGGAAGAAGTCTGCTGTGGAGTAAACCCTTCTGAAACCTAAAATGACTAAATGGGACACTCTGCAGTCTCATGGACTTAACAGACATATGTACGCGACAGCCATTTTAGTCCACAAGACTGAAAGTGCATATGAAGTGTGCCATTTGCCCAAGCTGGTGCAAACTCCACGTCAGACTTCTTCCCGACAACCAAAGTGCCATTACGTCACAAAAGTGCAGACTCGTAGGAAGACCGCAAATGTTTATGGTGCCATTTGAGACATCCACACTTCAAAATAGTAATCACAATATTATTCACTAAAGAACACAATGTTATTCCTATTCATTATGTTATAATTCTACTAGGAAAGGAGATCGTTGGAAAGAGCTGGAAAATAGTTTGAATGACTCAGGTTAGTATAAAAATTTTAAGCAACAATGTCTACTTTTCAGTTTCTGAATTCAGTATCTGAAGTGTATCAGTATCAAAGTCCCTTTCAAGGAAAGTCTGTTCACTCGGCGGCCATATTTGCAACTCCTTTGGGCGGCTATTTCAGGCATCCCTTTGAATGGGGGGAAACAATCTCAAAAACATATCAAGTCAGCAACAAAATTTGACATGAGCTGTCTCATAAATGTTTCTTATGCTCAAATAGCATAAAAAAAAAAAGATTTTCCCCTCAAACCACTTCATCAGAAATCCAGCCCTGTAGCTTATTTCATTGGTTAAGTTTACAGTGATGGGTAGGTTTAGGGATCAGTGATTGGTGTAGGCAGTCAGTAGCCTACTGTGATTGACCGCATATGGGAACCGGAGTTTCTAATGCCAACTGTAGTGACACAATGGGTGCGTCTCAATGAGCTCCCTAGTTCAGTAGTCAGTGCAATGAACAGGGAATCAGCTGACTCCCTGGTCAGTGCCCTGACTACTGAACTAGGGAGCTCATTGAGACGCACCCAATAACTTTACCAAGGCGGCACATATTGCAGCATCGACTCTATCTGTGTTTGACAGTATCAACTTTTGTTGTTTAAACAGTTATGCTTATTTCTTTTAAAATTATGAGTATAATTTCATAAAAATAATATATATATATATATATATATATATATATATATATATATATATATATATATATATATATATATTTTTTTTTTTATATGCAAGTTCACCCGAGAGATGCAAGTTCACCCTCGAGAGACAATTAGCCTACATTTAAATTCGAACTGCTTTCTAGAAGAGGAAATCTATTTCAAACTCCCCCTTTTCTATATTTAGTGGGTTTTTTTTACTTAAAAAGTGTGAGAAAACATCACAGCTTTGTTTTAACAGAAAGATAAAAAATCCTAAAACTGGCTAATTTAAAGGCACTCAGTGAGACATACTGCCACTCAGAGGACATGGGCAAAACTGTGCTTTGTTCATTTATTGATTGCAGGGGCGTTGCTGGAATGTTCTCAAGATTCGGTTGAATGGGGTCTTTTAAAGGTTGTTATTCATCATTGAACACATCTAGATGTATTATCCATATGCTTAAAATAGGGCCTTATGTTTACATTGCATGTCAGGTTGCGGAGTGTAATGCTGATGGGTGAATATGTAGAACTTAACCTCCATTTTTTTAAAACATCATGTTTTCAATTGTAAGCAGAATATGAATCACATTTTTCCTGATGTGACACTGTGTTGTGTGTGTGTGTATAGGTGTGCGCTCTGACATTTCAAACATAGCTGAGGAGTGTGTGGTGATGTGGGAGGCTGTGTCACTTTTTTTTCTTCACCCACACCATCATCTACACAGCCAAACCATGTCTGGGTAACCATTGTGGAACCCCTGTTGCATAGCAACACATCTCCAACACATTCCAGACATGTGTTACTTCTGTTTTGCAGCAGCCTATTCAAGTCTCTCCTCGGTACCGCTTTTTCTTTAAGCAAGATGAAATGCTGAGCACTTTAACAAAAAACATTAAAACCTTGGTTAACCACAAATTGTGTTATGTTAATCATATATAATGAATGACATTTAATGCATCCTGATTGCACTTGCAAGTGTGGTAAGTGACCTTGTTGTGAATAACTTTGCTATTCATCTCATCTTCCTAATAATGACTGAAGTTGATTTATATCAAGATAGGCATGTGTTATCATAGAGAGACTGTCAATAAGTTTGAGAGTGCCAGAGAGTGCTCATCAGATCTATCTATCTATCTATCTATCTATCTATCTATCTATCTATCTATCTATCTATCTATCTATCTATCTATCTATCTATCTATCTATCTATCTATCTGTCTGTCTGTCTGTCTGTCTGTCTGTCTGTCTGTCTGTCTGTCTGTCTGTCTGTCTGTCTGTCTGTCTGTCTGTCTGTCTGTCTGTCTGTCTGTCTGTCTGTCTGTCTGTCTGTCTGTCTGTCTGTCTGTCTGTCTGTTTGCCTGTCTGTCAATCATTTTTCTTTAGTTTCCGCTTAGTTCATCTCTCAAAAGTAGTATTTATGTCAATAAACATATCAGTGCCATCAAAATGTCAAGTCCTTGTGTCACCGTTCACAACGAGGTAGTCAAAATGTTTAGCCACGTTGTCAGTATATTCAGATCTAAACTATGGCTATATGATTTTGATGACAATGATTGAAAACGCACATGCACATAACATCATGCACATATTATATTTTACTGGTTTAAATGGTTGAACTGTTGTCCTACAGTAATGCATGCATCAAGTATATTTTCTATACATTTCTATACACTTTTGTAAAAGTGTCCTGAACTGATGAATTGCGCCGGTTAATCTTAAATTTCACCAGTGAAGGGGAATGTAAAGCATTAAATCAACCAATAATCAACCAGTTCTCAATAGCTCTGAGATGCATGAAGAACAACACGGAAACAAACAGTTGTCATGACCTTACGATCGCTGAGGCGGGATTGAAAGGTACAGCCGAATGTTGGGAGAACAATCGTTTCCTCAATCATTCAAGCATTTCATAGACAGAACAGGTATGTATTTCAACAATGTGCACTGTATTCAAATGCATTTTACAGTATATAGTAAATATACATACATTTATACTATACCGCACATATACACATGCAAATACAGTGTTTTTGTCTTTTTCTTCAATATATTGATGATTTATGAAGGATGACACTGACGACTACTGAAATTTCAGCTTTGCCATTACAGGAATAAATTATTTAAAAAATATATTAAAATAGAAAACAGTTGTTTTAAAATATAATAATTAACAACATTACTGTGTTTTTGTTTTTACTGTATTTTGATTAAATAAAGGCAGCTGTGGTAACCATAAGAGACTTTAAAAAATCTTACCAACCCCAAGCTTTGAACAGTCAAGTTCTTTTATCTTAAGATTTATCATGATGTGGCAACTTTAATTCTAAGGTGTTCAACAATTGTGTGTTCAAAAAAAACAAAAACAAAACAATGTTATATTTTAAATAATATAAAAGGCAATGTGTATTCTCAAATTTTAAATTATATAACTTTCTAAATTTTTTCTCAAAAACACTTGAAAGAGTTTATATTCAATGATCTTTTCTTAGTTCTGCACCAACATTGACATTTTTGTTACTAATGAGTCCATTGATTTCCAGTTAGTTCTGTCAATATGAAGCAGTGGAGAAGGTAGACAAGGTTTGTGCTTGTGTGAATAAGTAGCCTTATGGATATGGATACATGATATACACACTTCACGTCCAGGTTACTGACCTGGGCTGTGTTTACCAAAATCAGTGTGAAGCTCAAGTTGATCGTGGAGACCATTATCACCAATGTTCTTTACAATCAACTTAGCTCACGATGCTTTTGGAAAACGCAGCCCTGGAATGCAGGAATCTTTCATTCTATTATTTTATTTCCTCTTGAGGCTCTTAACATTATTGCAATAGTGAGAGTTATATTTTATTTTCCTTCGAATGTATACTAAAGTGATTTGTGTTCGGTCAGAGGAATATTATTTCATTAACAATCTCTATTGGTGTATGAAAAGGGAATGCATCTGAATTCAAGGAGGAGGGGGGGGGGAATTTAGGGGAGAGTGTAAAGTCATGATTTACACACTTGCACATACCCCTCCCCAAAAAGGGGAAGAATATATGGATAAAGTGCACAACATTAGTGCTGAGAGAAATAATTTGGGGAGCATTCTTGTTCAATTGGCAAGAGAACCATTTATTTTATCTAGAGACACAGCCTCTTTACAGCATGCTAAAAGTGCAGCACAAACAAATTGGCCAAATTAAAATGGCAAGCCATGCAGAAAATCCCTTAATGTCCAGAGGTGAGCCCACCTCTGCCTGGAAATGTAGGAGTGGGCTATAAGAAACTGTGGAGATTGGGAGCGAAAATACTGTTTCATTTGAACTAGACTATAGGATATGCTTTAAATGAACTTCACCAACAGGTAAGGGTTTGTTGATTCATAAGGTTCATCACAAATTAACAATAATCAAAATTAATAAATAAATATTTTATTTATTAGCCTATTTGTGAAGTGAGCAAATGTGTATAGAAGCTACATTACACAGATCAATATACATGTTAACAACATATGCAAAGCCAAACCAGTAGAGACAAGAATATCATGACATTACCTAATCCATTGTCAAAAAAAAAAAACATGATGCACTGTAGAGGTCGGATGAAGTGTAGGCTACTAGTGCCATCTTGTGTCTGCAGGATAATATCTGAATACCCTACCATTTTAACAAATTATGGTTTAGGACATTAAATAATGTTGACAAATTGTAGTTTAGGTATATAATAATCCGTCTTATATACATAAAGTTTGTATTATTATTTTAATAAATTCAAGGATTTCAAGCGGAACCATTGTGATTGCTCAACGTTTTCCCCGGAAACACGGAGCATTTTTTTGTGTGACCAAAATGGCTGCGCACTAGAAACTGGTCAAATTATTTTTAATAAGAAAACGAAGGGTCATGCTATCTCCGTTTGTACAGAAACTACTATAATTTATCACCAGAATTGAAGTTTTTTTTGTACAGTTGTCAAATGGCTTTGTTCAGTGATGTCTACCGTAGTGTTCGCACGCTGTTAGGTCAATGTCAGAGATCAGCGGCTGCAGCGGCGTGGATTCATTGTCAATCATGTAAGTAACTGTATAACTAGACCCATCAAATAGGCCAATTCGTTTACTGTATGCTGCATGTGTGTGTTAAACTATACAGGCGACAGAACGGCAGTAGATTTGGAGGTAACAGTTACACAATCTACTCACTATAAAGGAATATCGTTTGTGTTTTTATCAAAACACTAACCATTATAGATCTAAAGTAACAACAAAGGGAAATAGCTGGAAATTATATATGTGATAGAGAAGGAAATTTGATGGACTAGAAAAAAAGAAAGAAAAAAACATGTGAAATAAAAATGGCTGTAACCTCTCAAGGGATTTGTTTGTCTTTTTCCACCAGCTCGGAAATACAGTCAGGCGGCACCTGAGCCAGAACAAGTGGTTAGTGATAATGAAGACATCAATAAAACATTTGTCAACCGAAACCCAAGAAACCTGGAACAGATGGCCCTTGCAGTAAAGGATCGAGGCTGGGCTACAGTGTGGCCCTCTAGACAGTATTATCACAGGTTTGTAAGCATTCAAATTGTTTGAAATAGCTTAAAGGAATAGACGTAAATCGTAAAACATCTAACCAGAAAGTTTCGCTGAGCACAGGCATCCTAATAGCATCTTCACAAATGGTTGTTCACCGTATATTGAAGGTATGCCTTTCCTTCCTCAGGTTGGTGTTCAGGCGCACACAGCATCACATCACAGCTGAGGTGTTCTCAAGTGATTCAATAGTTCCTGTGCTGTCTTGCTCCACGAAGGAGTGGGCATTGAAACGCGAGCTGTGCTCCACGCGTTCTGTAGCAGCTTCTCGTGCTGTAGGTGATGTGCTTGCTCAGCGGTGTCGTGAAGCAGGCATCACGCGTATTGTTTATCGAGAGATACCGTGGAAGTTTCGCTCTGAGGCGGTGAGGCGGCTTTAAGTCTTCAAATATTATACATTGATGGCCAGTTATTGATGTAAGTGCTTACACTAATTCATGCCTTCTCTCCCACTTCAGAATCAGACGTTCTGGACGGCCATGAAAGAGGGTGGTGTCACACTTAGTGAACCAAGGCGAAAATTCATTTAAATTGCTTTTTTTATTATTACTATACTGAATAGTGGCTTTGTAAATATAAATATTCTCATCATTCAAACTGTGTTCGAGTCAATTACAGAAAGGTCCCCAACACAAAAGATGCTACAGTTCCATGCAATAATTAAACAATTGGGATATATATCGATTAATTGTTTTTTTTTGTTTCATTCAAATGTGAAATCATGATAAATGATTCCATTTTAAGAACCTTTACCCTAAAACAGGCAACGTGAACCACGAGTTACATACTAGTGTCTTGTTTGGGGCATAAGAAAGTTTAGGATGTTTTCATCAAATCCTTTTATCATTTAAAAGGAGTATGCTGGTCATACTCATTTGTTTCAAGTTTTCTGTGATCAATTAGTCAGCCTCACCTAAACCCAACATGGGCGCCATTGGTACAGGACATTCAGATTTTGTGATAAGTAAATGTGTATTAATTTGACTTTTTTTCAGATAAAAATGCAAAACAGCTGCTAATATTAATTGTGAACATTGTCTTAAGATGTTGAAAAAGAAAATTAAGTTGCTCATGCTGTTATTTACCGCATTTTGAAAAGGATAACTCCCAGTTCACGTTGCCTGTTTAGGGTATAAAAAAAGGATTATCAACAGTATCGACAATGAATGGTGTTTCAAGGTAAACTGGGCTCCCAGTACTGGTCATTGCGCTATTGCGAATTCCAGGGTGACGAGTGAGGGGATGGTTGTGGGTGGTGGGAGGGCCAGTAGAAACCTTGTTTCAGGACTGGGGCCCACTGTCCCAATCTATGCAGCTTTGCATTTTTAACTAGATATTTTCTTGCAGAGTTTCACGCATCAGTTTTATGGTATAACATGGGTGTCCAACCCTGCCCGAGGAGGGCTACCTTCCTGGAGAGTTGCAAGAAAATGAAATAAAATAAAAACATGCTCTGCAAGTAGTTAAAAATGCAAAGATGTAGTCGACAAAAAGTAATAATTTCAGTTTTACATGTGAATATTAACATTTGCACCTTTGTTTTTTACTCAAAATACAAAGATTGAGAAGGGGGACTGTGTACATTGGGCCCAGGGCCCCGGCCCTGGAGCGAGAGTTCTACTGCCCTGGGACATATGTATCACGATTTTCACAAAACATTAAGCCACATTAAGCAACTGTTCAACTGCCAATAAGAAAATGTTTGTTGAGCATCAAATAAGTATATTAGAATGATTTCCGAAGGATCATGTGAAAATTAAGCTTTGCCATCACAGGAATTAATTGTAATTAAAAAATATTTTAGAATAGAAAAGAGTTAATTTAAATTTGAATATTTCCACATCGTTGCTTTTACTGTATTTTTGCTCAAATAAATGCAGCCTTAATGAGCGAACAACTTCTTTCAAAAATGTTAAATTATATATTTTAAAGCAGTGTTGTAGTCGAGACCGAGTTCAAAGAGGGTTGAGTCTGAGTCGAGACCGAGTTATCTAACTTTTTATTTGCGGAGGGCGTGCACAGAGTGACTGCAGAAAATTTGCTGTCTTTTTAATACAAAAGTGTGAATGTGCCCTAACCCTACCCTAACCTAACCCATAGATGTTCAGTCTTGAGTCATCATATCTGTTTTCATTTTATTATTTAACTAAACAACATTTGGTTTTCTCTTTGACACTTTTGTCCTATTTTGTAAACAGAAAATATATTTAAAAAATAACAGTTGAGAAATAATGTAGCGTACAACCATGCTTTTGACCATAGTTGAAACAAGACCAAGACCATTCAAATATGGTCTCAAGACTGAGTCTTGAGTATACAACACTGTTTTAAAGTAATGTGTGGTACTATGAAACACAAACAGTTCATTATTTGTCATATTTTAGGACTGATACAGATGTACTTGCTAGAGTTTAATCCACCAGGTTCTTGTCTGGATGAACTATGTGTCCTGGAGACCAAATATGTTTACGGATTAGTTCTATTGTTTGTGTTGCATGCTCTTCATTGCCGAGCTTTCACTCAGCACACGTGCGTCATTTGGATTAAAACCAAATCATATGTGCAAGTAAACCCATTAACTATAACGTGATTCATATATGAGTGGTTCCCTACATTACAAGAAGGCTGTACAGTAATCGCATAAAATTTTCTTTTCACAAACATCAAGCGCACACCTATGAAAAGCTATGCCTCTCACGGTGCGTAAATAGCTTATTAAATGTAATGTTCTATTCATAGTAAAATACATTTCCAGTAATATATGTAATGCACTAGTTTATATATATTTTTACATTATGAAGAATATAAACATCTTAACCTGAAACACAAAGGGATGCAAAAACAATGACATTGTCCATTAGATATTTCTCAAGCTCCCATTATAAATTTATTTGAATTTTTAAAGCACAGACAACCTTGTATATCAAATCAAAAAGATACATGTTTAGGTCATAAATAGAAAAAAAGCAACAGCAACCTTGACTTGATATTTAACGCCATCTGAAACCAACAAAGGAACTCAATCATTGCGTTAGAATAAAACTGATCACTATTTTTGAAGTTGATAAGGCATGGCACATTATACATTAGGTGAGGAAAATCAGCACTTTGAAGGCTGTGGGTCGTCATCTATCACTAACACACAATTTAAGACATCTTGTGGAAAATAACTGCAAAACCAGTGGTGTCTCGATGCTAAGAACATTCCAAAACATAACTTTGGTTTCACAACATTGGCACTTTGTGCAATGACAGTATACACATTTCAACAAATGTTTTACAGCAGATTGTATATATACTTTATACATACAGGACTCATGCTTCACAAAGACAGGCTAACATACAGTACAAACAGCATGCATACAGTCATGAGACATCATGCAAAGACACAAATCAACCACCCCTATAGCAAAAGACATGTATTATGTAGGAGTTAGTTGTGTTAGTTTTAACTGCATGAATATTAAAACCAACAAATGTAGTTATTTTGGTCCACCTCTATAAACTAAAGGCACTGAACCATCATGCAGAATAATTGAAACAGGTCAAATAAGTGTGGCACATGAACATTTTGTTAAGAAAATACTCAGGTTTCTTCTTAGGTTGTTTCCCGCATAGTATACAGGTTAAAAACAAATATTAGACAACATCGGTTTAATTGAAAAAGACGTGGAAAATAGCTCCAAGTTTAAAAACATCTATCTAGTAACTACACTACCGTTCAAAAGCTTGGAGTCGGTAAGATTTTTCATGTTTCTCAATTAAGTCTTTAATCAAGCCTGCAGTTTTTTGATCAAAAATACAATAAAAACAGCAATATTAAGTAATATTATTATTATCTAAAGAACTTTTTTGTGTGTTCAAAATGTAATGTATTCCTGTGATGGCAAAGATGAACTACTCCAATCTTCAGAATCACATGATCCTTTAGAAATCAGTCTAATATGCGTATTATTATCGATGTTTTTACAGAAACCATGGAATACATTTTTATATTAAGTTTTCAAAACAAAAACAAAAAAGAAATATTTGGTAACAATGTCTTCACTGTCACTTTCAAACTAATGTATCTTTGCTGAATAAAAAGTACTAATTTATAAAAAATAAAAAAAAATTATAATTTATTTAAAAAAGTCTTACTGACTCTTTTACTGAACCATTTGAATGGTAGTGTACATGAAATACTAAAACATTTAATTCTTGATTGCTTTCTAAAAATGTGTTTACCTATTGATCCACTGAGGAAATATAAAACTTCACATTCATTGAGAGGAAACAGCTATAAAGTATATTATTGCATAGGACTCCTAAAATGAGTGAGTTCCTACTCTTAATCATTTAAAAACCACATTAAACAATGCTATATAAGATGATTGTTCGTGTTTCTGTATGAGAAAACAGCCAAAAAAAACAACAACACTCGACTCAGTCTATAATACCATTTTAAAATCTGTGAAGTAAACTGAATTTTATGGCTCAGTATGAAGGTGCAAAGAACACAGAAATATCAAAAGGCACAACGTGACTATTTGAATGATAATGCTCTGAGGAAAACAATTCCAATACTCACTGTTTATCAATACTCACTGGCTGACAGAAACCAGCTGTTGTAAATATTTTTGACCACAGTTTAAGAGTTTTGGGCTAGATGGAAAGGTGAGGGAAATTTAGTAAGATATCTATTAATATGTAACCATGTGCTTTTGTGTTTGTTGCCTCCAAATTAAATTACCTAAAAAAATACAGCAACTATATGAACATATTCAAAGAACTTGGAATTATACAATCAGAAGGATCAGACTTGTGTGCAAGAGTGTCCTTTATATTAGCATCCACTATTTGTGTTCCTTTTCCTCACCTTTTCGCTTTTTTATTCCTACCTCTCCATATTTCTTAATAATTCCATATTCGTTTTTAAGCGCTTCAGTGCACTTCATCCTGGTTTGTGTTCTGTGATTGTCTGCTGCTTGGTTCAGGGGAAACATCAACATGTGTTCTCTGATGGGTCAAGGCCCTTCTTCCATGACTTCGCCTTCGTTGTGCAGGAGAAAGTCTCTGCCAAACAGGAAGTCTTCAGTTAATGATTGCTTGAATGTGATTTGACTTGATTTCACATCTTTATCAACTTTTTTTGCATTCCAATCCAGACCTTTTCCTCTCACCTCTTTATCGATCCTCTCTCTGTCTTCATCATCAAGCTGAATAGACTGCATAAGAGAAAACAAATCCATCCTGCCACTTCTGCTGGGGCTGGATGACACCTAAGAAATAAGTGTTGCAGACATTTAAAAAAATTGATTCCTTATATGTATAATAGTAAAGAAAACCAAATGGACATTTTAAAGCATTTAAATTTCACTTGTCTGCCTTTGTGTGGTCTAACCTTATCACTTTCTTGTATAGTAATAAGTGGGTTGGATGTGTTTGTCTCTGCCCCATGCATATCAGGAACACTCTCATCCAACTGCTCATCAAAGACCTGAGAATGGCACAGGCACACTTCTGGTTAAACCGATTTGGAGACTAAAGAAATACTGAAAAGCTTCAAAAGCGACTGTTATAAGACATGTCGCCTTACATCGGTTTCTTCCTCCTCACTGATCTCCTCTTCTTCTTCAGGGCTATCTGATTCTTCCTCTTCTTCCTCTTTCTGTTCATGTTCACTCCCTGTGGCTGGTTCGTTGTGGACAGACGGCTGACGGACATCTGGCTTGGACTTCCTCCTCCAGAGGGCACTGTGGCGCTGTTTACTGTAAGGCACATTGCAATGTTTGGAATTAAATTCAGTACTGCTATTTTTAACTATTAAATAAAAAAAAAGGAATCAAAAAAAGAAAGACTACAGTTGACATTACTGCCATTTCATTCTACACATTGGAAATGTTAGGTCATATTAAATGCACAGCACATTTTGGTGCATAGTATGATACAAAAAAGCCTCTTATCAATTTTATTGTGGCTATAAATGGGTATATTATACACTTGTAAGAAGTTTATTATGTAAATATATAGTCAAGACAATGGTTTATGATGCAGTTGATTAATAACAATCCGGTATCCAGAGAGTCATGTAACATACACTACCATTCAAAAGTTTGGGGAATGCATGAAATTGATCAAACGTTACAGTAAAGACATAATGTTACAAAAGATTCCAATTCAAATAAATGCTTTTGAACTTTCAAATTATCAAAGAATTCTGGGGGGAAGTATCACTGGTTCCACAAAAATACTAAGCAGCATAACTGTTTTCAACATTGATAATAATAAGATTTCTGAAGGATCATGTGACACTGAAGATTGGAGTAATGGCTGCTGAAAAATCAGCTTTGACATCACAGGAATAAACTACATTTTAAAAATGAAAAATTATATATTACTATTTTCATTGTATTTTTGATCAAATAAATTCAGCCATGGTGAGCAAGAGACTTCTTTTAAGACCTCAAGCTTTTATAGCGATAACTGTTTGAGATGAGTGCGAGTGTTTATCTGCACTATTCAGTTCCCTCACGTACACACATGGTTGAACGACAATAAACCAGACTTGAGTCTGTACCTGAACATCCATTGAGAAACTACACAAGAGGGAAAGTGTCAGTATTTCTATGTGAATGCTTGTTTGTATGAATGCACCGATCTCAGTACAGCACCATTATGAAAGTGTAAGTCACCTGGCACTGAGGATGCCACTGTACGTATGCAGCTGTTTGAGGAAACCTTCGTTGGGCTGCACTATAGGCCGTCTTTCTCTCACATGGTTTAGGGATTCCTCTAAAGTCCAGCCCTGCTGCTTCATCAAGAAAGCAATTACTGTGGAGGCAGAGCGAGAGACGCCCATCTTACAATGCACCAATACGGCCTGTCCACTCTTCCTGTATCAACATCAGTACAAAACATGACATAAAACATTAGCATGAGAGAGAGATAGCGCATAAAGAAACATTCTCTAATCATTTTCATAGGGGGTTAAGTATACCAAACGGCATGTGTGTCTAAATATAAACTAATGAATTGTAAGAGTATGATCTATTGTGGGGAGTCTGCACACAGAAAAAAAACAAAATGCATGCCAACAATAAACCAAAATAAGGAAGAGGAGTGTGTGTGATGAGCACCTTGCTTCACTGATGAACATGTACGTGTTGTTCCAGTGTGAGAGTAGGTCAGTCGCCTCCACATCATAAACTCTAATATTCATATAGGTGAAGCATTCTGGGAAAAAGTTGTCAATCTCCATGGTAACATTCAGGATGTAGCCCACACTACCAAAAAGAAAAATCCTTCTTTTTATTTATCTGCTCATCTGCTGCAGAAAATCTTAATTCAATAGAATAACTTAATTATTTTAAATTAGAAAAAAGCATTTTAATCTGTATACTTGTTCTTATGAAGTTCTTCAAAGTTGGCAGCATTCCATTCTGAACCCTTTTGGGGGATCAAAACACAAATAAATGACTGTGCTTAAACAGTATAGTGGATTAGACAGGAGACAAAATGTCATCACCCACCAAGAAAAGGTACTCCAATATTCTGGAAGGTTTGTCCATCTGTGCCATCGTGACCATCATCTCGTTGTCAATATACTCCTTGTAGTCCTTCATGTCTATGCCTATTCTGGACTCCAGGGATGTTCGCACCTACAAACATACAGAAAAAGTGTCTGTAGCTCACCTGCTAGTGTTGGGCGCTAGCAACACTAAGGTCATGTGGTTTGGGTTAGGAATTAAAAATGTAATTATATTTATTAAATTACATTAAAAAGGCAAGTCACAAGATATATAATGCTTACAAGTAACAAACATCAAATCAAGCTACTCACTAAACAATTCCTGAATGTTACATGTTCAAACCATGAAGATTTTCTGGATAAGACAACAAGCCCAGGCACATTAACCTTGAGTTCTAGAATAAGACTCTTCAAAAGGTGTGTCTTCAGGCTTGCACTACTGTACACTATTCAGCATTGACACATTCAATTTACTTATATAACTTTATATTTATACAAAGAATCCTGAAAAAAAGGATCAAGATTTTCACAAAAATATTAAGCAACAACTGTTTTCAGCATTGATAATAAGAAGAAATGCTCCTATAGCAAAAAAAAAAACACTGTGGCATTGAAGACTGGAGTAATGGCTTCTGAAAATCCAGCCTTTGCCATTACAGGAAAAAATTACATTTTTAAAAATGTAAATAAAAAAAGTTATTTTAAATTTTAATAATATTTCACAATATTACTGTTTACACTGCACTTATGGTCAAATAAATGCAGCCTTGGTGAGCAAAAGAGACTTCTTTGAAAAATAATTTTAAAAAGATTCAAAGATTTGAATAGTAGTGTTCTTTGAATAACCTAAAGAGGTCATATTATACAAAGTCCACACAGACCACTTTCGGGACAAAAAAGTGCAGTTCAGAAATTATCATTTTTGTGACATCACTATTTTACCAAGGTATCTGGTCATTTCAGTACAGCCCTTACATACTGTGAGCCACATTTCAATGCAATTGGGTATAAATGTGGCTGTTATTGAAAGATGGACAGGAAACCCACATCCGTTAAGTAAACATTGTTGCATACATATGCAAAGAGGTTAACCAATCATAACAGATGTCATTTACATAATATGTAAGATATTAAAGTAAACAAACAATTGCTTTAAAGGGATAGTTCACCCAAAAATGAAAATTCTGTCATTTACTCACCCTTTGAACAACAAGTTGTTCAAAACCTGTTTAAATTTCTTTGTTCTGCTGAACACAAAATAAGATATTTGGAAGATTTTTTGTAACCAAACAGATCTCCCCCCCATTATCGTTTTCCTCTACTATGGTTTGTCAATGGGAGGCGAGATCTGCTTGGTTACAAACATTCTTCCAAATATCTTCTTTTGTGTTCAGCAGAACAAATAAATTATTCAAGTTTGAAAAAACTTAAGGGTGAGTAAATGATGATTTCATTTTTGGGTTAACTATCCCTTTAACAACCCATTTGACTCTATCCATCATTGACTTTATCCATCAGGAACTGATTGGATCATACAAATTTGTCTTAAGGTGACTGAAAGGGAGAGCTTGGTGACGTCGTGGGATGTGGTTTCAAAGGCAGAGAAAAGATGCTCTCTCTTTTATTTTACCTGCTTTGAGGTAATGTTTTCCAAGTCCTCAGTTCTCATGATATCTCGCAGCTGGGCTTTAATCTCCCTCTCCACTGACTCCCGATTGGACGATGAACTTCCTACGGTGTCCTTCCTGACTGACTCCAGGCCAGTCATAGCCCCCCATTCATTAAGGCAGTGCTGGTCAGATTCCACATGTTCTCTGTAATGTTGTGCCCACTCCATCCCACAGCCAGGTATGACAGCTCCACGCACGGCCCGTTCACAGCAGCCATGCAGTGCCTGCAACACTGACCTTTTACAAAGTGAGAGTGACACAGGACAGAAGTTGTGAACAAGCAATAGACAAGCCACAAACACATTTAAGACATGCAGAGCAATCTAACAGGGTGCACATGTTGACTGAACCAGAAGAAAAACAGTTAAAGAGATAGAACAAAAATTGAGATAAAATAGCATTATAATAAAAAAAATTTAAAACCCTGTTTAATTGTGTGTAGGTTGCAAAACCAAAGTTGCATCGCATATTGTTGTTAGTTGAGGAAACTGGTTGTTTCCTCAGCATTTCCTGCTTTAAAACTTACCACATCGTCTGAATGGACACAGGCTTAAAGATTCGTGTCACTTCTGCAGATGTCACACTGAAACCTCTGTAAGAGAACGAGTGAAACAAACTGTCAGAAAAGCAGAACTCGGAGGTTTAGGCTTAAACAATGTATAAAGTTCTGTATAACAGATCAAATATAAAAGTGGACTTCTGTCAGTCAAACTGAACATTTGATTTAAAATGTTATTTACATTTTATGATTTTATATGTATCTATATTTCTGATAACAGCCTTCAATGTCTGAAATCTTGACCGTTTCCTAATTTCCAAAGAAACAAAGCCTTTGTCCTTGACCTCACGTTACCTTCACAAACCACATGAAATGTGAAAGTTGAGTTTGATGATAAAATAATGATATCAAGATTACTCTTTCATAGCAATACTTTTAAGATCCCTTACAGTAAATTTCATGTTGTGCTTTTATCATCATGTTTGCACTTATATTATCATAAGTTAGTATTATATTATTTAAGCCCAGTCAGAATGATTCAATCTTATGGTCTTACCCATCTCCATCTAGGAAAACCTGTGTGTCACTCCATATTGGCAAGACAAGGCCAATAGTGCACTCATCACTAAGGAAGAGTAAGAAAAAAAACACCAATCACTGAGAGACATCTCTTGCCAGCCTTGCTAAAATACTGAAATATAATTTTTTTATTCAGATTTGGAATGTCATGCAGATGAGTAAATGATGACAAAATGTTCATTTTTTGGGTTACCTATGCCCTTGAACAAATCCCTTTAAAATATCTACACATTCACATTCCAAAAAGGTAGAACACCCTACTTGATTCATTTGTGTTTGTGAAATGAATATTTATGAAATGATCTCTAATTAATTAAATAAATAAAAAAGTTACTTATGATGACTAATATGGTTTATAAAGACATTTATAAACCTACCTGTTTGAGCATGGAAAGTCCATGCCAAGTAGTAGACTCTCCTGTTTTTTTTCAAGTGTGCCTACAATAAGCAAATATCTCAATCTGACTGGGCTCACCGACTCCAAACGGACAGCCTGAGGGAGGGAAAAGAGAAATTTAGGGTTATTGTATTTAAATGAGACACAGAAGTGTGCTGAGCTGAATTCATGAGAATAACTTAAAATTACACAGCAGTTCATTTTTTTTTCTTCATCATTACAATTCAAGCACAGCACTCATGCATGGCAATATAAGACATGCTGTTCTTTAATAAACAGATTAACTAAGTAAATTGTATTGTGTGTAACTGTGTTAAAAAATCAAGTCAAAGCAAGCGGTTTATTGTCATTTCTGCATAGCAGAAGATGGAACAAACAGAAGTGTCTCCAGAAACCACATTGCAGAACATGTGACGTTACATATGCTAATCTTAGTGTCTAATAGATACAGACAGTAAGTACAAGAACTTCCATAAATTTGTCTGAAACAGACAATAAATATTGTAAATGCATATAGTAGCAATATATCTACATCCTTCGATCAACAAATTTCCATTATTTTCCAATCATTTGTGATTATAAAATAGAGGTTGTGCTTACAAAGAGTTCCCATTACTTTTATAGGCCTCAAAGTTACAATTTTGACAAATTATATTTCAAGGTTTTCCATGCCCATGGAGACCCTGAACATAGAAAGGCAGTGTAGTAAAACAAGTGTGGTTTGGGGGATCCTAACCAGTTTGACTGTGTCCTCTGGTCGTAGTAACGAAATCATTGCATGCAAATGTCTGCGCTGAGTGTCAGAGGCTCGACCTCCTTGCCTAGGACCAAGTAGAGGGGGTACGGTTTCTTCATGTAATCCCTCCCTCTCTCCCTCTTCCACCAGAAGCACTGCCCCCTTAACCAGGGCGAAACTTTCTCTGGTGTGCGGAAATGAAAAATTAATCAGTTACGCATTTCTAGAGGAAACACTATATACACTAAAATACACATGCATGATTAAAGCTGTATCAGGAACATTCACCTTTTCTGAAGTCTTCCTCGTCTTGGGATAGGCTCATCCTTGAAAATAAAATTAAGTGGATAATAGATTAAATTAGAAGTAACGGAACATCATAACTCTAAGATTTACCCAGAGAACGGTGATGTTCAAAATGGGTGGTGGGTGGGTGAATTGATTATGTAATGCACTTAATTGCAAACAGACACCCGTAGTTTCTGCTTGACTCCGTTGGATCATCTGACTCAGTAAGTGTTATTTGCCATATGCACTTTTAAGCCTTTTTTCTCACCCATAACTCATTCTGAGATGAGTGACTGGGGGAAAATAGAAAAAAGGATCCCCGGAAACAAAATGACAAGGCGCTTTGACAAAAAAAATGTCAACTGTAATGCAGTGAGAGTATGATAAGACACTGAGGAAGCTCATACTTAAGATGGTTAAGGGAGAAACAGATAGAGTGTGAGAAGACACCAAAGAGGCTGTTATCAGTGCTTCTATGGAATGAAAGAGGAGACAGTAACATTACCTGTTATGTGACTGACGTGTCCAGACAGAGACAAGTAGAAAAAGAAAAGAGAGGGGGTGGAGAGGAGGAGCAATGAGGTTGTAGGTTAAAGATCCGGTGAGACTTTACTCAAAATAGTCTGAACACAGCGTGTTACAGAAGAAGATACATAGTATGCACGTGTTATGGGTGAAAAAGGAATATTGTGTTATATATACAAAACCTAACACACAACCAACAGAGACAAAGAATGATTAATGGACACTGTCCAATACCTCTCAAGAACAGCAATAAAAGTTATCAGGCATTTTGGCTCTTTAGCAGAATCCTCATATAATTCTGGGGCTTTTTTGGAACTGCGTGAAAGGGATTTTTTATATTCAGATTCACAGCAAGTTTGGGAAGCTACCAAGAAAACATTCCTCCTAATTGTACATAAACTTGTGTACAGAAAAAGGTGTAGAGTAACAGGACACACATGAAGGCAGTGGGAGTAGGGTGAAAGAACATGTGGAGAACTGCAACTGACAATTTTCTTCTGTAGCATTTGATAAATGCAGTTTAGATGCAATACAACTCACCGGTGTCGTGCAAATAGATGGCGTTCTGTGCAAGGTCAGCAAAGCCATTCCACAGCCGGGTATCCTGCTTTAACAAAGGCAGACGAGTCAGAGCAGCTCAGCCGAATGAAAGTTTACTGGGTTGAGTAGAAGAAAAACAATGGAGAAAAAAAATGACACAAATTAATGCATGGTAGCAAGTGTGAAGCTGCGATATCAAATCAAGAGTGTTTATAGACTGAATTACTATAAAAGGAGGGATGCACCAATATGATTTTTTTGGCCGATACCAATTTTAACAAACAACTACTGTCAGATTCCAATAATTGTCATTTGCTCTCTTTTTTAAACTTTTATATTCACTTAATATTCAACAATATTATTGATCTGACTGCACTGAAACTGTTGTATGAGAACTGAACTGAGGTGGAGGATGACATATTTTCGCTTTATAGATTAAATTAAGTATATATAATAATTATATATATATATATATATAATTATGAGGGCAATATATATATTGCCCTCATAGTTCACTGACAAGGTTTGTACCGTAAATATGCTCTATTATTAACTATTAACGTTGGGGAGAAAAAATTCTAATGAAAGACTGCATTTCTTATCTTTGTACATTTTAGAATAATTGAAGGAAACTAACTTTAATGTTGGCTTGAGAAAGCTATAGCAAATGTCATATTGCTCAAACATAACAGCTCACTTTCAGCAGTTATTTTGTCTATAGGTCCTAACATTTCTTACTTCTGCTCGTATCATAAATCAGATACTGATAAATTAGCACAGTACAGTTACATTTAATTTTTATTAATGAGAGATTGATTGCATGTGTGAATTAGCCATGCCGTCTCTCTATTCATTGTGAAGCTGTGGGTTGTAGTTACTTTAAAAGTAGACAAATCTATGCTATAACTGTTGAGTTTCTAAGCTACTTTAGTGACAAATCACAGGAAAGGGTTGACAATGAGTTTTGTGCTCCTGAATTTTTCTGTGTGCCCGATCACGTGATGTACGAGCTACTGTCATTTTAGTTCAGTATAATGATACACATCCGATGTTCTAAAATCACTTGAATGTTAAATTGACAAGCCTTAAATCACATACAATTGGCAAAGTTTAGTGAAGAAGCAAATGAAAGTGATATGGCTTCAGGGCTCACACATTGTCAGAGACACAACACGGCTCGGCTCTCTGTGTCACAGAAAACAGCTCGCTAGTACTGAAGTGCAATATTATTGATCAGACTGCACTGACACTGTTGTATGAGAACTAAACTGAGGTGGACGGTGACTTCTTTTTGCTTTATAGATTAAATGAATTAATAATTGATGATTATTAAAAGAAAATCGGTTTTATTACAAGTGAATCAACACTGAACTCACTTCAGCTGAACAACAATGTTTCACAACATTGACATAATGTATCATCAAGCTGTTTTGAAACATATAAATAAGGTTGACGACTTCATTTGAGTCATTAAGATTAGTATTTTTATCATGCTTTAAATGAGCAAAGGTTTTTTTTAAAGAGCATGCATTAAGGTATACTAGCTAGTTTATTGCTGCATCATCATTTTTTTACTGAACATGGATTGGATCCATTTTTCATTGCATTAATTAAATATACATTATTCCTTATTAAAATTACAAAAGTTATTTTAAGAGTAGTAAGCAATTTTTTGTCTTTTCTTGTTTGATTAACATTAAAACAGACTATTTGGCTGCTGTCACTTTAAGAGCTGCACCGATCCAATATACTAACACACACATGCGTTATATTTCTCGGTTTACGTTCAATTAAGTCATAACTGACTATGTTTACTTGCTAAGACGGCCATTTTTTTGATGTAATTTTGTGTGAATTAGAAGAAGTGAAAAGGAACTCAGTTCAGTATTTGTGCACTGTCTAAGAAGAATTGAGTTCTCTTTCATGTCTTCTTGCGCTTGAAAATTACAAAACGTGAGAAAACATTACAAAATGTGCAAAAGATAAACTTTTGCAAAGATGCAGCACTGGCCTCGTCGGGACTGTGACTGTTCCATCAATTGTCCCGAGCATCGTTCATGCTGGTCACCGGTCAGTCCTTTTTGTCGGGCCCTGCTGTATTTTGTAGATTTCCTTTTTTTTGCAAGTAGTTGCAAAAAATAACAATACTTATTTTACCCAGAGAAAAATGTTGGATTATGCAACAGACAAATGTGCCTTCACACATTTAGTTAATAAACCATCAGTTTGTTATATCGCCCTTCTACATGCTATAGTTGATATGACGATGGCTTTAAATTTATCAAAAATTGGCAGATAAGTATCGACGGCTGATACATTTTCAGAGAAAGGAGATTCTTAACTTTCAGAAATGTTTATCATCAAGGGAATTTTATTTGAGCTGTTTATTTTCCATTCACTTCATATGGGGTTTTGCAGTTCTGTAACATGGTTACAAATTAAGATTTCAATGTTGCTCAGAAGGGGATAGCTATTTTGGATTCAAACACTGGTTTGTGGTTAATAAACCTATATTTCTCACAATGCAACTTCTGTGCAAATTCTGAAAATGAAATAAGATTTACTTTATTATTATTTGACAAATTACATTTTTGAAACAAAATGTGTGTCACAGGTAAGTTCATGAATTAAGATGAATAATCATTCAAAACTATTTTAAATTAAGTTAATTTCAAGTTTTCAATGGTGGTGGTATTTTTAAGATTGTTTCATATTGTTAGAATAACTAAGTAAGATTGTAAGTAAGTGAGAAATCAGAAGGTCAAGACTTCTGAAGCGGAACAGGCCAAAATCCCCAAATTTTAAGGGAGAATACAAATCATATACATAAAAAATAAAAATAAAAAAATACACTTTGAATAGTCTATCAAATTTCTAGTAGGTTTCAAAACTAAAGAAACAATTGGGATTTGTGCCTCAGTCAAAAAGTCAAGGGGCTCCCAAGTGTACCGTATTTGTGAACCGTGCCATAAATTCCTAACACATAAGTAAATCATGTAACGTAACAGAAAACCGAAATTAAACAGCTAACTGGTTCTGCGGTCTAAGATGGAGACGTGCCGTGAATTTTTTCGCCATTGCCATGACACATCACATAAAAACAAACAAAAAATCGCTCATCTAAACTCACACACTCTGAAATGTCACAAGATATTCAAAAATTCTGCTCGAAGTGTTGAATATGTGTATGAAGCTGTAATTATAGCGTAATGTGCGCGTCATATTGACACAGTCTGCAGTGCTCAAGCATTTGCTGTTTTACGAGACAAACTTGTAATCTATGCATGTTAGATTCTCCAGTTTCAGCGTTACCTTAAAAAATGAATCGATATATCATGACACATACCTAATATACTGCTGATATGTCTGCCTGTAGGCTGATGCTTTATGCTTATGTAGCTCCAACACAGCTGTGTTTCAACCAACAAGACTCGAGGCTTGTCATTGCCAGTTCCTTAAGAAAAGCAAAGGAGGGCGGACTAAACATGGAGAGTTCGCTTACCTGATGGGTTGAAACGCTTCGCAATTATAAGGATTTCCCCTTAAATTAATCTTCTTCAGTAAATCGTGTTAGTTATTTTAATCCCATGACCACAACTTTTGCATTGCTCCAAAATATATTTAAAGGGGAAGGCAGACTACTATTTCATGAAACCAGGAAGACTTATTCTCGGCCGAGAAAAGTAAATGTGCCCTTAAATGGAAGAGGCGGATCGGGAGTAATTCGTCTGTTAAAGCGACAGAGACAAGGTTATTCAGTTTATCGAGGTCCAATAATTCCTTACCGATAGCATACCCTTAAAATAAAAAAGATAACTATAACTATACTGTTACCTGATTCAGACCTTCAATTTAGACTGTAAACAATAGATACAAATCTTGTTTATGTTTTGGATAGAGCATTATAATTAAAAACACAATATTATTCAGATTAAAAGATTAAATATCAGCTAATTATTTCACTGCCATTCTCACATTAAAATGTATAAATCCACCAAGTGGTCATTGCTAAGTATAGCCGAAAGTTTGCTTTTTTATTCTCGTTTTTACAGCAGTTTAACATAAATGCAACATTGTGAAATATAGTTACTGGGAGGAACACAGAAGTGTTTACAAAATATCACTGCTTATTGTTAACACAACTAACCATCCTCATCTTGCAACTGCCATAATTGTGCTGTCAAAATCTTTTATGTGGAAATGTCATCAATTCTTTATTGCATGACAGGGTCTAATACTACTCTAATACTAATACTGAATTTTATCGGCAGAGAATGTCAGTCTGTGAGTAAGTAGTGGGGATTTATGCAGTTTACATAGCCAGTATGTGGCTGTATCTGAAAGCATGTAATACATTCTAGTGTATACAATGTTACATTAAAGCTAGAAGATCCAACCACACCCCAACCTTACCCATAATAACTATCCCTCCACGCACATCTACAGAGGTGGAGCTGGACTAGGTCAAGCTCAACACAAGACATCCAGAGAGGGGGAGCTGGACGTTATTTAGCTCTGCGTTGATCACCACTTTGGTCCGTCCAGGGGCAGGGCCTGACAGTCGGCCAACTAGGTATCTCCCGATACACAGCTGAGTGCAAAATTCACACTTCTTCGTTTTGTGTTTGTTTTTTGGAGCAGGTATGATATCATTTTGTAGGCCAAAACGCGGAAGAGAGTTAGCATTTTATCACTTCCGTTTCCATCATCCCGAAGTCAATGTTTTTTTTTTTAATGGGTTTTTATTTAAATGGCTTAAAATAAGGTTTGTGGTGAACATAAGCTCAAGAAACTTTCACGTTTTATTCTATGACATAAATTCATCAGAATTACCCCACTCGTGGTTTTCTGAAGCTGTGTGTCTTGAAAAAGGTTGGTTGTATGTGGCTAAATAGGTTTTAATGAGGTTTATGCCGGAAACTGGTCTAAGTATAAACATTTAAGAAAGGATCAATGAAGTCATGATTTTGCACACTCCGGTATGCACCTTTTACTATATTATCTGCCACAAAGAAGAAGAAGAAGAAGAAGTGGCTTCAGACTACAGAGGCTGTAGAGAAGATGCAATGCCATCACGCCTAAAAGGTAAAATCAGTCTGCTTTTACAGCCTCTATGCTCATAATTGTGCTCTTATAAACTAGTCTAGCTCAAACGTTCTGGGCAAATGTTGTAAGAGATAAAAACTGAAAGAGTTAGTGATGGTGACGTGAGCGACTGTGTAGTTCGTTTTTTAAGCTTACCTTTAGCCTTTTACTTCTGGTTGTGAAAAGTTGTGTTTATCTGTTATAATTGTCTTCATGGGCAAAATGTGTAAGTATCATAAACGTTTGTTAATCACAGAGCATTTTTTGTTGTATCGTTAATCCAAAATTGCGAAGCTAACGGCCTACAACGTGACGTCATACCTGCATCATTCTGGAATGCACTTTGTCTTGTTGTGTAATGAAGATGTTTGAAATCCAGTTCATGAAGTTAGTAATAATTAAATTTAGTTATAATTAAATTTAGATTATTAAATTCGATCATAAAAATACCAGAACAAACCACAGTGGGCCTCCTGTCTCAGTTCAAGGGTCTATATGTCAAAAAAATGTTTGATTTTGTGTATTATATACTGTATACTAAGTTTCTTAGTATAAGAAGTTTCTCTGTAAGTTTCTCTTGCTGAAGTGCTAGAGAAAAAATAATAAGATAATTGAACAGCAGCGCCACCATCCGGCCAAATGCTGGATGCACAGAAGAGTTGCAGCATGTCCGACTAGTGGAAGAAATTTGTGTTGAGATACTGAAGATACGCCAGTCTCTTGAAGGCTGCGTGGGATTCACTGCTTGAGACGAAACCCTGGCAAGCGCTATCCGAACGATTACTTTGGAAATAGCTGAATATTTCTCAAGTAAAGAACTGCTTTCAACATTATATTCATATTTCCATCTGACATCCAATGCAATGATCAAATTTATTACTCTTTTTGTTGAATTGTGCATCATTTATCAGACTCTGGGTGATATCACTGAAGGTAAGAGATCATTATTTTCTCTTTCTTTACGAAACAATAAACTTCACTACAATGTAGGGCTATTTTTGTACATAACTTAAGTTTTCTCAGCCTGTATTTTGTTAAGCAGCAATAGGGTTTAAATGAAGAACAGCTGTGCTTTTGTTTGCCTTTGCATTGACGTTACACGGACTATCAGGTTTTATTGGAGAAATTTTATTTTAGTTTTTAGGAACAAATTTAATAGTAGTATGTGGGCTGAATTGTCAAACTAAATAACTTTTAAAAGTTGCCTGTAATTTATGTGTTTAGCCAGTGCTAGTTTTCTTTCTAGCTATTATCAGTGTCATTCACTCGCGCAATAGTTTTCTTGGATGATTCAGAATCATAAATGATTCAGACTCCAGAGGAGTGGAAGAAATTTTGACGTAGTTTTAACAAAACATTCATACTTTGTTTCATTCATTAAGCGTTTAATGTAGCCAGAAACATATGATTAACATGTTCACTATTTGATATATGATGAATACTGTCTAAGCAGTTGTAATTATAACCCAGTGTGAGCTCACCATCTGTAACAGGGCCCTAATTTGACCTATTAAAGGAAGAACTTAAAATATGTCATTATCTATGTGTTGATAATTTGTCCCACTGTGGGGGCAAAACCCTAGAAAAAATGTAATAAAATCATGCCATGCCTATGCATGTGAACTGATTAACCAAAACAAATGGCCTGCTCATAAATAGGTTTTGTCAATTAACATATTTACATATTTTATGTGATTTAAAAGAGTAGAGTGGTTTGGGTTCCTGCACAGTTCCAAATAGTTTGTGAAAATAAGAACAACATTTTGTTCAACATTTTGTTTCCAAACTGGAAAGTTTGCCTGAAGGGCTGCTACATAAAGTTTTCCAGGTAGGGTAAAGCAGTCTGGGTATTGACAAATGTTGAGTCACGGTCTTGGTATGGTACAATTTTTTTTGGCTGTACACAGCTGCAGTCAGTCTCCATGAGTATGAAATCTACATTTAACGGTATATATATTTAAAATAATGTATGGCCATGGTCCATGGGTGTTTCATCTATGGCCAAAGACTCTGGGGTGAGATCCAGTATCCCTACAAAGGACAAGCAGTTTGGAAATTGGATGGATGGATATTTGAAATGAGATCCCTCTAGGCCTGGCAACATCTTTGCACCCTGTAATCCTCTTTCCATATACATCATTGGGTTGGATTCAGTTTTTATTTTGCTCAGACATGTCTCTCAGTTTTTACCACGTAGAAGAAAACAGTGATTTGTTGGGATCAGAGTACACAGAGCTACTTATTGAGTACTTATTGGTTGCAAGAATACATACCATAACTCAATAATTATCCATCCATTTTGTATACCTATTTGTGGTAACTGTAGTTTATCCCTGCACACCTCAGGCCGAAGAGAACAGGGGAACACCCTAGACAGGTGGCCAGCTCAGTAATTGAATATTACACTTCAAAGGTACCGGTAATAACTACCTTCTTGCAGGGTTCTCACAGTCATGGATAACATGGAAATATATGGGAATTTAGCCTCCGTATTAAGCCTGTACATCGGTTATTCACCTGTCTGAATAAAAAAGTTAATTGTCAGGGAAAACAAAAAGGATTTTGTGTGTGCAATATTCTTATCAGTGATCAATCAGATCTTACTTAAATCAGTATATTTGTGATATCTGCCTCCCTAAATTGATTTCCAGGGCATTTTTTTTAATCTTTTAAAGGTAATTTTCCCCTAACCTTATTCATTGTATATGTCACCTTTAATATCAAATTCAATTAATAAAATGGAATCAGTATAAACAAAATCTATCTTTCCAATCTGTCTGAGCAATATGCAGAGGAAACACAAAGGCTGTTTAGAAGCAGAATCAATATACACAGTAAATTAAAGCATATATTCACCGATCAGGCATAATATTGTGACCGGTGAAGTGAATAGCACTGATTATCTCTTCATCACAGCACCTGTTAATGTTTGGGATATATTAGGCAGCAAATTAACATTTTGTCCTCAAAGTTGATGTGTTAGAAGCAGGAAAAATGGATTTGAGCAAGTTTGACAAGGGCAAGGGAAATATTTAAAAAGACAAATGCAACAAAATTACTAGAAGTAAAATTAAAATGAAAGTTGAAATTATAAAAACAAAAGCTAATTTTAAACATTAAGAAATACTATAATAGTATATCAATACGAAAGTACTAAAATAACAATGATGAATTTTTTTTCCATATAAACTCTACCAAGTGAAACAATCTCTATAAAATTATTTTTTAAATATCCTAATTCAGTACGCACACTTGGAAACCCTGAAAGCCTTGGCAGAATCTTTAGTTTTCTGTTCAGAGAGCAGCACCTTTTGGCAAACATGTTTTTGGCATTGGTTGAAACAGTTCTGTCCTAGATTTCAGTTGAGGTTGATACATACTCAGTATTGAACTTTGGTTTTTATGTTCCCTTTAACAATCTTCACATTATATTTTTTATTCCGTACTAAGGTTTATTTTTAGGGAACGTAATAGTAATAGACTAAAAAAGTTGCTCTGAAGAGTTTAAAAAAAAGTTTATGTATGAGAAACTGGGGGGAAAAAAGTGTGTGAGAGGAAAGAATGATGATGGTGGATGTGGTGCATGGAAACAAAAACAGGCTTGGTTGGGGATATGCAGGATACTGATGATGCAGCTGATTTGCTGTTGTGATGTGCCGGCCAATGTTTTGACTCAGTCATTTGGTAGGTGACTTTTTGAAAATGTTTAGAGATCAAAATCCAAAATCCAGTTTTACTTCAGGCTTTATTTTATGTTTGCTCTCAGGCTCAGCGTCTGCTTACCATGACACCAATGAAGTTGTGCACGAGGACGAGACTTACTACACCCCTCAGCTGGACTACAAACGTAAGTACACTCACAAATTAAGCTGTATGACTAATAGCAAAATGCTAGTTTAAAACTTTATTTATTTATTTATTGCCATCAGATCCGCAGTGGTGCCATTCACTTAAGCTATCCAACGGGGAAGTGTCCTGTTCTTCCCCTCGAGGTGGGCGATACCAGAGCTCGCTTGGAACTCGCTGTTTGCTCTCCTGTGATCGAGGATATAAGCGGCTGGGGAGATCATCTGTGCAGTGCATGCCCAATCGCCGCTGGTCTGGAACCGCTGTCTGCCGAAGTAAGTATGCTTAAAAGCTGTCATGATACTTGAGCCACAGAAACTAGTCCTTTGAGTGTTTTAGGCAGCTGCTGTAGAGTACTTGGTAAAATCTGCCCTTACTTGAACAGTGTGTTTATGTTATGTCTAGAGGTGCGTTGTCATGTTCTGCCTCTGATTGACCACGGTACGTACAGTTGCTCCCGTGGTTTTGTGGTAGACTCCAGGTGTGACTATACCTGCTATGAAGGCTACCAGATTGAGGGAGACCCCTACCGTATGTGCCAAGAAGAGGGAAAATGGAGCGGCGCAGAACCAACGTGTTCAGGTACAGTAAGGTCATCTATTTCGAAATCTAGTATGTAATGTATTCAGTTTGCAGAAGCCATTATTTAGACCAATTTCTCCAGTTCTTCAAAATCAGAGAACAGACATTGTAATATTTAATAAAAATTGCATTGTTTCAGATCATGACCCCCCCAAACTGAAATGTCCTTTGTCCAGAGTGAAGGTAGCAGAACCAGGAAAACTAACTGCCATGGTTTCCTGGGAGCGTCCTGTTGCAAAGGATACAGCTGACAGAACACTACAGTATGTGTATCACATTTTATGAAAGCTATCCAACTTCCTCTACTGTATGTTAAAAAGGCTGCCTATAAACAACCTTTTGTCCTCGCTCTCATCAGGGTCTTGCGAAATGGACTGGAGTCTGGATCTGACTTTCCAGAAGGAATGCATGTAATTCGATATAAAGCCTACGATCAGGCTCGCAACACAGCGACTTGCAAATTTACTGTGCATGTTGAAGGTAAAGCCAGCATAGAATTTTGATTTGCTTGTTTCATAGGTTTAAAGGGACAGTTCACTCAAAAATGAAAATGTGTGTGGAACAAAAATAATGGATCTCACAGATTTTGTGAATTCAGTTATGCAATTCACAACCTCACCGCTAGATGCTGCTAAAGTTTACACAGTGCACTTTTAACTAAATCAATATAATT
Organism: Gobiocypris rarus; assembly: GCA_023029165.1. Lineage (NCBI taxonomy): Eukaryota > Metazoa > Chordata > Actinopteri > Cypriniformes > Gobionidae > Gobiocypris > Gobiocypris rarus. The sequence goes on from CM040932.1 coordinate 29,717,487, forward strand.
AAAATATGACTAGAAAAAGTTAAAACATTCTTCTTTAGATCCAGTGAGGTGTAATGCCCGTGTACTATACAGTGGTTTATTCCATAAACTGAATTTTTTTTTCCTCAGTGAGAAGGTGTCCAAAGCTAAAGCCGCCTATGCATGGCTACCTGATATGCTCATCTGATGGCAATAATTATGGGGCTATATGTGAATACCATTGTGATCCTGGCTTTGAAAGGACAGGTTTTTCGACACGTGTTTGTCAGCTCAACCGAAGCTGGTCGATGAGGCTGCTCAGTGTATATGTGAGTATGTGGTTTAGCTTATGTGTTTTCTTAATTGAAATAAATTAATACATTTTTATATTCGCTTTGGTACCATTTTCACAAGCAAGGTGTACTTTTCAAAACTCATAGTACTAATATCACAACGTTTTTGCATATTTTCAATTGTGTTAGTACAATACACAAAACCGCAAAGTATCCTTTTTACTACACAAAATAAGTGGTTTCATCTATATAAATGTTTTATTCACAGTCTGAACAGAACTGCCTTTCATAAAGCTCTTCTTATCAAACTTTTTATTTGCATCTCTTGTAGTTTAGTTTAATAAATGTGTCTATTATTTAATCCAACTGATCTTAATGGTTACAAAATTAATCATTTGGTACACCTATAGATATTGATTATATTGGCATATTCTATTGCAATTTATGATATGGCTAACCATATGTAATTAATTATTTTTACATTTATAAGTGATTATAACCACCATGTTCAAAGTGTGTGTGTGTGTGTGTGTGTGTGTGTGTGTGTGTGTGTGTGTGTGTGTGTGTGTGTGTGTGTGTGTGTGTGTGTGTGATTTGGAGATTTGCAATTTGTGAAGAGCAGAATAGAGTATAAGGCAGATGAAATGGTCAATGAAGGTGTAACATCAGACTGATCAGAAATGCATCAGAAGAAGGAGACTGATGGCATCAAATACAGTATTTTACATTACAGTATATATGCCATGTAATACTGTAAATAGATTACCATGATAGAAACTTCCACATTACTTATCATCCTTATAAAGGTCAACTACAGTACAGATTCAGTCATATGGTACAGTGAGAACACTTACTATATTGGCAGCAAACTGTTGGCTGTGTCGTAACTTCATCACACTGAATAGATGCTATTACAAACATTATGGATTCAATTACATAAGTTAAGTAATGTAAGTGTATTTGGCATCTGTAGATAATTCAGCAATACATAAATACATAATTCAGATACATTTGAAACATGTATCTTGCATTGTTTTGTATTAAATGAACTGATTGTTAAAAGTACTAATTGAAAGATCATACTGTTGTGTTTCGGCGATTAAACTAAATGTTCTAATTACAAATTACAATAATCTTGTGTTTGAAACAACGATGTGGACTGAAAATAAGTGTAACTGAATGACAGCATTACATCAGGTTTTGAAAGAATGACTAGCAGTGTTACAAGTGTGATCAGTTTAGATTTTTGTACTAAGAGTTTTAAAAATGTACTTGTGAAAATAGTACCAAAGTGAATAAAATAAATAGTGATTAAAATTACATATGCAATATTTGACTGAAAACATTTTATTTGAAATGTTTGCTTTTTCTTGTAGTAATGGACATAAAAACAGACGTCAGGTCCGCTGGTGCTCTGCTTGACCAGTTTTATGAAAAGCGAAAGCTTCTTGTTGTATCTACTCCAGATAATGCTAACCAGAACTACAGGCTTCAGAACATTATGCTACAGGTACTTCCTTTACTATAACAAACATAATTAGAGGAAAGAAGAATGCACAACTATATGACTGTGGGAATGTTCTGACAGAAGGCTGAGTGTGGTCTGGATCTGCGACATGTGACCGTGATCGAGCTGTTGGGAACTCCACCTCGTGCAGTGGGGCGCATCAAAAAACAACGTCTAGAGCCTGAGGTCATAGAAGGTCTCAGGTAACTCACTAATTATCTACAGTAGTGTTTATGTTCACATGTTAAATACCATTATATTTTTACCTATTGTATTTACAACTGCAATATTACACAATCATAGAACAAAATCAACATGAAATTTGGAATGCACCTATCATGATTTTTTATGGCTGATTCTGAAGTTTTACAAGCAAATGGGTAGATAACGGTTGCAGTTATTTTTCTTTGTTTAAGCAAATGTATTTGTTCTTTATTACAGGCAAAATTGGCTTTGAACTAAGAAATCTTTGTAGCCTACACACATGTAACATGAGCAGTTGTTTTTGGTTTTGATAAATTGATATAACTTCAACATTTAAAGCAAAAACAGAATGGTCTGACTTCAGATTTGTGTGAATATAATACATAAGCAGACAGACTGAATGGAAATGAAAATTCTCTCTCTGTCAGTAGGTGACGCTTATGTAACAGCAGTGATATAGCGCACAAATTAGTGCTGCACTTATACACACTACTTAGTTTAATAGGCAATATACAGAGGTAAAGGGAAAGAAAATAGTCAGTTCCCTTCAGAGATACATTCATATAAACCCCATTCAATATTCAATTTTTTCTTCCAATATTTTGAGCATCGTGAACAATGAGCTTGGTGTGACTGGTACAGTACATCTCTTTGCGCTGTCTCTGGTCTTTGTAATATTTCCACACAAATAACATTTTGGGAAATTATTGCAATGCAGTTTGTGTACAAGTTCAGTGTTGTGCCAAATTTTAACTCCTGCTAAATGATTGCCCCCCCTTGTTGAGGCTACTACCTGGTTGCCAAATCCTAACCCCACACCTAATCCTAAACCTACCTACTGTGTACTGGGGACTCAAGGGGGTAATAATCTAGCGAGGGTCACAATTCAGCACAACTCCGAAACAAAAAACAATTGATGGCTGGTCAATTAGTGGCCCTCTTAATTAAATTAACCATATTTACTATTTTAATGTACATGATAATTCATCATGTAATGCCAAATTTTCACTATACAGTCAATTCCCAGTTGATACAATCAAGATCCCATTATACTTTTTGTCAATGAATATCCTGTGTCAAGTAAAATGGGGTGCAAACTGGATTTCATGCTGACTTTGTTCTGGCAGAGATATATTGGCCAGTCTAATTTTTATTCAAGACCTGGTCTTATTTGTATACAAGCCACATGGCAGTCTTAGACAAAACACTTTCACAAGGTTTCGCATCAACGGTGACTCCATACTGAAGGAAATCATTTTGCTGATGCACTGTACTATGAATGTATGCTTTCAATCTAAAAGTTGTAAATGTTTGCATGTGTTTTTTGTTTGTACGTAACAGACAGGCACTGCATATCTCTACAGCATATTTCACCATGGTGCTGCTGGATGAATATGGTGTGGATCGGGAGCGCTTTGTTAACCCCACCACCTCTGATGAGCTCTACTCGTATGTAGAGGAGTACCTCCTCACTGAGGAGGAGAGAGAGAGACTGGAGATGAACAGGGACTTCTGTGACTGACCTCTTTCTGATAAACTCCAGATCTACGTGGGGGCATGGTGATGTTATGGGTGTGAGTTTTTGTGGTTGTTCATCAGGATGCAGGCACCCCCATGCATTCCTAGAAAAGTAGTCATTTGAAACCACATATTGTAGCTATTATTAGTGGAGAATCACAGCTGGAAATGTGATTTAGTATGGAACAAATTTTAATCTGAAAGTTGGAAAACTGCCAGGCGGGGTTGCAAAAGATACACATATTCTGAGGAAAAATAATTTTAACCATCTATAAATTGAGTGCACAGCACACAATGTGGATTCTTAAAAATATTTAATATTTATTAAATGCTAGTATTTCTATGTAGCTCCTAAAAAGAAGGTGCTCACGGTGGAGTAAATCAGCATTATGTCATACAAATGCATTGTGTTTAAATATGTTAATCTTTTTGGACATACACCAAGTGCACAATTAAAACAAGTGTTAAAAAAAACGATTTGTTATTCAAACTAAAATATTTTGTCCAAAGTTTCATTTTTAAGAACAGCATTCAAAGGATGTTGTATTTTAAAACATCCAATCACATGCAACATGTATAGGAAATAAATATAATTAACATATACACACTGCATATTTCCACATCATTATTTTTGAACTGCCTTACATGTTTAAAAATATAAAAGATGCATTACCCTAAAAAGTTTTTAAAATATTACTTGGATGAACAGCTGTAACAGAAACACAAGCTTTCTGGAATGTGTAAAACTCTGTCCTTATAATGGCTTTGGGGGGGATGGGGTACTGTCCTTACTTGGCCTTTCCCATGGATGAGCGCAGTGGAAGAGTGCCCTCTGCCCAAGAGTCGGGGTACTGCATCATCTTTTTCCACAGCAAGATCTCCTCCCCTGTGGAATTTGCCACCCACTCTTCCTTTTCCTCCTTGATAGTCACTGTACAAACATCAGTTTCAGATGACTTGAATATTTGTATTCAGCAAAGATGCATTCAATTGATCAAAAGTGACATCAAAATAAATAGATCTTCATCATTGATAATAATAAGAAATGTTTCTTGAGCACCAAACAACATTTTAGAATGATTTCTGATGGACACTGAAACTGAAGACTGGAGTACATGGATAAACTGCATTTTAAAATATTAAGAACCGAAAAATATTTTGATCAAATATATGGAGCCTTAGTGAGCATAAGAGCCTTCTTTCACAACATTCTTATAGCAAACTATTGTATGGCAGTGTATTTATTACCAACTCAAGTTTTATTAATATTAATAAAAGAGAGACACTTCTTAATTTGGTGTCCACAGTTCATGAATCCAACAATAATTTAAATCAATGTTAAAGGCTTCTGTATGGATTTCTACTCAAAGGAATACGAAGCAACAGATTATCCTACCTGCTCCCAAGCTAAGGCGAACTCCTCCCAGGAAGTCGTTGCTGGACAGGGTCTCTCTGTCCCAGACAGTGAGCTCCAGACACATGTCCTTCAGCTGCTCCAGACTCACATCATTGTACACAAATGTGTGGTGGTAGTTTGGGTTCTTTGTCTTCTTCACAATCGGACTCTTCTTCTTTGAGGAAGACTTGCTCTTTGATGGCAGCAGATACCTGAGGAGGCAGAATTATTGGCAAAAATAAACAAACAAAGGCCCTTTTAAATAATTGAGGATAGGTCATGAAAAAGGTGTTTGCAAACCCTTTCACAAAGGAATCACATGTGCCTCCAGCTTTCATGGCTGTCAGATTTTTGGCCTCTTTGATCAACACATGCAGCTCAGCACCATCTGCAGGTTTGCTCTTTTTCCCTTTATTGGAGAGACAGGCATAATTTACTATGTTACACTAGATAAAGCTTTGTAATAGTTATGTTGACTGTGTTTTCCCTCACCTTTTCCATTAGAGTCCTCTGTATGTGTCTTATTAGCTGTGACATACTTAAGTGAAATCGCCAGCTCTCCTTTGTATTGATTGAATGGAGACGATGCTAGATGGGCAGCTGCCTATGAAGAAATGTAAGGTAATACTAAAAAAAATGTAAAGGTAATACTAAACAAAACAATTGGAGTGCAGTGACATTTCTGTGGCATCAAAACAACCATAACAGTGTATTACCTTTCCTCTTAGAGCCATACACTCTTCAAGTGCCGAGTCAATGTCATGGCTACCAAGTGGTACCTCCACCTCACCCAGAAAGGCATTGCGGCCAAAACGGTCATAGTGCCAAACCGAGAGTTGTAGTGTGCGAGTCATCAGCAGGGTGCGGCTGATGGAATACTAACACAAACAAGCACAAGACAGCTTGTCAAGATAAAATGTTTGTTTTTTTTAAAGTAAGAGGTTGCCATGTTGCCGCTTTAGCCCATTTGTTTAATCTGTTTCGGTGAACTGCACATGTTGTTTACTCTAGATTAAAATGGGGCAAGCGTAAGAACCAATATTTGTCTCGCTGTGACTCCCTGACAAGTGTACTTATCTTCTGTGTCAATATCAAGCCCATTCGAAACTAGATGTTAGTGTGCAGTGCTGTAATCACCTGCCCCTAAAGCACAGCATACAGACTTAAGTGTTACTCAGTGGTATCAGTTTCTGATAGTATTTCTTGTTCAAAGTCATGAAAACTTTTTTTGTTTTACTGAGAATCAATGTATTTAAAATTATACTTTTTAAAATACTATCTTACAGAAGTTGAAAGAATACCTTCAGTGTTTCCTTAAAACTGGGGTTGATGTTATTTTTAATGGAGGTTTTCTTCTTGCTCTTGTCTGGGAGGAGGTAAGCCTTGACGTATCTGTGGAAAGGAATCAACCAATTCGGAGGAGATTAGCAGACTTCTAAATTTAGTAATTTTCCCTCTGTAATGGGGAAACCCAACGGAATGATTCATGGGTGGAAAATGATTCTTGGAAGGCAGTAAAGAACTGAGACCCTCTTAAGAAATCACTTCAAAGGCTGTGTGGAGGCCCACTTACGGGTTGCACTTCTTTTTTGCTGCATCAGCATAAGCCAGCCCTTTACATTCATGGACCACAATAGACAGGCTCTGGCTGGGCTCATCGTAGCTGAGAGAGAAGACAATATCCCCACTCACTTCCACACGGTCATAGTCTCCTGCTTCACTGTACACACTCATCATACTGCCAAGAGTTGTCTGTGGAATATTTAAAAAATTAAAAAGCTGACCAACACATTTAAGTGTCTAATATTTAATAATGTATTTAGTTAATCCATAAGGTACATTTCAACAAAAATAAATAAATACAATTTTATCTTGATTAATGCAAGTTTATTATTTTAATTATTGTTTTTTTATGTAATAACTTAAATATTTTAATGATTGATTAATGAATTAACATGGATTACCCTTGAGCCTCCCAGACTTCCCAAGCTATCACCAAATTTCTGCCTGTGTATATTCACCAAATTATCAATATCTTCATCATCCTCCTCCTCATTATCCTCCTGATAAAACAATTCAGTCATGCCTATCAGGTCACTTTAGATTGCAGACATGAAAATACAGTGCAAAAAAAACGTAAAATGGTTTAAATTTTATTCTTAAATAACTCACAGCATTAAGGCCAGGAACTGACTTGCTTCTATCTCCCATAGATGGTGCAGCCTTTTCTGTTCCATCTTCACGCAAATCAAGTGTGGAGGCAGGTTTAATGTCTATGAGAAAACAGTGTTTGCACATTTAAAAGCCAGAGTGAGAATATACAGTAAACTACCGTTCAAAAGTTGTAGGTCAGTAAGTCTCTTATGCCCTTCAAGGCTGCATTTATTTGGTCAGAAATACAGCAAAACTAATAATGGGAAATATTATAATGTGATGCAAAGCTGAATTTCAGCATCATTACTCCAGTCTTCAGTGTCACATGATCCTTCAGAAATAATTCTAATATGATGATTTGGTGCTTAAGTAACATTTATCAGAGTAACAGGGGTTTCTTAATATTTTTGCGGAAACTGATTTTTTTTTTTAAATAGGTTTGATGAATAGAACGTTTAAAACGATCTATTATAACATAATAACTTTGCTGAAATTCTTGAATTCTTATTCAATTACTTTAAAAAAAACTGACCCCAGACTTTTGAAAAGTACTGTATACTCAAAATATAACATTACCTGACAGTTTGTGCACTCTTCTGACACTTTTCTTGAAAAGCCCATCCACATCACGCAAGGAGTCAGAGCAGGCATTCATGTGATGAATTAATGAGGCCTTATTTTCAGCAGGATGATGGTGGAAAATGCAAAGGGATAGGTGATATGAGCAAACGCATGGGACAGAGAAAACACATGGCTAATCTGGGTAAAGTATAAATAAACATTTACTGTCTCAGTGGTAGAGGGGCTGTCACTGTTAGTGGGGGTCATCAGGATGGACACAGCAGAGCCTGTGGGACTAGTCTTGGCTGTCATTTCCTCTTTTCTAGAATCAGATCAGAGGCTTGCATCACACTACTACTCACAAGTCATGGATCTCTGTGACTGACTAAGATCTTACCTGTGCATTAGGGGGGAACTGTGAAAGGATTCGGTCTCAGTGTGACTGCTGTCCAGACTGGCTTTTTCTATTGATTCTGTGTCACTACGTTGTTGCTCTCGCACATCAAGTCCCTCATAAGCCTCAAGAGGTGAGCTGAGAAAAGAAACAGGGTCAGGTACAGATGCTAGACAGAGCTGGCATCCGAATAAATCACATTCAAACACCTCAACTTCTGTGATACAGGCATCAAAAGACTAGAGGAATAGTACACTATTTAATAACTCATACTAAAGCTACTGATATGGTTTTATTTTTCCTGTGGAACACAAAAAGATTTCTTCCTTTCAGTATTCATGGTAACTGTCAAGCTCCAAAAAGGAAGATAAAAGCACCATAAAAGTGTGATACATGCATATGAGGCTATGCAATATATTAACTGATAAGTTCTTAAATCAAACAGGTTGGACATTAATATTATCACATGCATTTGCTTTTGTGTGTCTCGTAACCAAATACCATTAAGTCAAAACTGCACATACTGGAGCTTGACAGCCTGAGAAGACTTGTTCAGAAAAGATCTATGTGAAGTATCTCTAAAATGTATTTTGTGTATATGTGTGTGTGTGTGGTCCAGGTAATCCCTATGTTATGAGGACAAAATGTCCCTACAAAGATGGCATTATTCGGAATCCTGGTCCGTGTGGGGACCTTTTTGTGTTCCCATTTTTATAAAAAAAATTTAAATGTAAAAATGCAGAAAGTTTTCTGTGATGGGTAGGTTTAGGTGTAGGGAATAGAATATACTCCAAGTGTGTGTGTGTGTGTGTGTGTGTGTGTCTGCAGGAAAATAACAGCATACAACTTTGTAATGATATAAGGATGAATAATTAACACAGAAATAGTCTGCGTGACCTTTAATAGACCAAAGTGATATAACAGAATCACTAAAGAGATCATTGGAAAATAGTAAATATATTTATATGAAATTGTAAATATTTAAACTAAGAACATTACACTATTTGATCAGTAGAAACATGAGACGACATAAATAGTGCTGATGACGACACACCTCTTATTTGCTAGCGCAACATCCTTTAGTCTTGGTTTGGGCACAGGTACAGCTTGGCTGGAATCCAAGTCAGCTCTGTTTAACAGCATTTCCCCAGCTGTTTCGTGCTTTTTAACTAGAACAAGAGAGATGTAAATTTCAAAATGGGGAAGTAAACGGTGTATAATAATTAATCTCAAAAACACTGCCTGCCATTATAAGTAAAGCAGAGAATTATTCCTCTCTCATTTCCTATTTGTGAACACAGACAAAGAACATTTCCACCCTTTATAAAAACAGAAAGAGTAGGTTCACATTGCTCCATCAGTCTGTCTGGCATCTGCTTCCTGTACTCACTCAGAGGCCTCTTCCTGAGGGAAACTCGGACTAAGTCGTGTCCAGGAGCTGCAGAGAAGCGGTTAACCCTCTCGTCATAGAACCAGTCTCCGGTGCTCATCTTCAGATCTCTGAGAGAGAGAGAGAGAGAGAGAGAGAGAGAGAGAGAGTAAAAACCCTGAAGTTGAGTTTCTGTTGAACATTAACCTTTTCCATTGAGCAAGAGCCTCATTTTCCAGTCTAATGTGCCTCTTAATGATAGGGTTTCTAAATGGACTGAGGCCAAAGAGTGGGATGCTGGGAGGCATGGGGTATACACTCACATCATTTTGGCACACACTGTGCACACCCAAGATCCGTTGGGCCGAACTAATTGACATTTTCTGCAAACCTGATGTTTGCATACTCTGCACTGGCTAATGTTGCGGGTCAGAAGGCCCAAGGGCTCTTGGCAGCGGCCACAGCTGCGTTCACTGTATTTCCCACTGCCACGTTTCGCACCCTTTCTTCTGGTTTCCAGCAACTCAGCTTTCAGTTTCCTAAGAGTACAAAAGTTAAGAATTATTTGCCTGACAAACATCATTTTCATAAATAGAGTACAAAATAGGGTCCAATATCTGATGCGTGTGATTTTATTTTCTAGAAGTACACATTAAATAAACATAAAAAGATAAATTAAGATGTAAATATCTGTTGTAACAATGTAAGTCTTTACTGTCGCTAAATAAAAGTATTACAATTTTTTTTTTTAAATCTTACTGACCCAAAGTTTTGGAAAGCTAAATATAATTTACAATTAGAATTAACTAATTGACACTAGAACCGCCACAGGGTAAAATTTACCCATGGCTGTTTTTCAAATGTACATTTGAAACAGATTTTCAACAAAATATCCAATTCTACCAGGGGCATATTGCACAAAACTAGGATAAGGGATAAAGCCGGGATATATATATATATATATATATATATATATATATATATATATATATATATATATATGATCTTGTCATCTGTAGGCTAAGCAAAATTTAGTACACCACTTTTATGTAAACTTACCCTGAAGGCACACTCACACCAAGAATGATAACGAAAGATAACTGTATATTAGTTGATAAATTGAGCCAGGATCACCAAAATATCCCGGTTTAATCCCTTATCCTAGTTTTGTGCAATAGGCCCCAGTCATTGACTTTTACTAAAATATTGTTATTTACAATCCCGTTATTAAAACCAGATTAAAACCTAAAACCGCCAGCAGGTCAAATTCACCCGTATATAATTCCTTTATTTTCGCACTGTGTTTGAGCAACGTGTAGGCTTACTGTAAATAATCACACAATTCACGATCGCATTGATGCTTTGGATTAATTATTAATTGTTTAGCCATTTTTACCACAAAACATAGTTGATGATTAAAAATAATAATTTCATGACTCTAGATATTACTTTGTGGAGACAGTAGCATAATACAGTGACATAATACATTAATAATAATAAGCCATATCATTTTAGTCTGCATTTCTACAATAGGACTGATTCTCGATGAGGCAACAGTGACACCCACTTCACACGCAGCTCCTCCAAGCGCCTGAGCTCCTCATCCCGCCGAAGGACCTCTAGTATGAATTCTTGCTCCGAGTCGGTCAGGAAGGACACGTTGATCTCCATGTTCTGTACCATTCTCAAGAGTCAAGCCCTGCTTCTAAAGAATAAAAAAAAAATTACTCCGAATGCATTAAGTCAACAGAATTTATTATGTCAACACAAATGCAAATTACAAAAACTTGTAGAACCACATACAACCGTTTACTGAGTATCATACCAGTGTTGCAGACAGATAATAATGAATATAGAAGCTCACGCAACTGAGAATAGGCAATTTGCTTCTCAGAGACGAGACTAATATATATAATGAGAGTGCTACACAAATAAAGAAAGCCTTGCTGTTTGTAAAAAGGGTAGAGACCTGGACACAGGGCAGAACTGACAAATAAAGGGAGTGACCTTTCTCAGTGCCTTCACGCAGAGACTGTCAGTGTCAGTATGTCAGAGGCTCTTCAACACTTCCCTGCAGGAGCTGAGTAATTAAACAAGCACAAGGACATACTGTGACATGCAGCTCAACATGCAAATTAGTTGGTTACCAATGGCTTGGCTAGCAACGCCAATATCACAACAGGGAAGCAGAGATATTCTTATCCCTGCATCTACAACATAAATCAAGTATAGGCGTACTAACATTACTAAATAACTTTTAAAGCCAAGCAATTTAGCAAACAAATAATAATAATAATAAATATAAATAATAAATATATTTATTTAGCAAACAAATAATAATAATAATAAATATAAATAATAAATAAAATTTAATAAAATAAATGTATAATAAAAAATAAATAAATACTTTTCTCCATGTTCTTACTAAAAGGGCAAAAATAATCCTCTGGTGGGAAGGCATAGCCAGAGAGCATGAGAACCTTGTTTTGATTTGTCACTGGTAAAATTATGGACAGCAAACCCATAAATTGTATGTTGTTTGAGATAAATTAACTAAAGGCCAACCGAGCCTGGAAAAGGGGGCTAAGCACTGGAATGTCATCAGGAAAAGAGGAAAACAACATGCTGTCAGCTTATCACAAGAGTTACCACCCTTTAAGGAAACAACCATGGGTGGAGATATTTAGCAAACTTTTTTTTTTTTTTTTTATGAGGCACTTATGATGATTATTACTCAATAGCACTTAAGAGCCTTGTAAATGCTCATTGAGCTCAACCGATGGTGTGAGAAAAGAAGAAAAAGAAAATTCAATAACCTTTAATTACAACTGGGTTGGACTGTATCCAAACCAAATGACCCTCTGCTCTGTGGCAAACCTTTTCCTCATTCTTTAAAAGTTTGAGGAAAATAGAGAGAATTAAAGTGAGCACCACTAATAAAGGAAACTTCCTCCAGCCACACTGATAAAGATTTGTGCTGCTATAAAACATGGACCACAAGCAATATCGTTAAATTCAAACTAAATAATCCAACATTACATATAAAAATAGTCCAATATTTAAACAGAAATTTGTTAAGGCAAAGGAATAGATAAATAAAATGCAGGGAAAGATAAAATAAAGCACGTCGTTCGTGACAATGTCAACAAATGAGAAACTCTCGTTGTGTCTTGGAAGCATTATATTCTATGGTAGAATATAAACAAACAGTGAAGTACAGATGGTCGCATAAAATGATCCATAACATCTCTAACAGAATCATTTCAAATGTGCTTTCAATTTTTCACTTACCAATGGCGCAGGATTCCCCACACCACACTCTTTCTCTCGTTTCCTTCTCCGTGCGATTTCACTGACTTCCAGCTCTGCCAAACAAACGTCGTCCCGGAACAAAAGTTTTCAGTCACGACAGCTCTGCGCGTCAGAGAAACTAGAGGACCATGCAACAGGTGCGTGAGTTTCCTCCGTGGAGTCACTGATTCACATATTCATGAATCATATATTCGTGAGCGAGGTTACTAGTCTTCAACTGCGTTTAGATTTTAACCCCTTCAGACCTGATTTTTTTTCCACCACTGAGCAAAAAATTAAATAAAAAAAGGAAAATGAAATTCTGTCTTATCCAATGTAGATATGAGTTTAAAAAACAAGATTTGTGCACACAAATGTTATTCTTTGTAGATTGTTCATGTTCACTCCAATAGACACCACTGAAGCAACATGAAATGAATCATATAATACTTGGTTTAAACATATACAGTTAATTAATTTTGACTTTTTAGAAAAGAACACTAACAATGAGCAATTCAACATGGAAAAAAGGGTAAGATGATAGGATGAAGTCTTGTTTGAGTCTTTTTGTTGCTTGCAGTGGATGAATCTATGTGTGTCTATATGTCTGTTTTTGTGTACTTGCTGGTTAATTTGTCTAAATATGATTGTGCACTTTGTATCAATGCATCCATGTGTGTGGAGTGTGTGTTTGCTCACTAAAACCAATGAAAAAGTCAATGAGTTTATATAATCACTTTGAGGATTAATAAAATCATATTTGTAATATATATACTGGCCTGTCCTTTGCAGCTATAACAGATTCAACTCTTCTGGGAAGGATTTCCACAGAGGTGGACAAAGTTCACATCTCCATTACTTGAGTAAAAGTAAAAGTACTACTGGTAAACTATTACTCAATTACAAGTTAAAGTTGTAAAGATTGTTTTTTACTTAAGTAAAAGTACAGACGTAGGCCTACTTGCTTTTAAAAGTACTTAAGTATCAAAAGTAAAAGTAAACACATTATTTTATTATTGTTGTATGAATGCACGCTGTGCCATCATAGTGGTTTAAGCCAGTCATGCTCCATCTGACATGCTAGCATACGACTACTGTGGACTTAAATACTTGTTTAAAAGTTACAAAGCTCTTATCAAAGTCAGAATCATACTAGTAAATAAAGTTTTCTACATTATTAGCCCAACTATTTTTAATTAATGTAATTGTCGAACTTTACCTATGCGTTAGTGCTGTATCCGAATTGCTATGGCAACTTGGTGGGCAAATCCATAAAAAATCATTTGACCGACTATACTTCTTAGCAGTGTTAATTTTAACAGCAAATTTTGAGTAAGTTTTAGTCATAGCATTTTTACTTAAATGCTATTTAGTTTTAATCAAATTTTAGTTTTAGTTTAAGTCTAGTTTTTGTCAACTGAATATAATAAGATTTAGTATTTTAGTATATTAAATCAACTAAAATTCAGTACTTGTGCTCTGGCGTATGAGAGGCAACTTTCTGTGTGCGCATCTGATTCTAATTGAGCTATTTCGTGTCGTCGCCTTTTTCAGACTTATCCACAAGTCTGCTCTTCTCTTTCTTTTCTCTCTTTTCTTCTCTTTTACCAGACATTCACATTTTTGAGCAATTAAAATGTGCACATCTCATGCAGGACATCAGTTCTGACTGGATCTCTTCCTAAATCATCCCTACCTAACATTTGTCTCATATTTATTTGTTGAAGAAAATGTCAATAGATTGTTGTCATCACTGGAACAAAGGGGTCAAGCCCAACCCTTGAAAAACAACCCTACACCATAATCCCCCCTCCACCAAACTTTACACTTGGCACAATGCAGTCAGTCAAGTACCATTCTCCTGGCAACCGCCAAACCCAGAATCATTGGATTGCCAGACAGAGAAGCGTGATTCGTCACTCCAGAGAGCACGTCTCCACTGCTCTAGAGTCCAGTGGCGGTGTGCTTTACACCACTGCATCCAACGCTTTGTATTGCACTTGGTGATGTAAGGCTTGGATGCAGCTGCCCGGCCATGAAAACCCATTCCATGAAACTCTCTTCGCACTTTTCTTGAGATACTCTGAAGGCCACACGAAGTTTGGGGGTCTGTAGCTATTGACTCCGCAGAAAGTTGGTGACTTCTGAGCACTGTGCACCTTAGCGCTGACCTCGCTCTGTGATTTAACGTGGCCATAATGTATCATTTATATATCATAATATATATACACTGCCTGGCCAAAATAAAAGCTGTTTGGATTTAAATTGGCAAATGCTTAAGAGTCAATGATTGGATCATTCATGTAGTGATTTTTATGTTTCTAGCATGTTAAATGTTTGGCAACAGTTCTTCTAACCCTAATTGATGGATTGTGTAGCTTTTCATTTCTTAAACAACCATGACACATCATGGCCATATTCCAGGATGACAATGTCAAGATTCGTGAAAGAATGGTTGGGAGGTAGCATGAAGCATCATTTTCACACATGAATTGGGTCCTCTTTGTCCAGACCTTAAATTAAAAGTCCTTGGGATGTGATGGAGGAGACTTGACAGAGTACTGGACTCTGCATTGTCAATACAAGATCTTCACCAAAAATTGATGCACCTCTTGATGGAAATAACATCAGAGCATTTATTTTCATCAAGAGGTGCATTAATTTGAAACCACCACAAAACAAAAACAAAAACAGCCGTGGATCATCCAGGTAACGACTGTATTAAGAATAAAGTGTATCTAAACTTTTGAACGGGGTCATTTTATTTTGTCTTGTGGAATATGTCAACATATTTTATCAATATTAAATAAAAAAATAACATGCCATTTATTTGATCCCTCTTATTTTATTAAAATAATTAACATTTTGAAGATTCTGTAAGGTGTATTTAAACTTTTGATTATGTATGTAAATATTATGTATTTTGACTGTGTAAAAAAGAAATCATAAAGACAAGAGAAAACTAAATATAGTTTAGTTTAGTTTGGTTCTAAGTGGAAGTGATGTAATTATTTCAATGACATTTGGGATAGCATACACTACCGTCCAAAAGTTTGGGGACAGTACCATTTTTAAATACTTTTAATCTGCATGGATGCATTAAATTGAACAAAATTTAAGACTTTTATAATGTTACAAAACATTTCTATGTAATATAAATACTGTTCCTTTGAACTTTACATTCATCAAAGAATCCTGAAGAAATGTATTGTTGTTTTCCAGAACAAAATTAACAGCACAACCGTTTTCTACATTGATAATACTAAGAAATGTTACTTAATAAGAAATGATTTCCAAAGGATCAAGTGATACTGAAGACTGGAGTAATGGCTGCTGAAAATTCAGCTTTGCATCACAAATAAATTACATTTTAAAATATACTAAAATAGAAAACTCATTTCAAAATACAGGAATTTTCTACAGTATTTTGATCAAATCAGTGCAGTATTGGTGAGCATATAAGACTTATTTACATAAAAAATCTTAGTTAACCCCAAATTTTTGAATGGCAGTGTAAATTATACAATGATTTATCAGTATTGGGGAATATTCCATATAAATAATAAAATATTGAAGGTTTCTTGTAAAATAATAATTGATGTTGGTCTTAGATTGATTTTATTTTTAATTATTACAAAACAAAACATTTTGCATTTCAAAAAAAAATCTGCAATCCGGGGGTTAAACTGACTAGCTAATTATAGACAGAGGGTCTTAACAAAAACAACTTTATACGCAAGTGGATGTGTCAGAGAGGTTTACACTCTAAGTCCAGAACTACATGACTGATATGTGGTGCGTATGTTTTGACATGCTCTATGTGCTTGATATTTGTCTTCCATTCGCTTCCAGTGATGTCTAACAAGAGTGTACAGATGCGTCTGGCTGCGTCTGAAGCCCAGGCAGTCCATACTTGCATATCTCTCTGGATCGAAGAGCCTTTATCAACATCTATTGCAGATGAATGTTCATGTGGTTTATGGTGCAAAGGTGTTGTGACATTGTGGTGAATATGCAGGACTCCCCCAGTGGCTCTTTTTAGCAGACGACATGCCACTGGCCATCCCTCATCTGAACTTGGTATGAGGCCCAAATTCACTCGATCTGCAAGATCACTTAAAGGAAGCTAAAAAGGAAGTGCAAATAATGATTTATTCAACTGACCATATAGTGTATGTGGAACAGCATTTAGTTCCACATCTGGAAATATTCATATAATGAGACAAAAAAGAAAAAGTATATGCTGTCTATTACCCAATGAACTAATTCTCATACAAAACAAACTATTATTAAATATTAGTAGGTGAAATTAAGATAATAACAATCAGCACTTTTGTATCTCAGTCTACAAGCTGTTATCCTCACCTGTCTGTTGTCTCCTTCGTGGATAATGCAGCGGTCTGACACACCGTTGATTTGTAGGTTTCTTCGAAGAGCCTTCACTGCATCTGGGTTCCATTCACAGGCATGCACATAAGCAGCCTTAGCATGTACCAGATATGGAAGAGTGAAGTATCCAATCCCTAGACAGTGGAGTAAAATATGGTCATACATCTTAGGTGATAAAAACCAACTCTGAAATGATAAACACACAGCATTGCTTTTACCTGCATATAAGTCAACCACAGTCTCTCCAATGCAGTCAAAGGAGGCTATTCTGAGCTTCTCTGTGATATTCCCCGAGGAGAACATGCACTTGGTGACATCAAACTCATACCTGAAATTTCAGACAGATTCATTTATTTTAATATTCATTTAATAAATTGAGATTTGTTTCTTCAAATAACATGGCAACTTATTGGTTACCTAATGTGATTATCGATGTGTGTCACATAGCTGCTGTCTCCTAAAAGCATTGTCACTATAGGTGTGCGGTAACCATCCTGGGAAATGCTTTTAATTTGTGCTAAACGTTTGACTCCCAGCGTCAATGCAACAGCAGTCCAGAATTCAGATCCTAAAACAAATAAAAAGTGAAAACATATTTTAAAATATTGCTTGTAATCAGATTTTATTTAATTACTATAAAATATTACTCAGGGATAAATCAAATATTAATAGAGGATATACAATCAAATTATTTTATATACAAAGTATGATTCACTATCACCCACCAAATTCTTTCCATATTGGATTAGAGAAGCAGCCTTCACTAAACAGGACAAGATCTCCATGGCATTGCCATCGGCTAGGAATGTCTTTCTCCAGATCGTCACTCCATATTTTCCCTTTAGAAACCAGCCAGGACTGTGCAGTCTCTGCAAGCTTCTTATGGAAAGATTTAACTTTCTCCTTCTTTGATAATGGAGGAGCCTAAAAAAGCAGGTATGCAGTATACTGATGTTCAGTGACTTGGGTTCAAACATCGCTTTAGTAACTGTCAGTGCTTACGTACCTGAATATCAACAATTTCACAAAAGCTGTCCTGTGCAACGTGTTCCTTTAGTGCCACCAGATCAAGCTGTGCCAGAACAGACGCTACAATTGGAAGAGTTACAGTCCCATCTGAGTGTTTTTGTGCACAGTACTTGCGGTCCAGAACACCTTGTGACAGTAGGTATTTTCTGAAAAATACATGTAAATACACCAAGATATCAAAATAGACCGAATTTCTAAAACCATTCAAGCTAACTAGTTTGTTGAAAATGAGAGCCACTTATATATACCCACAGAAGTTTAATGGAATCATTTCAATATTAGCATAAAGAAACACTTAGATTTGATAATTACAGTATAACCCATAAATACTCAATGAAGCAGAATTTAATAACTGCCCAACTAACAAATTACAAATCCCATTTGTTGTATGATAGCAAATGTAAAAGGAATATTGAAACGTTTAAATGTTTGAAAACCAAGAACCTGACACCAACAGATTGCTTACATAAATTAGTTAAGGAAAATATATTACAAAGAGCGACTATCTGTTCGCAGCTAAGTTACCTGTACAGCTGTGCATGACGCTGCGGCACTTTTAAACACGGAATTGCAACCATTTTCCACAGGAGGCGTTAGAAAAACAATCAAAATCTAACTAATTATCTACCAAATGTTGGTCCATCAAACCCGTATTTTAACCTAACATGAATAGTGGACATCAAGGAGACACTTCGCCTTCAAGAAATGTCGTTCCTAGTCGGTTGAGTTCCTAGCAGGAACATTATGAGTGTTGCACTTGCAGAGCGCTTGGAAATCGCATGTTGGAAATAGTGCATGTGATGTGATTTAACATTATTTTTATACAGTCTATGGATTTAACAGAGGGTATTATAAGTTTTGTAGTGTATTTGTTACTCTCCGATTGTTTATAGGCGTTGTAATTGTACAAGTCACTTTTTTCAAGTCATCATCCGACTACACAAGAGAAACGGTAGATGGCAGAACACGTTGGATTTTACCGCGAAAAAAACCCTCATTTTGACGAAGAAATACAGCGCGTCCAATCACAGTAAACGCAGCTGTCCCACGTGACACTTTGTAAACAGAGTTGAAAACGAGCAAGGTAAGATATCTGCATATAAATTATATATCCGTTTACCATGTTCTTTTTTATGAGTTTACAGAGGGTCAGTTCTGGCAACATTAATATAAACTGCGTTTAACAATAATAAAACTGTATTAATGAGAAATATTTCAATAGTTAACGTTAATCGTTCTTCCCCTGAGATTTAATGTATTGTTATTTAGAGGGAAAAAGGTCAAACGGAAAGTTGTTACAATGGAACTTGGGTTGTAATTGAATAGCCTTTAACAGGCTTTTCAGCAAAGTATGAAACAGTTAAACAAAACAGTTAAAGAAACGGGTGTCCTAATGTAAAATGTTAGGTAAACGTACAACAATACCAAACCATTGTTTTGTCCAACACATTATTTTAATAACACATTATTTGTAAAACGCGTCTGAGAACCATTTAGTTACAAACTACATTTATTATATAACGTTAAGTTTTGCTAGGTTTTTTTATTGTGATGTACAAAGCCACGATGCTTTTGGGAACGCAGCCCAGGTCTCTTATATCTTATCTTTTAAGACAGTTCAATCCTGTTCCAGTTCAAGTAATTGTCACCTGTGCCTTACACACTTTGTTTTACTAGATGTCAGCAAACAGTTGTGTGACAGATATCAGGCTGGATTCTCTCAAGCAAGCTGACAAGCCACAGATTCACCTGTTACCATGTGAAATAGAGCATGATGGACCTGCTGAAGTCTTCAAGTTCTTTAATCCCACTGTGAAGGAACGCAAACATGGTTTGTCAAATACCAGTGCATGCCTCAAGAATTAAACGCGTTAAAGCTCTCCACCCAGTAAAAATACCAATGTGTTTTTCAGAAAAGACTGTGTCATTCAGAGGTCGAGGTCTGAAGGGTCAGGAATTGCATTGTCCACAAGGATACACAGGACTGGTGCTGAAAGAGGTCCAAAAGCCTGCGTCCGATCAAGAGGTGACCTGCATTTGCTTTGGATATATATATGTATATTTGGATATGTATAGATATGTATTTCTAAATCACAGATTATTAACAGAATTAATTTGGCATTTGTTTTTTTAGGACAGAATAGTTAAAGTTTCTTCAGTGTTCCATAAATTCACTTACTGGAACTTGGAGACACCTCCTACATCTGATGATGGAGTTGTGATGGCTATGGCATGGCCTCAGCTTGCAGAGGAGGTGAGTTACTTTTGATAACCACTTATTTACATAACTAGAATCTGATGTACTAAAAAACATTTTCTCGCAACTGAATTAACTTCTAAATCAATACTTCTTTCTGCAGATGCACAGACCAGTAGATGACTGATAATGGACATTGTTTTATTATGGATACCTGCTTCTTGTAAAGTACATTGTTACAGTTAAACCAATGTGAAAATTATTCTTTGCTGGAACTGGAAGTCAGAACAGCTAACTCGCTGGGCTGTGGTATTGACCGACCACCATTTTTACCAAACTATTATTGAAGTATGAATGTCACAACTTAATATGACTAACTATTAAAGTCTTGTTTTATTGGTTTCCCTTGTGCAAATTTTATTTTCGCCATTATTTGTCAAACCTTTTGATCTGGTATACACTGCTGTATACATTTTTGGGGTCGATAAGATTTTTTTACATGTCTGACGGAAGTCTCTTGTGCTAGTTAAATATCATTACAATTTAAAAGAACTGATTTCTATTTTATTATATTTTAAAATATAATTAGTTCCTGTGATGGCAAAGCTGAATTTTCATTATCATTACTTTAGTCTTCAGTGTCACATGATCCTTCCAAAATCATTCAAATATGCTGATTTGGTGCTTAATAATTTTTTATTACAATCAATGTTGATATATGATATATGTTCCAATATTTTTATAGAAACCATTATGTTTTTTTAGTTCAAAGGGAAAGAAATTATTTGAAACAGAAATCTTATGTTTGATACATTATAAATGTCTTTCCTGACACTTTTGAGCAATTTAATGTGCCCTTCATGGATAAAATAAATTAAAATGATTATTTACTGCCCCTAACCTTTTGAATGTTAATGTAGTTCTCAACATATTTTACAACAAATCAATAGACCAATCCCAACAGCACTGAAAGCTGGTTTTAATTTATAGTACCTGTTAATATGTTTCACCACATTCATTCTCACACACAAAAATGCACTGAACACATACACAGCAAAACTCTTCCTTGTAGTGATATAGTCATTCATCTGCTCGAATGGATCTTAAAGTGCACCTATTGCGCTATTTTAAAGATTCTTAAGTCCAGTTTTTTTTTTTTTTTTTTTGAAGTGCATGCAAAGTAGCTTTGCAGCTTCGATCGAAAACAAATCAAACTCTTCCAGGCCTCAGCTTCAACTACAGTGTTAGAGTGTGGGTTAAAGTAGATGTCATTATAGATGCCAATGAAGACCCTAGGCTGGCATTATGCAAAATGTGTTACATTGTTATGTAGATATTGATTTGTATTTATTTATAGAGCACTTTACAGGCTACACGTGACTCCAAAGTGCTGTACATTATTGCCAGTTCCACAGACAAGGCTTAAGCCTAGTCCCAGACTAAAATGTACGTTTGAGCGCTTTTAACTAAAAGCAACTTGCGCTGACATCTTAATATGTCGGTGCCATTGTTTTGTCTCATGATGTAAGGCATGTTAATAAAAGCTACCTAATGTCCTAATTGAAATCTAAACCCTAAATGTGAAAACAAGCTCATAAGTGAATAAAGCAAAAAATGAAATAAAAACAAAAACAACAACAAACATTAGTACTATGTAACAGGAAGTGAGACTGGAATTGAAAGGTAATATTCTAAAAAGCATAATAGAGGCACTTTAAAACTCATTTCTTGTACCAGCTACAGTACGCCGTAAGAGACAAAAACATAACATTTTAAAATGCAAAACACCACCATTAAAGGAAATTAACTACAAAATGGTTTCAATATACTAGGCCTGTGTGCTGGAACCACACTTGGTCAAGTCAACTTTACTTTTCTTTAAAAAAAGATTTTTTTACCAATGAATATTAAAACCAGGTTGTGCAATATTAAAAATATTGCAAACATGGTTAACTAGTGAAGTAACACCAAAAATCTTTATCGTATTTGTTTTTGTTATTTTGTCACAGTTCTGTTTGGATATGGCATGGAAGCAGTCAAGTAGATTCCCTTCCAAATCTTTTCCTGTTTTGATGGATGAGCCACAAATGTATAGATGTGGAAATGTATGATTTTTTGACATTTACAAAATCGTTCAGCAGGATTTTGTGTAATTTTTAAATGACCTGTTGAGAAGATTGGGCCACAATCAATGGCTACGTCTGAGGAGGATGAGGAGGGGGCGGTGATGGTGGAGGGTCCGACTCA
The DNA here is from genome assembly GCA_023029165.1 of Gobiocypris rarus. Taxonomy (NCBI): domain Eukaryota; kingdom Metazoa; phylum Chordata; class Actinopteri; order Cypriniformes; family Gobionidae; genus Gobiocypris; species Gobiocypris rarus. Next base: position 29,739,994 of record CM040932.1, read on the forward strand.
ACTCTGGTGCGTTTGACTGGCAGGCCTTGATCATGTGCCTTTCTGATGTGCCTGTACAAGTCTCCAGACTGCGTGTAACTACGATAACAGTAACTGCACTCATACGGCCGTTCCCTGGTATGTACAATGGCATGTCTCCTCAAGGTGTAAGCACAGGAAAAGGTCTTTCCGCAAGTGTTACAAGTAGGCACATCCTCCATGTAACCCCCAAGGGAGTCCTGAAAATCCTCGAGGTACATGGCCTGTTGCTCCGGATGGGAATTGACAGGAAAAAGGGACGGCGGCAAGCTGGCAGTTTCGGCTGTAGAAGGATTTGGACCTTGCGGTGAAGGAGGGAAAGAAAGGGGTTCTTGATGGGGCAGATGAATTAATGGGTGTGCCGATATAAACTGAGTATCAGTGAGCTCCTCAACATCATGGTTGCTGTCATAGTCGTCCCCGTCGTCTAAATCTTCATTTACCCTTGGGCCGTTATCCATGACCACCGTCTCGTCTATGTCATCAGACTCTTCATCAGAAATCACAATGGCCTCTACTTTGACTTCGAAACGCTCTTCATTTTCCTCCCCTGAGGTTTGCGAAAGACTTCCTTCCCTAAAGTTTCGTGAAAGTTTACGCTTATTTCGCATGCTACTTGTATTGGATGAAGTGTTCTCTTGTCTCCTTTCATTTTGGCTCTGAATGTGCTGTGATGACCCTGGATTTCCAGTAGTATGATTCTGGACTTGGGGTTTTAATGTTTGAGTCTGCATGGAAACACTAGATTCATGTTCTTGTACAGTGCTAGTGTTGTCCACACTGCTGAGAGCCACGGCAGTGGCTACAACAGGTTGAGTCTCTGTCTGAATTAGTTCTGTCGTACTACATGGACTTGAAAGTGCAGACTCAAGGCTAGAAGATCGTGCCGTTATTCTTGTTTTGTCAGGTCTAGGTGATGAACGATATGTGGATGGTCCTGAACAAGAATTACTAACAGCTTGTTGCGAGTCCATTCCTGGTTGGGTAGTGTCTGCCATATCTGAACTCTCTACGCTGTGTGTGAGGAGGTTAGCCATCCCTGCATGTGTTTCAGTCTTGGCATCAATATAAAGTGACATCTGTTGGCTCGACTGATGACAATGTGCTAGTCCTCCATCTCTTCCTGTTTCTGCACCAGGTTCGTCTTCTCTAAGCGAGCATTCAAGCCCTCCTGGTTTAGCAGACTGATTTGCTCCAACTTCTACTCTTGTGCTATCTGCCTCAGCCAATCCGCGACCCTGAAGTCTTCTCTTACAAACTCGCACCACATCATTCATATGTAAGAAGCTTGCTGCAGCGAGCACGTCCTCAGGAGGGGGGTGGGTTGCTAATTCCAGCACACCTTCGTACATGAAATCAAGAAGGAGTCCAAAGGCTTGAGGGGTCACAATATCTCCATTAATAGTGACTGTGTCTCTCTGTGGCCCTCCGTTGACTGTGCTGGTATTTCCCATGGACTGATCTGAATAAAACATATGGAAGAAAGGGGAGAAAGAGGCCAACACGGCACGATGGGCTCTGAAACGAGTCGGGCCGACCTGCACAGTGCAGTCACATAGGAAACCTTGCAGACGCTGAGAGCGCAAGCTGGCCAAGAGCTGCTGACCATGTCCTGGGAACTCCATTTCTACTGAAAACCTAGTAAAAACATTAATGTTATTCTCTAGAAAATGTGTTGTATTCTTAATAAGCAGTGTATATTATTCATAATATGATTAAATTTACATTATTAACATCTACTTCCTTGTTAAGATGAAATATTTCTTACAGAAATGTCCAGAGAGCTGACAAAATCTCCACGTCCACTTTAAGATCGGCTCCTTTGACGCACCGTCATGTTTGCTTTATTGATCCACTGACATTATTTTGACATCAACAGTTGTTCACTAATCGAGTCCAGTAAATGTATATAACTCAATCCTGAAGGAGTGGGTTACAAACTAATTCATAATCTTCGTTGATTCACACATATTTGTATGATTGGTTAGTACAGCAAACCTTCTCCGGAGCACCGTAAAATAACTTCGAAAGCGTGCCACATATCCTTAAAATATCCTCTAGCCAAGAGGACAACCAGTGGTTTATTGATTCGCTGTAAGTGAGGAGTAATGTGTGAATTTTTAAAACGTAAACGCGATACGGGAACGTTTTCCTTTAGGACAATACATCACAAACACACACTTCTACGTGTGGTGTGTACCGTTTGTATGGACAAGTGTACTCTGCCTCCTAGTGACGGGGAAGAAGACGAAAGAGGAAGCAGCGTTTGTTCTGTGACTGCTGCAACACACACAACATGATCATGTAAAAGAAAACATATTTTCTATAGGCACAGTTAAATTAACATAATGTTTTATGTTCCACACGATTTTCTTCTTATTATTATTATTATTATTTATTTATTTTTACCATTAATAAGGTTTATATAATTTAAATAAATATAGGACCAAGAATAAAAACGATAATTACATTAAATAAATAATAATTAGTATTATAAAATTAAATTGAGCTATTTAGTCATTTGTTTGTTTATTTAAGAGAACTTCATAAAAAAGTCACAGATAGTCATGTACAAATCAGTCTTAGTTACTATTTTAGTTTTTATTAATATTTTGAATTTATTTTTTCCATTTTTATAATTTCACTTCAAGTTTTAGTAATTTTGTTGTGCCATGGTCATTTTATTAGTTATTAGTTATATATATAGTTTTTATTAATTTTATTTCCATTTTAGTTAATTATTACAGTTAAACTAAATTAAAATGAGAAACGTTGCCCTTTACCAGTAAAAGTCAAACAAATTAACGTTAAAGTAAACATACATGTAATGTTTTTTGTTTTTTTTTTCATTTTGTTTTTTCAAAACAATACACAATTAACGAATAGTAACAGAATACAAAAAAACAAAAAATAAAATAAAAAACGTACTAGTAAATTTGACTTGACCACGTAACGTCATCGATTGCTTTCGTCGGTGGCTTCACACACTGACAAGTTACCCATGATTCTCCGGACAAGTCTGCGGCTCATTCAAAAATGGAGGAGAGGGAGAGGGAGTTCGAAAGTGAGCGCTGTTCAGCTCCTTCCCAAACATCTGACCAGCAAACCATTACCGACACGTCGGGCCAAAAGCTAGAGACTAGCGAAGATGATATCGAAACTAAGTTGGATATCAGTTCGGATAAGTTTGACCCCTTACTCGCTCTGTATTCCCCACAAGTGCCATTGCCTTACCCGAATATCAAGTGTTTTAATAACATAGCAGAATATGAGAGCTTTATGAAAGGCGGTCGTGGCCGAGCGAAACCCGAAAATGTGGAGAAAAGACTCCGAAAAGCACAGAAAGGTAAAGCTGACCCGGAGAGGATAGAGAGGCTGAAGAGACTCATGGTGAATAACCCAGTTGTTGAGGAGGGAGAGGGAAGCGGAGTCAAGCGACCGTCTCGACAGCGAAAAGCGGCCAAAAATGTGCTTACCAGAATGCCATGTACGTTTGTCTCTTTACTGTATATTTCAAAAGACAATAGCAAACACTACAAAAAGCGCTAATGTTAGGAGAGTTCTTCTAAGTGCTGTTTATGTAGCTCACTAAGTTGTTTCTATCTTTGCAGTGCATACAGGCAGTCCATTAGGAGAGCTCAATAGGTGCGTCCAGGATAAAATCAGAGTCAAAGTTCACATCCGGACCTTTAAAGGGCTTCGCGGAGTGTGTTCTGGCTTTGTGGTGGCATTTGATAAGTTCTGGAACCTGGTAAGTAATAATGAATCTTTACTTAATAATAATAATAATAATAATATCATTACTAATAAATGTTTGTCTTATTTTTTTAATCCTCCTAATTCTTTTGGTGCCAGGCGATGGTGGATGTGGATGAAACGTACAGGGAGCCGCTTTTGGGACAAGCTCTTTATCATGAGAAAGCACTTACTGTCACAAGGGTAATAAATTTGATTGTTTTAATATACACCTGAATAGTATGAATAACCAATTCAAATTGTGATTTAAAAAATAAAGTTAAAGTTTGGATAAAATTATCCAAAATAAATTTGAGTAAGTACATAACCAGTCAGTGTTCAAAAAAACTATTCACAACGGTAAGCTTGTAATAATGTTATAAGTTGAGTGGTACTGGTAGGTTTCCGTGGGAAATTTGAGCATGTCGTCGCATCATTGCGTCACGTCTGTATTCATAAAGGAGGAGTCCGGCTCGCATGTGGCAGATCATTTATAGCCTTTTCTCACAGCAGTTGGAATGATTAAACTTATCATTTTGATGGCGGATTAGAAAGGTCCAAACGACAATCATCAGTGGCAACTAGAGAGTCACCCGGAGTCAAAATCAAAAGATTAGACTGTACAGAAATTAAAATACAGGTAACGCTAATACACACTAAATGCACTGCTACACATGCAATGCTGATGTTGTTAACATTAACAATTTGAGAACAAAGTGTAATAATTTTCTTGGTTGATGTGACATGAACTAAGGGATCATTAGATTTAATCACCGTTGGTAGCATGATTTATTTTAATGTTGTTTTTTTCTCAGTTGATCAGAACAAAAGTGACAGACATGTTACTTGTTCAGAAGACATTTGCGGGGAAAATTCTTATTTTGGTCATACTTCAAGACGTAGAATCTGTGATTCCAAAGTACAGTATCCACACTGGTGTGATGACTGACAGCCACACATACTCTTCAAAACAAGATTAATTTGCCCCTATGCACAACCTACGTAAAGATGATAATTCCACAAATAACTGCAATTGCAGGTTTCAAACTTAGATGGCGACAGAGGCAAAACTTACGGACTGCAACTAAAAAACAACAACACCTTTTTGTACTGTGGTTTCAAACTTTATACTGAAGAATTTCATATTTTTGCTGGTGTTTTTTATTATTATTTATTTTTTTACACTTCAATATAATTATATTGTTTGTAAATCTAACTTAATTTTCTATTACAGCTATTTGAAAAACTGAAAGTTCAAGAGACTGTGGCCCTCAGTGCAGTTGAGAGGAAAGGAGGAGAGAACCTCTTAAAGTCAGACCCACACAGTAGTTCATCTCAACTCAGAGACCAAACCAGGAGGAGAACCGACCCCAGACATACCCAGGAAAGATCGGAACTCTCTGAGAGAGACAAGAGTACATCAAAAGTTACACACAAATCTGAAAGCAACCCTAAAGTGAAGTATGGAAGAGTGCACACGCGTCATGTCAATCAGCTTTTTATACGAGGAGAAAACGTTCTTCTTGTAAACATACAACAGGACTAAATACTGTCGTGAAATATTAGTTGCCTTTTTTGGGAAGTCTCCATGAAAGGTTTTGTAGTGTGTGTATCATATTGATATGTATATCAACAGGTGAAAATATGTGAAATGTAGAGTAAAAAAAAAATGTAATCGTAGTTAAAGAGCTAAGGTCACATACTCCACACAAAAATATGTTTTTGCTTTGAATGACCACTAGGGGGAGGTAAGACACTGATACATTGTAAGCAGTCTTATTTTTGTTATATATTTGATAAATTATCTAGGGGGAAATGGAAATATATTTAACAAATCATTACTGATATTCACTTCACTGCCTTGTTAAAATGAAAGTAATCTATCAATCTCACTAAAACTATGGCCCGTCAATGCACTCTTATTTTCATCTCAAACTGAAAGACTATTAGACGTTTATCTGTTTTAGTGTAAAAAATTGTGGTTGGATTTCTCCATGGATTTCATAAAACAGTATAAATGGGTTAATTGAGCTTTTTGAGGTTGGAAATTGCATGTGGCACTCGAGGCTTTTGTCTTGACATGTTTGAATGCTATTTTCCCCTTACTGCATATTTTAGCTTTGCATTACTCACATCATGAAATATAAAAACACTTTCTCCTCACTTTATTTAAATCTTAGAGTTCATTGGGATTTACTTAGTCACATGTACACAAAATGCTTTATATCATGTTATCCTTTATAACACTTGATTATTTATTAATACAATTAATCAAGGTTACAGACATTTATGGTTTAGAGTAACTGCTGGTCAAAATTATGTAGTTTAGATGATTGGCTTCTTTCTATAGAATAGTAGAAACGTTAGTTGTCGTTTGAAGACTTCTCTGTATCTTTAACCTCTCTCTCTCTCTCTCTCTCTCTCTCTCTCTCTCTCTCTCTCTATATATATATATATATATATATATATATATATATATATATATATATATATATATATATATATATATATATATATATATATATATATAGCTTTTTGCATATTCATAAAATCCCCATTTGGCACTGGTTATGAATGCACATGTTCAGATGGAAAGTAGATAAAGTGACAACTCTGAAGTTCATACAGGAAATAATTCAAGGATACAAAATCATGCTTGCAATGTATACACAGACACTGGAACTGTAGCCCGTTTCCTTTTCCTACATTAAGCTCGTTCCTTATTAGTTAAATGTGACTTATTAATTTTACGCCAATTAAAAATTTCACTGGCAAAGGATCCAGTGGAAATGGGACATTTGGCTGTACTACTTTTATCCTATTAATGCATGTAAAGTTAACATTTGAAGTCGGGTCCTAGGAGGACTCTAAGAACAGACTATTTTTAAGGCATGAGATTGATTAGAGGAGATAAAAACAAGCATCACAATAAAAAATGGAAATCAACTCTTTATTGTCATTCATAAAAGATCATAAAAGTACAATCAAGTCATTGTATGAAATTTATAACATATTAAACATTCTCAGTGGAAGAAAGATTTAGTTTTTTGTTGCTTGCTGTAGATTTGCATAAACATATAGTGTTTCCTGTAACACTCCCCAACCCTTAACCACTCAAAAGTTGAGATCCTACAGAACCCAACAGACCTGACTACAAAACCCCAAACCAACCCATCGGGGGTGGGAAAGAAACAAGAAAGGAAGAATTTGGTCATTCTGCTTGTAAAATGCCTCAGAATGGAAGAGAGAGGCTTGGTTAGTGTCAATGGACACTGGACAGAAACAGATGATTTTGTCAATACAGTGATGGTCCTCTGGATACAGCATCCAACTCAGTGCTACCAGGGTTTACAAACACAGCCTCATCCTACACTCAGCATGAGCAGACCTGCATAAAAATACGAACCCATATCAGGTTCAAATATATATAAATCCTTTAGTCACCCAAACTCTTCCTTATAAGTTAACCATGCAAAAGCAAAAAAATGTGTGTGCATATATGTACACCACTGGATATGGATATTTTCTTTAACAGTACCTTTAATAAATACCGTACTTTTCATATTGTCTAAAGATTTTTTTTTTGTTTAGGAAAAAAAGGCAAGAGGCTGAAAGGCACCATGTGACAGATTTTGCATTTTCATAACGATGCAAAGTAGATCAGATTACACATTTGCTATTTAAGGTTTTGATTTGGAGTCTTCATTCTATCATCTTGATGTTAGAGTACTTCATTTCTCTTCAGAAAATGGTTAAAATCAAATACAAAAATGGCAAAGTGATCACAAGCTTTACTCAATACAAAAATCCTCACCATCATAATTCGTTAATCTTGGAACTCAATAACTTATTGTCTGTGCGCAAAAATATATACAGGTTATCATCATAAGGCAGAGTAGAGAAAAGGACAGAATTGATTATTAGGATTTTTCAACAGCATTAGAAACCCAAATATTTCTTGGGTTAAATTAAGAAGTAATGTAAGAGGATAAGGTCAACCGGAGTCATTCACTATCGTCACATTCCTTAAAGCGATATCCCGACTCTATGGAAATGTGGGACATGCATGTGTGTGCAATGACAAATGATTCTCAGAACAAACCAGCCTCCTTTGACAGGGCTCCTTGGTACAGCTGATCAGAAGAACAATGCAAATAATATAATCATCCAGTTGAACATCAGCATCATTTCAACAAACATTTCCTGCGAGGCTTTATTTGACATCTTTTAAGCAGTCTTTGTCTTCTAGCTCTTCATAGCTTCTTCATGGTCACATCTCCAGAAAGATTGTTCACTTAATACTTTGCAATTCATTTCCCAAAGTTGGCAAAATCTGCAAAGGCATCTTGTTTAGGCTGTCCCATGGCAGGATTCATCCCCATGACCATGTTTCCTGGCATCCCCATGGCAGCTGTAGACATTCCCATGTTCATATTCATTCCCATCATGCCCTGATTAACTGGCATCCCTCCCATGGGTGGCATGGACATGGCACTACCTGTCATGCCAGGCTGCATGCCCATGTTCATTCCTCCCATCATGGTATTGGTGGGTGGTCTGACCATTGTAGGGGCAGCCTGCATGCCCAGGTTCATTCCAGCAAAACCCTGAGTCATCATATTGACAGGAGACTGAACTCCTATTGCAGGATAGAGAGGGAAAATAAAATAATCAGAATCGATTTTTTTAGTTTGTTCTCAATTTATCTTTTTGGTGTATAAAATGTGAAACTGATTGAATGCGTTATGTGTTTGTTTTTTTTTGCTTGTTTTTAATACACTACTGTTCAAAAGTTTTGGAACGGTAAGATTTTTAAAAATGTTTTTGAAAGAAGTCTTTTATGCCGATCAAAAACACAGTGAAAACAGTGATAGTGTCAAATATTATTATAAGTACTACTGTCAATGTTGTACTGCTTAAAAAAAATATATATTTCTTGAATGCAAAGTAAAACAAAACAGCATTTATTTAAAATAGAAAAAAATTAAATGTATTTACTGCCATTGCTACTATGAGGAATAAAAGTATTCATTAAATAATATATATATATATATATATATATATATATATATATATATATATATATATATATATATATATATATATATATATATATATATATATATATATATATATATATATATATATATATATATATATATATATATATATATATATATATATATATATATATATATATATATATATATATATATATATATATATATATATATATATATATTAAAACATAAAAAGTGACCCCAAACATTTGAAAGATAGTGTAAGTGTTTTAAAAATGTTACTTATTTGGAAAAATATGTAGATACTTTGGTCAAATTCTGACTGAAAATATTTTGGTATATTCTGGTCAAATCTCCTAAATTTCATTTTTCAGCATAAAGCTTTATTTACATAGCACCTTTTAAAACAGAGTTTCCAAAGTTCTTTACAGACAACAAATGTCACACTGCCAAAAACAATAAAAACTAAAGAGGAAAAAGAGAACTAAAAGAATTTGAAAATAAAATGCTCTCTTCATTTGGTTCTAGTTTGCACTTATACTTTCATACCTTATATTACTTAAATGTGACTTTCATATTTTAATTAATACATTTTATATATATATATATATATATATATATATATATATATATATATATATATATATATATATATATATATATATATATATATATATATATATATATATATATATTATATATATATATATATATATATATATATATATATATATATATATATATTCATTGCTTTCTCATTTTCTCCTTTCCTCACACAGACAGACTCCTAATTTTTGTAATTTTCTGAAATCCAGGTTCAGTCCTACATCAGTGTCTCTGCTTACCTTGCATCATGCTGAGCGTAGGCTGAGAAGGTTTGGGTGGCTGCATGCCAGGGCCAAGGTAGTCCAAGCTTATATCTACATTAGAGTTGGACCAGGTGGAAGGCACAGAGGCTTTGGGATTGGGCTTCTGGATCATCGGTTGCTGGGGCATCAGTGGGCCCCCCATAGTCTGCAGTGGCTGCAAAGACCAAAGGAAAATCAAGTCAGTTTTAGGATAAAACATTTATGATAGCACCCATATGATCAAAAACAATGTTTCTTCTGATTTTGTTAAGATGATACTGTTCTGCTGCAATTCAAGCATGATAATTAAAATTCTCAATGGCCATGAATGTTTGCCAATGGCAGAATGACACAAGTCAGAGAAGATGAAAGGCAGCATTAATACTCCAGAACATTACACTGTGGTCTTTGTAGGGTTATCAAGATAGAAATGCTGGTTGAGAGGCATTGTCTTCTCCTAAAATTATTTCAGCATGTTAAAATGCATCTCAAGTCCCTCTAATTATGGGGGGGGGTTGCTTTTTTCTTTAGCCAAACAAAACTTGCCATTTTAAAGTAGGTCAGGCTTTTAGCATGCAAATATTATCTTGGTGCAAGGCTTTTGTTTCAATTTAATGGTTTTCTGACTTAAACTTGTTCCTCCTCATTCTGCCATTCTCTGTGATGGGTGTCCCAAGGGGACCAGGGTTGATGGGTAATGAGGAGGGGGTGGGTGGAAATTTGTGCCGATGCTGCGTGTTAACCCTCGCTCGTTTCGCTTTCATGTTGCCTGCTCTCTAAACCGCTGGCTCTGAACCTCGGCCAGAATTGTCTTTTCTTGCGTAAATAGTGTTTAGTGTGCAGCTCCACTTAGATGAGCTGCATTAAGTACTCCACAGATGGGGGATCTGAATGAAAACCACATCTGTGCAACACAGGCTCTACATCACTAGGTTTCATCTAAGGGTGCGCCGATTGATCGGGCACCGAACGTTATCGGCCGATAATAGCGTTATACATTTCGATTGGTGGTTTCTATAAAGGCTGATCAGAAGAGCAGACAAGATGACGCAAAAATCGAGAGACAATTTTTCTATGCGCAGCTAAAATTGCCAATGGTCTGGCAGTTCTTCCAGGTGTCTGAAAAGGACAATACATTTGCAACGTCTTTGCAGAGACATTGTGACAGCAAGAAACTAGGGCTGTGCAACTTTAGTGTATGTTTTTCTTTCACAGCGGTGTGCATTCTTTACACCCTAAAAGCCCAAACTTAACATCCAAATCAACTAGAACAGAGACTGTCATAAAACACAGTCTACTGTTGCTAAACTGCAGGATGTGCTTGAGTTATTAAAACTGCATTAAGCTGTGAAGGAGATACTGTTCTTCAAACGGCTTTCTGTGCACGCGTTTAGAGAGGAACACGCGGGTTCATGCTTAAATGGCGTGAAATATGTCAAAAAGCCTGGCTTGGTGAGTATTTTCTTAAACACCGTCGGTTAAGTGAACATAGACAGTAGTCACAAGTGTATCAGAATATTGGATCCGTCTTAAAGTGACAGCCTTAATGTTAATCAAACAAGATAATACAAAGACAAAATCTAATACAAAAATAGATTTAGTAGGATTAATCTATATTTAATTTGTATAATGAAGACTATGCAGTGTTGTTTTACATTCGATTACTTTCTGTTGATAAAGACCGCTGTTTTTTAATTTTTATTACTTATTTATGCTATATTTGTTAAACTCTAAATTGTTCCTACTAATCACCTCTAAGAGGGAATGGAATATGTTGCTTGCCACTAAATAAAAAGTAAAAATAAAAATGTATATATTTTTTCATACTTAAAAAACATTGTTGTAAAGAATAGTATTATTTATTCTGGTGATCGGTATCTGTTAATGTATCGGCTAATACTGCTTCCAGTGAATGGTAATTGGCCCCAAAAATCGTGATCAGAGGCCCCTTATGCCGAGTTCACACTGCCCGATTTTATCCCCGATTTTGACTCGCTGACAGGTTTCATCAATGCTTGTTCAAGTGAGTGACAATTATCAAAGACGCAATCTGAGATATTTGGCATGCTGAATATCTGGACCTCTTGACAATTTAAAATCCTGCTGTGTGAAATGTGTTCTGACCATAGACCGTAAAATATACATTGGTGATGACCTACAGCCAATGAGTGCTCAAGATACAGGGCAGCGGGAGGTTCAGGGAGGAGTTATAGACCAGAATATCAGTATTTGAATAGATATAGACAAAAGAGAACTGGAGCGCTGCTGGAATCCCTTGTATCCTCTGGTGCTCTTGGAAGGGTTAATTGTTGAAAAAGAATTTGGAAAAAAATCCAAGTCCAGGCACTCATTAGGATGCAAAAGGGAAATATTCACTGAACCCCCTGGGATCAGCTTTAGGAGGGCCCCCACACTTAAAGAAAAGTTAGTAAGAAGTTACCTCCCTGCTCCTAAACATGAAACTTGGCTTCGTCAACCCAAGGGAAACTTTCCTTGTGGTAATTGTAATTATTGTGAGAATATTGCTAAAACTGACAAATTTATGGATGTTTTTAGCAATTAGACTTACACTATTAATAGTTTTATAAATTGCAATACTACCCATGTTGTTTATCGTTTAGAGTGTACTTGTGGCTGTTTTTACAAAGGCATAACTAAAAGGAGACTAAGAGACAGGGTAGCTGAACATAGTTCATATTTCCAGTCCGAATGGCATATCTATCCAATGGCCAAACATTATATAGACGCAAATGGGAGTGATTCGACCCTAAGAGTAGTGGGCATCGAGGCTATTCGCTTTGATGCCAGGGGTGGGGATATCATCAAACGCCTTAAACAAAGGGAGACATATTGGATCTATTCCTTGAGGGCCACCAGTCATCCAGGTCTTAATGAAGATTTTGACCTCTCACCTTTTTTGTAATGATTGTGTCTCAATAGGGACAGTGTATTGTTGTCCGTGAATGTTGACTGTTCTTTGAATGTACTGTAATGCCCATACCATTTTTCTCCTGTTGTTTTAGAACTATCTTGACAATGAATTCAATAGTAGGATGGGTAACTAGCCTATTCACATTTATTGACTTTAGGGACATAATTGTGTGGAGCACACAAGATGTTTGTATTGGTGTCACTCCTATTTGTTTTCACTTGGAGAACTCTTATTTTACCTTGTAGTTGTATGGTTTAACCTTTGTCAATAGCCATTATCTGAACTATTGCCTCTTAGTGCCAAAAATTGTGTTGCACACCTGAAACCAATGCAACTATAAGTATTGCTTGATCCTGTCTGTTTGTTACCAACACCCTGATGAAGGCCAATGGGCCGATACGCGTTTGTGTTTTAATGTTTTATCCCTACTAATAAAGGCCTTTTAACTTTTGCATCCTATTGAGCGCCTGGACTTGGATTTTTTTCCAAATTTGAATAGATATATTTACAATTCTATCAAACAGAAGCAAAGCACAAACATTTGCTCGCCCAGCCGCAACACATTGTAAAATGATGTATTTCCCTCCAGCTTTTTTCGCAGAATACGATCCTTGCTCCCTGTGTCTCCACAACCATTTCCTCTGCTATAATCTTTTTTCTTTTTGAATATTTCGCTGCAAATCAGCACACAGATCATTTGGATCGTTTATCATTTTTAATAACAAATAACAATTCCAGTCTCACCTCGCACGAGAACTCCCTCGTGTTTGGTTGTGAAACTTAGTTTGCGCACCAGAGAGAGTCGGTGACTCTTCCTATTGTAAAGTCTTCCAGTGTGAAACCCCCTGTCGCTGATCCATCGTGCAGTGTGAACACAGCAGTGCCTGAATGCTACCCCAGATAGTCATGCAGTGTGAAAAGAGAAGTGATCCAAAGGGTTTGAAAATCGTGGAGTCTGAACTCGGCATTAGATTCAACTTGATTCTTTGTGCTGTAAATGTAACATTGAGGGATAGCCATACACAAAAGTCTATTAAAGGTGTAATACCTAATGAAACGCATAGGTACACATTTGTACTCTGCATAATCAAATGTCAAATGGCTAATATTCATTATTTTTGTTGGGTTGTATTGGTCTATTAGCACTGAGGCCATTTTTGTACTCCAAAAGTAGACTAAATAAACTTCCAGTAAATATATACATTTAAATTGTAAACGTACCATTCACAAGTTTGAGGTCTGTATGATTCTTTAACTTTTTGGAAAGAAGTCTCCTATGCTCACCAAGGCTGCATTTATTTGATCAAAAACACAGTAATATTGTGAAATGTTATTACATTTAAAAATAACTATTTTCTTTTTGAATATATTTTTTGAAATGTTTTTTTATCCCTGTGATGACAAAGCTGCATTTTCAGCATCACTACTAATCATCACATGATCCTTCAGAAATCATTCTAGTATGCTGACTTGCTGCTTAAGAAACATTTTGAAATTATTATTAATGCTGAAAACAGCATAATCTATTTTTGTCGAAACCAAGATTATTTTACCTTCAACTTTTGATCAAATTCCTTGGAGAATAAAAGTATTTATTTCTTTGAATACATTTTTATATAAATTTCTCTCCTCAGAAATTCAACCAAAAATACTGATGAAACATTTTGAATGCAAGGGCGTGATATTATTTTTCATCCAATAAAATTCTCTCCTAAAAGAGAAAGTACCACCTGCAACCCTAATAGCAAGTAGGGGTGGCACAGTTCACAAAACCCATGGTTCGGTTCTTATCAAGGTTTAAGGGTCACGGTTTTCGGTTCTATACAGTTCTTGTGGTTGTTTTTTTCTTTTCATTAACGTTCCAGAAACTGACTTCAGCATATGATATATCGCTGAATTATCCACAATTTAGATACAGTATTACATTTTTTTTTTTTATCATGTAGAAGTTGTTTCCTAACTGGCTGTCTCCTGCTTACGCTGTCTACAGAGTCCGAAACATTGGCGTAACATTTTTCATGTTAATCATGTCAATTTTGATCAGAACAATGCACTGTGGCTTTAATTCAGCGTGAGCAGCTTTTTGCTCAAACTTCAAAGGCCTGTTTAAATTATTAAAACTAGAAGAATATCCTAACTTTTATGTTACATTTATCATGTGAACTGCTTACATCATGTTATATGCATGTGTTTGGGACAGAGGGGAACACAGACGCATTTGCACTTTTGCAGCAGATATATGCTTCCCAGCATAAATCAAAAGCACGAGACAAACAGGGGTCTGAGGAGAACAGCGGAAAATGTGACAGAATGGACAATAGTCGTCTGTATTTGCAAAACACGAGCCGTGGTTCAGCTGTGCGAGACAAACGCTGCCCGTGTGAATGGCAGCACAACGGGCGCGCACACGCCTCCCTTCTGCCCTGCTAACGTACTGATTGCACGTGCGGCGTGAAGCCGGCGTTATATGACGCTGGCGCATCCTCCAACTCCACATCCGCATCTCTCCCACTTGCCATTTTTACACGTGACAGGACCTGCAGCACTCCACTTTTACTGTCTTTTAATTCTTTTAAATCTTCTATTTAGCACGGAAAGGACACCCACTGTCTGAGGTAACATACGATCACGAGGCTTCATTGCGCATGCTTCGAACCGTGCGACGCACACGCTCGAACCAAGGCAAGCGAACCGAACGGTTTGGGGTTTTTTCATGTACTAATAGCAAGTAGCAAATAATAGATTTGTTGATGTAAATTAAAACCTACCGGCTATTAAAAACATTGTAAATAAGAACAAGCTCAACTGGAGTTTCAATAAGAAATAAAAGTGGAAAAAAACCCTGCTCTTCAAAGCATTTCATGGAGTCTTGAACTAAAAGATCATGACTGTATAATATATAAAGTATTCTTTCTTCATATTATATAAGTAGAAACATTGAGGGAAATATCAAAGGCAGCAGGCACCTGTGATTTGGACGTTGGTAGGCCAAAGGTCTGAGAGGTGGTCATGGAGAAGTTCATGCTTTGGGAGGTGCTGAAGTTAGTGGTCTGGGAGGAGCCCATTAGGTCAAAAAGGTCAGATGAGGGTGCTGTGGTTGCAGGAGCAGGAGCAGGAGCAGGAGCAGGGCCACCTGCAGACCTGAGAAAAGGTCTATTCCTACAGGGTTGACAGGCTGGGCTGCCGGGACGGCTGGTTGGGCTGCAGGAAAAGCGCTCCAATCCCCAAAGTCTCCATTTCCACTAGACGCCGGGGCTGAGGAAACAAAATCTGATGAAATGGTGCGCAGAAGAACACAAATAATATAGAGAGCTCAAGCATCACAGGAGGAAGCTGTAATAGTTCTGAAGCTTTTTGATCAAAAAGGCATATTTGTGTTTTAACTACCACAATCCTGCTTCACGACAGGCTTTATCATCTAGTAGATAAAACAGAGGATTTGCACGCAAATGAGCAACATGATCAGGGCATGAAACTATCAGGGCACTGAAGATGCATGAATATCAAAAGAATCTCAGACTCTCAGTCACTTCAGCTCAGTCCCAGAAATGCAGAGGGTAACGTGTCACACCCAACAAGAGCTGAAATGTGTCTGTGCTCATTAGCTTTTAGCACAGCAGCCCACCATATGGCTGCTCCCTCCTTTCACTATTTAAGAGCTTTCTGCTTGGAGTATTTCATAAACAGGCAGCTGAGGATGGCAAACTCTGGTCCAGTAGAAAAAACAAACAGCCTTCTGTTATATTCCCAGAACTACATTTAAATAATCATATTAAAAAAACACACAAATATCACCACTTTGTGTCTTTCAAGTTGCACTCCCTAAAGGCTTTTTTTTTTACATGTGAGTGTAAAAGAATATAGACTTACTTTGGCAAAAAAAAAGGGCAGACTTTTTCTGTAGTGTATTTTTTAAAGAGCTTTACAGTTACAGAATATTATGGATCATTCATGATGGTCAACTAATCGATGACTAAGTTCTACAAATGTATTTAGACTTTCTGGTTACTAGTTCTGGTATTATTAGTAAGGGTGCTTTAAATATACAGTTTGCACAGTAAAACCTTCTCAGAGTAGGTGAGTTTAAATTTGTCCCCTTCAAAACACTACTGTTGAAGCCATACACATTTAGACAAATGTCTTTGGCCATCGTATTTTTCAAGTTTAAGATAGTCTAACTTTTAAAAGTGTGTCACAAGACTCCAGTGCTCAGTTCCATTCAGTTGCACTGTCCAGCTGTTTCTGTCTTATGTAAACTGTCCTGAGAAACATGTTTGATTGGGGTCATGTGAACCCAAAACCTGCAGGGTTTTCTTAAGACCAATTAACTGACTTGTTGTTTAGGAAACACACTGACTAGTCAGTTTTGAAAATAAAGTACCATTCAAAAGTTTGGGGTTGGTAAGATTTGTAAAATGTTTTTGAAAATTTAAAAAGAAAATTTTCTTATGCTTACCAACCCAGGTTAAAAAGACATACTATTAAATATATAAAAAATGTGTTAAAAGTATATTTGTATTGTACTAAAAACACACTCAATATATTTTTTATGCATTTAATAGTACATATTTTTCACCTTGGAAGGCTTTGTTTATTTGATCAAAAATACAGTGAATCAGTAAAATTGTGAAATTTTACAATTTAAAGTAAAAGTTTTTAATTGTATTATATTTAAAAATGTAATTTATTCCTGTAATGCAAAGCTGAATTTTCAGCATCATTACTTTAGACATCAGTAACACTTTACAATAAGGTCTCATTTGTTAACATTAGTTAATGCATTAACTAACATGAACTAACCATGAGCGATACATTTGTTACTGTATTTGTTAATCTTTGTTAACGTTAGTTAATAAAAATACAGCTGTTCATGGTTTGTTCATGTTAGTTCACAGTCCATTAACTAATGTTAACAAGATATTAATAAAGTAAGTATTAGTAAATGTTGAAATTAACATTAACAAAGATTAATAAATGCTTTATAAGTGCAGTTCATTATTAGTTCATGTTTACTAATGTAGTTAACTAATGAACCTTATTATAAAGTGTTACCTAGACATCAGTGCCACATGATCTTTCAGAAATCATTCAAATATGCTGATTTGCTGCTCAATAAATATATCTTATTATTATCAAAGTAGAAAACAGTTGTGCTGCTTATTATTTTGATGGAAACCGTAATCAAAAATTGATGAGTAAAAAAGTTCAAAAGAACAGCATTTATGTGAAATAGAAATATTTTGTAACAATGTATAATTTTTTATAGTCACTTTGGTCCATGCTGAATAAAACTGATAATGTCTTACTGACCCAATTTTTTAACAGTAGTGTGTTGTAGTAAGAAGATGTAAAATATTAAAGGCTGTATTTTTGACCTAAGAGGTTACAAAAACATACCAGCTGAAGATGGAAGAGTGGCTGCAGCTGCAGGAGAAGAGAAATCAGCAAAACCTCCAATCAGGTCAGAGTTTAAACCTAGAATTAAAGAGAGAGAGGTTCAATTATGACATTCTAGATTTGCGAAACATATCAATTCCTCACTAATTTCCTAAGAAAAAAAGACAAAAATTGAGAACAGAGAAATAAAAAACATCTGTTGGCATCTGTAATGGACATACACACTCTGGTCACGTTACATTCCAGCAGCCTGTGGCTGGAGTTATGTGGAGGAGGAAAGATGCAGCTGTTTGATTGGTGGAGGAGGGAGCAAGACAGTAAGGAGGAGAGCTACACATCTGCTTAGCACTACACACCCACCAGGGACCGCTTTGACATCTGGCCACAGTGACTAAATGCTCCAGCAGGCAGCAGGAGCGCAAGAGAGTGCATATGCTAAACTTCACTGTGCACTCCTTCCTTTTCAATATGTGCACGCAGCTAAATCAATGGAATAACGCTTCCTGATACTTTCACTCTCCTCATGCATTCTTCATGAACATCAACTTCACCTTGCACTGCTACCCATTATAAGTATTCATAGAGAAAAGTAGTTTTACAGAAATGTTTACCTTATGCCTCATATGACTCTTAATATGCATGAGCATTCTTCTATTCATGGAAAAGGTTCAATGCCGTGTTGTCTGAGTCCGTTGCGAGAGTCATGCTACTTGCTAATGTTGCAAAAACAGTCATGTCCTGCTTGCTTGTAGTCTCTGTCAGGTCTTTTGAGGCAATACTTGAATACTTTTAGGGTGGTTTGAAAAACTTTGGCTGGAACATAGACCATCTCAGATGTCCGCAACATCAGTGTGGTCCACTCATAACTTGTTTTGTGAACATAAAGCACTCTTTGGATTTATTTTTACCTAAATGACTTGGGGCAGAACTAATCGACTAGTTGGTGCAACCCTACTTCCATTAGGGATGAACCCTACAATATTACTTCTCGAAAGCATTCCACTACAATGAATTTTTCTTGAATGTTCAATTGTTAAGGTAGTGCTGAACCACAAAGCCAACACATTCTATTATATCTCAAATATTTTTCTCTGCCAACACTGTAGCTCCAACAAGGTATACCCAAAGAAGATGCATGTTTCTACTGTCACCTTTGGAGGCTGGTTGAGCAGGTGCAGGATCTGCCGAGAACAAGTCCACCAGACCAGAACTGGGCTGGTTCACTGCTGATGTGGTCTATGGCAACAAAGAGAGGACACACTGAAAACAGCTACAAAAAGATGTCAAGTGTAGTAGGGGTGTAACGGTACACACATTCGCACTGAACTGCTTCAGTGCAGGGATTCCAGTAAGGTGCCCTTGTGTACCGAACGGTATGAATGCAAAGTTTAACAGTAGGCTTGTTTTACGCAAAGAACATACGGCACATATAGTCCGAGTTCCCAGACGAACATATTTAGTATTTAGTCCATTTTATCAGGAAATTTAAATGATAAATGCTGCTTTGACGCTCTTTAAATGTGACGTGACAGATCGCCACTGTACAGGCGCATCAGTTCAAGTTGCAGCGCGGCGTGCAAGTGAACGTGATCATCTCTTCTTATTTGAAGAATAAACATGAATCAACATCTTCTGAAGGTATGTTGAGGATACATTATAACTTACTGAAACGTATCATATGTCGTGTAATCGCTCAATCAGTGTTTCAACGGTTAAAAAAGACAACAATAAAACAGCTTGTAAACAATGTCACGTAGTATTACGTTTACCTCAGGCAAGTCATTCAGTGTCCAGCTGGTTAGTTCACTAGAGAAACTCTTTCACTAAATATATGCACTATATAATCATTATATTCTACTTAAACGGTTAGTGATATCTTGATTATTTAATGTATGTTTACATTAATCTTGTCATGAAAAATGACAGCCACTGTGTATAAATGATTATATTTCAACAACAAATTGGAGTAAAAACTTTGAATTAATAATTGTATAATTTAATTGAGAAGTTAATGCAAAACTGCCTAATGTGAAGTTCACGTTTGCATACAATGTTATTTGTGTGTTGATTGTTATGTCTAAAAATTGGGTTCTGTTGTTAACCTTTAATATTTAATAACGTGCAAGTAAGGGCTCCCTATATAGTTAACACTTAACAGCATTAGCAGAGATACTTTTTTATCTTTAAGAAACTTTTAGTTATAACTGAATTAATTTAAGGACAGACACAATTGGTTCAGTAAACTGAACTGTTTAATTTAAAAAAAAGCAAATTTGACATTTAGTTGTTTTCTCTTTCCATACCGAACCGTGACTACAAAAGCGGCGTACGTACCGAACTGTCAGTTTTGTAAACCGTTACACCCCTACAGTGTTGAGTTATTTTTTTTATATATCCAATTTTAACATTTAATTTTGTGCTATTTACTAACAAACCTCTCGTTGAAGTTACATATTTGATGAGTCCAAGTGCCAGAGAGGTTTAATTATTCAGGAAAAAGTAGTAGTTCTAGTAGTTACTGTTTCACTGTAGTCTTTCTCTACCTGGCTTGTGTTTGTGTCGGTAGAGAGTTTATCGCCAGTGTAACGCGCAGCTGCTCCAAGGTCTATAGTTTTGGATGGGCCTCTCTTACGAGTGGCAGTGGTCTCCGTGGCCTGGACGATCTGGACGCTTTTTGTTGTCACCGTCTCTTCATCTTTAAATTCGGATTTCCCCATCTGCCCGTTTCGCGTTCCCCGCCGGTCCTCATCTGCTTCACTATACATAGGAGATAAAGCATAAGCTTGTGTAAGATTACTAACAAAATGCTTTCTTTCTTTGAGAACAAGTAGAGACGAAAAAACACAACCAGTCCATGACACAATCAGTGCAAAATGTTATAAACAGCTGTCAACAATTTGTTCAGTTAATTAGCTATAACATCCGTGTTTCAAAAATGAGAACAGGTTTTTCCAGGTGATCTGAGAGGGGAAGGTGAGATGGCCTGGGGGTCCTGACCTGAATCTGTCAGGAGAGTCATCCCTGTCTTTTTTGCGGAACATGTTGATTGTGTCATCAATGGTGCTTCCAATCTTATCGCTGATCTCTCCCAGTTTCTCACTGAAAGGGAAAGGCCCCTTGCTTTTGTCCCAGTCTTCATCCCATTTCGAGCGCGCTTCTCTGAAATCAAACCTGTCCTCCGCTAAAGAATGCATAAACAGGATAGCAATATGTTATGTTATAATATTTACACATATTATAAAATCAAGCTTCATTCAGAACTTAAATATGACAATATAAGGAATAAAAGGGTGAATCTCGTGTCTGGGTCATATTTCACCTGAAAATAAGAAGAAATAAAAAAAAATGAAATTACATTTTGCATAAAGAAATTTAAGCTCACTGATATATTTTCATGACAATTAAGCACATTTTCCAGACCCAATTCAAATTACTGTAATGCAGTTAGATGTTTTTTTCATTTTAACCACTTCAGCTCTTCAGCATTTTTCGAATAATTATGACGTATGCAAATTTGGACCCAAATGTGGGGCACAGAGCTGAAGTGGTTAATACATTTTAATGGTACTTTTCATTAGAATTAAATTACTTAAAGGTGCAGTGTGTAGTATTTATGAGGATATACTGACAGAAATGCAATATAATACGTAACTATGTTTGTTAGTGGAGTATAAAGACCTTACATAATGTACAGTTATGTTTTTATTACCTTAAAATTAGCCATTTCTATAAAAATACACTGCGGGTCTCCTTACAGTGAAATCGGGATTTTGCGCCGTCATGTTTCTACAGTAGCCCTAAACAGCCAAACTTCTCAACAGAGCGCTAGCTACTCTCTGCGGTCTCGAAATGGAGGGGTGAGCGTTAGATGATTGCAATTCATAACCTCACCGCTAGATGTTGCTAAAATTCACACCCTGCACATTTAAGCATAAATGAAAGGTAATATAAAAAATATTACCATAAAGTTTTGATAAATACTTAATTTAATTAATATACTTTTTTTTGTTAATTATGCTTAATTGTCATGAAAAATTGCAAAAATGCAGGCTTAATGTTGTTATGCAAAATGTAATTTCTTTTTTGGGGTGAATTATGATCTGGTAAAAGATTCACCCACAAACACTGACTCGATGACAATGTAAAGAGAAGTGAGATGAGGCTGTAAAGTTTCCTCTTAGGTATATTTCATAACTAAGAACTGTGTCTCTACTGTGGTTACATTACTGAATACATTTGCAAGCCACCATCTCAAAAACACATTAAAAGATATATATATATATCACGTTTCACTAAACTTTAGAGGTAAGCGACTTTCGAACTAAAACAAGATACCATTTAAATCTGAAACAGCCATTACAAATAATGCATTGCATTTCTTCCTTCCCAATCAAGGATTTGAAAATTATAATTTATGCTGTAATGTGAAAAAGCAGCTATGTTGGTATCATATTAAAGCTACAGTACAGTTCGCTCATCTGGCAATGAAAACCCTCAAAGATAATAACAGCGGAGAGGAGACAGGGGACCTCCCTGTTTTCATCTAATCCCATTTAGATGAATTCTTTATGATATATGTGTTTGCTGTGTGATATAAATCACCTTGTATACCTTTATAAACATAAAGGTGAGGACAGTGTGTGTACATATGTAAGACTGTGAGATAGGAATTCAGGGACTTACAGTATCTGAAACCCGACATACTGTCAGAGGACACGCCTATATACTTGTCCCTGTTTTTCTTGGCCTTCTTCCTCTCCTCTCTCAATCTGTCATCGTCCTGGACAAACTCTATCATCTCCTTTACCTTCTGACGCACATTGATACCCTGGTCTTTCCCATTCTCATCTGAAACACAAAGCCCATTCATCCATCACTTTGAGTATCTGAGAGACAGTGTACAAGGAAGATGAAAAATTATACAAGCTCTTGCTTATGTGCAGTTCACTCACCAACACAATGATAGCTTTCAATTGAACGCAAGTCATACAGGTGCTCTCTTGCACTAGTGACCACCCGTTCAGATCCATTTCTAATCAGGTACGCCAGCAGCAGTAAAGACTGAGGTAGAAAAGACAGTAAAGCTCAGGACTGATTCCAGCAAAACAAAACTACTGTGTCGTCATCAGTGAAGCATACCTTGTAAACTCTTCTCCAGTTTTTTTTGTTGTCTTTCAGCATTCTAGTCCACAGCATATTCATTACCTCAGGAAACTGCTCGTACATGAACGTAGCCCTGAATTGAAACCGAAGATAGGCACAGCTTAGCTAAGCAGACTTTCCATAATGTAACAATGACAGGTTCAGAGTCCAGATAACATTCACAGAAAGAATACAGGGAAGTCACAAATAAAGCATCAAAAACCCTCCACTTGCCTGGCGATCTCCCCCATTAACTGTCCAGAGGGTCCCCACGGGTCGTCATTAGTGGCTTCTCGAACTTTAGACTCAGTTTCAGTATAGTTCATCACAACATTGGTTCTGTAAGAAAGAGATTAAAACAAAAAGTAAAGTATTTTACTTGAGTAAAAATTAAAGACTTTCAGTTTTTTCATACTTTCAAAAACATAAAAAATAATAATGTGTCCAATCTTTTTACCGGTACTGTATATAATTGAAATATAATAGGCCTATACAAAATTTTGTTAACATGCTGTGAAAGAATACATGCACGTATGAGACAAAAATCATGTTTTCTGTTAAGAGTGGACATTATATTAAGGTTAACACAACAGCTGATCCTGTTATCAGTATATTTACTTTTCTTTATTTTATCTCACAGATTTTAAAATCATAGTGACCTGATACTGGCCCACATAGGACATTGTGCCTTTGGCTCTCACTTTATATTGTTGACTATATTCAAAATAAACTACAAAAATATATATATTTCTTTTGTCCTGTTTTGTCCTCATATTCTTTCTTATAGTTCCCTCTCACATATTTGACTCAACGGCTCATTCATTATGCAGCTCGTTTCTTTGTTCTTCTCAAGTGTGAATCACAGCATTATTCATGATAGTTCATGACTCTTCGCATTTGGCTTTTGTAAACAAAGTGTCTTACAAAATTTAAATCAATATACTGATTAATGTGAATGAGTAGGCACAATGATATTTTTACATAATCTTGAAGCAAAAACTCTGGCAACAACATCCATTAGTCA
Source organism: Gobiocypris rarus (assembly GCA_023029165.1). Taxonomy (NCBI): domain Eukaryota; kingdom Metazoa; phylum Chordata; class Actinopteri; order Cypriniformes; family Gobionidae; genus Gobiocypris; species Gobiocypris rarus. The sequence continues at coordinate 29,764,111 of CM040932.1, forward strand.
AAAGTCTTGTGAACACATATATACTGTGTGTTTTGTGGCCTTATTTCAGTGACTTAAATGTTTTTTTAGTTGTTGTTTTTTAAATATGCATAAACGTTATTCTCTCAAAAATACAAGCATGTACATACATGTTGCTTGTATATTATGGTAGCCCAGTTTGTGCTGAATACAGTGTAATGATGACACTTTTGCCATTAACACGTTTGTAAGCAACTGAAAAAAGCACAAATGTCAGAGCATGTTGAAACGGCAAGAAACTGGCTCATCTTAAACGAATGTCCAAAAATTTGATTCTGTATGACATCAGTTTAATCTTTTAATTAATAATCAAAATAATGAACTGAACTGCATGACACTGGTTAGCAGGTTTGTGCAAGTGCCAAGTGTCAATTGAAATGAATGATTTTAAAGAATGTATTAAAGAGTCTCTGCTGAAAGGGAGTTTGTTTGGAAAGAAAAAACATTTGTAATAAAAAGCAGATTATTTATAACAAACATGCCATAGAGGGTTTGCTCATCCCCCCAAAAAAGGGTCACCCTCATATAACACTAATGTAAAACAGCTTCTCACCCTCAAAGGAAAATCTTTGTAGCTTATGAACCCCTCAACGGTTCATAATAATATCATATGGGTACATATAACTACTCAAAGTTATTAATATGCACCTATAGGGGTAGATTAGGCACGAAAATTGTTAAGGTTACTGCCCCAGTGACAAGCTTCTGTATTTCTAACAGTGAACCTGCACTTCCCCATACAACACAACAAGCATATAGTGAGCAGGGGCTGTCAAGCTCAAAATGAAAAAAAAAATTATATTAAAACTACCAAAAACGTAGTCCATATGACTCGCATGCTACATTCCAAGTCATCTGATTCTGAAGCAATGATAAATTTCAGTCTGCTTTCATAACTAAGTCGCTATTACCTTCATAGTTCTCACATCTCAATCATACCTGTGCTCATTTAAACCTGATGGAACATGATAAATTATAAAAAGCATGAGAACATGGATTCTGCAAATGATGACCTTTTGTTTTCCAACCTGTAAAATTATATGGGCTTCGAACAACATGAGTTTCGAGCTGTGCTCAAATGCAGTTTTTTTTTCTCTGCTATAAGGATTGTTCATATTATATTTATAATCACTGTTTCAACACTTCCTATTCAAACAAAAAATATGCCTATATGTGAGGCATATTTTTTTTTTAATCATGCTATCTGGTGAGTGAGTAAACATTTTAAAAATACCCTAAGATTGCATCACTGGTACCAGTGAAAAAGGAACAGAACATTTAGAGAACAGTTATTAAAATAATCAAATCTCAGACCCCGCCTTCATTCGAATACCGGATGGAGGTAAAGAACAATGCAGGCAACGAAAAGCTTGTATTATGAGAAACCAGTTTAGCACTAGATGACATTACCAGAGTGACATAAAGAGTGGTTATACAAGATACACGAGATCTCGGTATATGGGCGGGGTGTAGGACAGGCTCTCTAGAATAGAGGGTGGATCAAATAAAAGCACCATATGAGGTCCTCAATCTTTCTTACTCCTAGATTTGTTGTGGTTTAATAAAGACCACCACCATTTGTCTAAAATAATGTCTAGGGTCTCAGTTTACAGCCTATTTAAAAAATACCTATAATATTATACTATAATACTAATTTCTTGCTAAATGGAAAAGTAAACTGAAAAAAAGCAGAAAAATAAAACAACTCCCTACATCCTTGTTTCTTCAAAGTTTAATCAGATTGATTACACAATGACCTAGACAAAGACAGAACCACAATGACCAAATGAAAAAATCTCCTGGACTAGGTGATAACAAAGAGGTCAGGACATCAGTTTGCTTATGCTTGCAGGGTGCAATCATTTCCTCCTCCTGATAAATGTGGGATAAACAATAGTGTCTAATTATTCAAAAACACACCAGACCTGTCAGCTGCATAAACTGGTTTAACAGCTTGAGGACAATGTAGGCTGCTTTGATTTTTATTTCAGGTATTACTGAAATTCTTTCCACAGTTATATGATCCCTGTCCTAAGTGATAAATACTATCCACTATACTAAACACTAAAGTACTGATGTCTTCCTGTGTCATCTCAGAACTTTCACACCATTTTGGAACAGGCTGTTCATTGCTTTACCAGCATGAAGCTAAATTCCCCACACTTCATCAGTCCACCCATGGCTACACTTGGCAAATCGTCTGCAAAAAGGTCAAACTGTAGGAGATGACGGACTGATTTTGGAGGCAACAGCTTGCTACATTGATCCTTTTCAAACTTGCTCTGTAAAACAGGAAATTACAATGTTGTTGTTTTTTGATAAGTGATGGGTGTCTAGATGATATTGATTCTCTCTAAATATTCAGCATTCCCCAGCATATAAGATATAGGCTTATTCAATAGCTAGAAACTTCAACTTACAACAGTGTCAGCTGATTTATATAAATTACATAGTTTTGTAGCTGAAAATAACAAGTAAATGATACAGTATCAGGGACGTACCCAGTTAGGCAACACCCAAACATTTATGCAAACTCACACTTGTGAATTAACCGCTTCACTTTCAGTAACCGCTTTTCAGAAAAGGATAATGAAAAAAACGTTGAGAGTTTGAGAGTTGCACAATAACCTCTTTAATGCTCACTATATGCAATTAACAGACAGCCCAACTCGGAGCCATACACAAGTATATGAAAATAAAATCGAAGTGAAGTCTGTGACTTTGACCAGCAGTTCATTTTAAGAAGGGGATTTGATTTGTCCTTGACCGTGGAACTTCTCAAGACAAACATCATTTTTAATTGCTGTACTTTCCTTTCCGATTAACCTCGTAACTATTCATAATACAGTAGCTGTCGGTGTGCAAGACTGACATCACAGCTAGATCAGAGTACAACCATCAAATGGTTTCTGAGATAGTAAGTGGGCCCAATTTCTGAGGGAAAAACATCTAAATTGATTTTTTTTTTTTTTATGGAATATTGGACTACATATCATAAATGATTTAACTGTGCACATCATTATTTCTTTTTTTAAATTCATGTGCCCTTGTAATCTTTAATCAAAATAGCTTCCCCTCCCTCTTGCAGCAACATCTCTTCTCTGATGATGCGTTTACTGGCGCAAGGGCGGGACAACCTGTCACTCACATGACACACATCAAGGACAAAATCAAGTTCTGCCCTTTATTTTTTCCTGTCTGGGAAGCTATTTTACATGGATATGACTCACAATAGGGAAGAAAAAAACTACTCTTGCATTAAGTTTCCCAGCAAATATAAAAAGTGTAATCAGCCTAGAATTTTTATGTAAAAGCAAACGTGAAACTAAACAACTGAAAGTGCAGAAGGCCACTAACCTTAAAATTAATATTTTTATGGGACAAACAAACTGTAAAATTTATAATAAACGCAACATTTTTTAAAAAATAGAAACGTAACATTTAATTATTTTGTTGGAACATTTATCTTAAGTATTTATTTTCTGTCCTTTAAAGGGTTAAAATACAAGTTTCAGTCTAACAGCAGTAGTTTCCATGAAACTCAATGGGCTCCATTATAGCAGATAAGCAACCATCTTTATACTTACAGCCTTTTACTTACAGGGATTACACACAGAAAGTGTAAACAGTTTGACAATTAATCAGTAATGGACACCACACAAACATGTACAATGAGTAGTTTTTCATATCAGGCTAACTCATTAGCTTGAACAATGCCTGAAAATAGCTATCAAACATAAAAGTTATCGTCACTCTAATCCCAAGTAAACGTGCATTCTTACTTTAGTTTTAAACTATTTTCTCATTCAGAAATGTTAACAATCAACACGTTAGATTGGTGTGAAAATCACTACTAAACACAAGCACCGTGTTTTGACAGCCAACACAAGTTTAGCAACTGTCATAAAATTAGCCACTGAGTAAAAAGAAAAGAAGTTTGAGGGAACCGTTTGTCTTGTAAAAAAAATTAATCCGTAATAAACAAGTAAAAACGTTTGATAAAGTATCATAATCGACTGGGAAACGACAGTTCTATATACACTGGCGACTTTTAAGGGGACAACAAAGCTGTAGTTAGCTACTGTGCTAGCTCCGGTCTCGAGAGTGAGATGTGACGTCAATGAATGCGTACGTGTCTCATTTTCAACAGGTATGAGACAAGACACCAAAATACTTACGAAGACATTCACAATACTCACGCTTTATCAACCAGCTCCCTCACTTTCCACATATTCAACATCTTGGCTGTGTTGTTGTAGCTTTCGGTCGTGAAAACAGGTGTTGCAGCCCTTGAAATCCGCTGGTCGCGCCAGTCGAGCTGTCACGACAGCCAAAGCATGAACTCTAAAGTTACGCTGCTTCAGGCAGCGATGGAGGAGCGCAGGCCAGACAGGTTACTAGTACGGAAATGCACCGTCACCTACGGAAATTTCGTAGGCTGCTTCAGCACAACACTACGTCCTTAATGAGGATATGACATATAAACCACAACCTTCCAGAAGTGGTTAGTGTATAAGTATAAAGCTAGCATGTTGGTTTGTTTTAAATTATAGCTAGCAAATTAAACAATATAAATGTTAAAGGGATAGTTCACCTAAAAATGAAAGTTCTGTCATAATTTAGGCTACTCACCCAAATTGTTCCAAACCAGTGAATTTCTTTCTTCTGCTGAACACGAAATAATATATTTTGAATAATATAGTTAACCAAAAAACTGATGGACATCGCCCTACTGACTTCCATTGTATGGGAAAAAATACTATGGAAGTCAATAGGGTCAATCAACTGTTTGGTTAATGGCATTCTTCAAAATATCTTCTTTTGTGTTGAACAGAGAACAGAAGAAAGAAATTCATTCAGGTTCGGAACAACTTGAGTTTATTTTGCTAACTATAATTTAATAGGTCTACCAAAGCAGAATTTTAATGTGAATTGAAACAGGCAGAATTAAAAGGGGCAAGTTGTCACAATGTTTTACATGTCATAAATGAATCATACATTAATATAAATGACAAAATGTGTTGTAACATTTTTGCTGATTTATGTATTGTTTTATGTGTCATTATTTTACTTTTCTTTGAAAAGCCTATAAAGGCTTTAACAACATACTTCAGTTTCATTAGGTTTCATGAAAGGAGTTCCCTGCAAATACATAGTTTAAAAATTGGCATCAGCCTAGAATTTTTATGTAAAAGCAAACATGACAGCATGTCTGGACTAAACAACTGAAAGTGCAGAAAGCCACTAACCTCAAAGTTAATGTTTACCTTTTAAATTTTATTTTCATGGGACAAACAAACTGTATTTAAATACATTTATATAAAAGAAACATTTTGTAACAGAAACATAACATTATTTTTTTGGAACATTTTTCTTTTTTTTTCTTTTTTATAAATGAATCATACATAATATTAAAATGACAATATGTGTTTTTGCTGATTTATGTATTGTTGTATGTGTTGTTATTTTTATATTTCTTTATACTCCACTATTGGGGCACAAAATAATTTGTGCTCAATGAGCACTGATATTTTCCCCCCTATTGGTAATAATAACAGTGTTGAAATGTTGAAAATATTTTTGGAGCCAAGATTTTTATGTAGGCAACCAATCTTAATAAACACTGTATAATAAATAATAAAAAAATTTTTTTTTAAGTATATGAAAATATGTTCTCTATAGAAATTATATGAAATTGTGTGGGACAAGTTCAAGACACTGTATGGCACTGTCATGTTTTATCAGTCACATCTGTCTAAGACAAGTATGAGACATTAACATGGTAGAAAGGAGTAAGATTCTGGGTGTCAGCTCCAATAGGTAGTCCATTTCTCAGGCGATGAGATCCCAAGACTTTGTGTGTTTTGGTAGATGGGCCATCTTAGTGACGGGTGAAAATGGAGGCCCTTCCACAAATGACAGCCCCCTGGGATAGAGGAGAGCCACTCATGGAAAATAAGCATTAGGGGCTTCTTGCACACTTTAACAAAATAAATAAATAAATGAGGGGGAAAAAAAACACAATAAAGAACATCACAGAAAACTGACAAAAAGAACCTATTTTACAAAAACATAGCATGACAAGAGACAGCACTTAACGTCCCCAAATGCACTACACCCATGGGAACTGCTTCAATTACTGCTGCAAGTTCAATGAAGAAAACCATAGACAGTGGGTTTTTTTTTTTTTTCAAAGATCGAGCCTATGAAGGAAATGCATTCAGAACCGAATCTTTAAGAAAACATTTTACTTTGGATACTAAGATGCATCTTAGACAGTGGTAACACTTCACAATAAGGTCCCATATAACAACAATGAACAATTTGTTACAGTGTTTGTAACATTAAAATTAGTTAAGAAAAATACAACTATTCATAGTCCTAATGTTTTAGTAAAGGCTAAAATTAACATGTTAATCTATCTCAAAGAAAAGAAAAGGTTCCATAGATCTTTAGACTGTTATATCAGTCAATTCAAATAGCTTAAAGGGATTGCTTAATTTATTCATTTTGTTGTTATACATTTAATGAATTAAACAGCGTATAAACCTTGTAAACATGACAGTATTATGCAATAATTTAAGACATTTCTCCTTATATAGAAACTTTTTGGCGCAGAGGGTTTTAAAATTGAGCCAAGAACCCTATAGGGTTCTATATAGAATCTCATTGAACCAGAATTGTAACGGAAACGTTTTTATTATACAACAAAATTACCTATACCTATGGAAAACTTTTCATATGATTTATCCATCAGAAGTTTTCATTTTATGAAGCTTTGATAAACATATCATAGCATGAAAATACCACTATAGTTAAGTTGTTGTGATAGCCATTGTTGAATATAAGCCTATGTGTGTATTTACATACAACAATGCAGTTATCTACATTTTCAAAAACTGATATAGTCAATCGCATGCAATGGATGTTATTGTCAACTGATTAAAGTATTATTAAAATGTAAACTTATATTGAGAAATGGTAAATGGTAAATGAACTGCATTTATATAGCGCTTTTAACAGACCAATGGCCATCCAAAGCGCTTTACATATTGCCTCACATTCACCCATTCACTCACTCATTCATACACCGACGGCGGTGTCAGCCATGCAAGGCGCCATCCAGCGCGTCGGGAGCAGCTGGGGTTAGGTGTCTTGCTCATGGACACCTCGACACTTGGTCAGGTGGAACCGGGGATCGAACCACCAACCTTCCGGTTTGCAGACAATCTACATGAACCACTGAGCCACTGCCGCCCTTATGTCACAAGCGGGTAAATATGTTATTGTTGTTGATTGTATATTGGCTTTAGATATAAGACACTAATGAAATAAAAATAAATAATACAGCTCAAACAGTGGAAATGTAAATTGCATGGACTTCAAAGTGAAATCTGAAATGGAGATCTGTTGGTTTTAAGTGTTTAAAGGCCTCGTTGTCGAAAATGGTCCATGAAATTTTTTAGCATTTCATACTGTGATATTTGATCTTATGTACCAAAAATCAACATTCAGATTTGAAAAGAATGTCTGTTTTTGGCCAAAAATAAATTATGGTAGGAAAATAGCATAGAACATAAAATTTTCCTATCGTTATCCAGAACAACGGCATGATGTGAACAGACAGTAGGGGGCACTGTTACACCACATACACAATTTTTCTCTCTTTACCTTCTTATCATCATATGCAAGGCCTTAGTCATATTTCATTCAGTATGTATCAGGTTATTATCATTATAAACACCCTGAACTGTGGTGGTGCAATAATAGTTGGTGAATAGGTGCAAAAATAGCCTACCTATTTGTAATTATAGATAATAGTATATAATAAGCACAGTGTTTGCAGAGCTTGGAAAGACACACTGAACTGTATTTTGACGAGGTTTTTTCAGCACTGTATAAACCATGCAGAGTATCATATCTGCATTATGAGCTCTGTCTCAACTTCATCTTATAATTACTGTCCCAAAACTGCCTCACAACGCACACACACAAACACAGTGCATCCTGGTGGAAAAGCAGAAGTGACCTGTCATGCAGAGAGAGGTCAGATGATGGATGACGTGTGGGTGGTTCTATCGCTTGGGAAAAAGACCCAGGGGCTGACTGTGGCCTGTGCAAGGGCCAACAATAACATCCTTAAATAAAACAGCATAAAAAGAGTCCCCATATCCCATAGTCAGTCCAGCGCAGGACTAAGCAATGAGTACAAAATGGAGCAAGAGCTGTAAAATTAGAGCAAATGCCGCAAACAATGAACATTGTTTTGTAATGGCATTGTAAAAGGGGAAAAACCCAACTATGCTGAGTTTCTGCAGATTGGAAACATGTGTGGTGAATAAAATAAATAAATAAATAAAAATGTCAGATTTCCCACTCCCACTCTGAAATGATGTGCTGACCACATTTTCATGGGAAACACTATAGCATAAACTGCTGAAATAAACTAGTGATCATTGTCCCAAGGCCTTCTTTTATTAAAGACAGTTTTTACTGGCTCCTCGAGGCTGCAACGTGATTATCAACAGCATTTTGTTTACCAATTGAAACAGGAGTGATAGAACATTACAATGTAAACGCATGTCAGTAATACTGCAGTAAAATCATTCAGGATAAATAACAAAAAAGGGTTAAGAAGTGCCGAAAATGCCTTTGAGGGGTGTTCATTGTAAGCAGCATATTTAATGGTGTCACTTCTGAGTATTACAGTAAACAAACAAATACTGATTATTGTAAATCGCTTATAGTCTCTTACTCGAGCATGATACAAAGCCCTGGAATAGAATGAGTTAAAATCCATTTAATGCTTTAGTCCAATTCCCAACATGTTCCTGTCATTTTTGTGCCCATGACACATTGTGTTCTGAAGCAGAAAGCATCTGCTCTTTTATGGGCAAATTCAATTAGTAATTAAGCTGAATAAAAAAAGGAGTCAACATCTGGAGCCGTTACATGTTAATGTGATAAACTGGAAAAAAGGTAAGATAGGGAGTACTGTGGTGTAAAATGTTCAAGGACGTTGGGCTCAGCAATGCTTCGCATGCCAAAAGTTTATTCAGCTGTAGAGAAAGGGTTAAATGGGAGATGTCATGTTTACAGAGACCCCAGAGAAGAAAGACAACCTAAAAAATACTCTTTTTAAGAAAACTGGTGTATGGGGTTTGGATGTGAAATCACTTTCATTCTCACACCCACAGACGCCCCCCCATTCACGTAAAAAAGAAGAAGAAAAAGAAAAAAAAAACAACAGACTGTGGTATTGTTGGCGTGAGGAGAAGGAAAGATTTCATAGTAGAAAAACTGAGGGGAATTGAGATAAGACAAGCAAACAAGACCCAGCTGTGGAAAGGTACCGTTGGCAGGGCTCCAGAGAGGATGGGGAGCGATTCATCTCCACCCACAACCATTAGTTAATTAGTCCATAAGGTGATATTACACCTATCCAACAATGAATACATAATCTCTATCATCCTTGAGCATTTAACAAATGAATCGCAGAACAAAAGGGAAACGCACCACAAATCAAAACTCCATCATATTATGTGCAATGTTTTGTGGCCAACGGTGAGTACACGGTGAGTTAAAAACGCACAGGAAAAGTGTGAATGATGTCACTCAAATCTTGTTGGTTTCACATAAGCGGCAGGGTTTTATTGAGCCAGAGAAATAAAGATAGTCAGTTGCAGTTAGGAAACACGGGTTCACTGAGTAAGGTTTACTGGAGACGCTGTGCCAGGCTACAATTAGACATGTTCTCTACACGGAAAATATTTAAAAGCGAGTGCGAAGTACATGGGGGGGCTATATTCATGAATAGATTATGTTTATTTAGTATGAATTCGCATATAAAAAGTGTTTTTGGAAGGCTCCGTTAATGCTGAATAACGTATCCACTTTCCTCAGTGTTGGCACCGTAAATTAGGCCTTCAATTTGTAATGCAGCTGCTAATAAGTATATAAAACAGAACTCTAATTCTCTTCTGATAAATCTGAAAACAGTTATATACATGTCCACATAATGTTTGTCCTACATCTATACAGTAGGCTATGACCTGGTTTTTATATTAAGCCAGGATTAGGCCTTAGTTCAATTAGGATATGTAAGAAGCACATTACTGACACAAAACACTGGCATTGACATTATAAGATATGTCAGTGCAAGTTGCTTTCAGTTTACAAACTCAGTTAAAAAGCTTTAAACATGCATTTTTGTCTGGGACTATGCTTAAGCCTTGTCTTTGAAACCAGGTGTATGTATTTTTGTAAGAAGACCACACTTTAGCAGTGGATTGCACTTACAAAAGGTGTCAGAAACAGTGTGTAAAACAGTATGTTGCCTTCATCATCACAAGTAAGCAAATATGATGTCAAGTTTGAAAGTCAAGACTGCATGATGGATGCACAAAGTCTTGCACCACCTCAGTAATGGAGACCTGATCGGGAGGTTCAGAAGTTAGATAAGGCCACATTGAATTTGACCGCCCCTCTCCAACTTTTCTTTCTCCTGTTATCAGCACATCCCTTCATTGGTCTTCATTTCCCCCTGCAAACTTATGAAAATGCTCCGAGATGATTAACACAGACTTAATGACCTGCAAAAACAACAGCGGCTCGTGAGTTTCTTCAATTTGCCGTTGCCCACCTCCCTCCCCCATATAAGGGAACAATATACCCCTGCCTTGCTCTCATAAGGATTCATTACCCTGCTCTGAGATTTCCAGGCCAGGCGAGGGAAGCGTTATTTCCCCTGTGTTGGCTCTCACATTGGCAGGGCCATTACTCTTAACACTCCTGCAAAGGGGCTAATGGGGCAGCTTTACTGACAGAGAAGAGGAAGGGGAGGAAGAGAGGGAGGGGTGGGTGGTTGAGAAGGGGCTGAGATGATATGGTAATCAGAGAGGGAAGGGATTTGGGAATTCCGAGTGCATGGAGGAAGTGGGAATGAGAAGTAAAAATGTAATTTGTTGAACTTGGGCCAAAATTACAAAGCTTGAAAAATGAGATAATGAGACGAACTATCATTCCATTTATGCCCGTGATTATAAAAAAACATTAATTCAGTTTAATGTAGATCTGTAATGTGGATACTCAGTTACTCTTTGTAATGACAATGTTGAATGGTGGAAGGTGCTAAAAGGTGAATGGGAAAGTAGTGTATGATTACATTCAAACAAGTAACACTGTTCCCATTGTAAGTACCATCTCAGCTCCAGAATGAGGAGACATGAGGTTGTTTTAACCATGCTACAGTGAGCAGCCCCTGCCAATATCCAAGATCTACTGCTTTTACAGGCCCAACCAGAGTGCAGGGCAATTACAGGCACAATTAAACGCGAACGTGGAGATATAAGATTGGTGGGGACCCCCAAACGCTGCAAGTATCCCGAGACATCAGAAGAGAATGAATGCAGGGGTCAACAGTCTGTCTAGGTCAAATACCTAAAACAAAAGAATGGAAAGAAAAACACTACATACGTATAGAAATGCAATAATATAAATAAATCCCAAAAGATAAACAGTTTTCACAGAATTCACTGTTCTTGCCACATAAAAACAACTCTCAGAGAAACTGAAAGATGTTAGGATCAGATGGATAGTTTGTCATCTCATTTGCTTTGATTGCTGGTCCCATGGAAACTGTATCATCACCCAGTTCTTATCTGCTAAATTCAAATAAAGCATGAATATTAAGATATTATAAACATCATGATTTTCTATAAAGCTGCTTTTGAACAATGTGTATTGTCAAAAGCGCTGTACAAATGAATGTAACTTGACTTTATTTGGTAGGTGGATAAACTGTATCTTTATATAATAGAATGATAGACCTACTTATTTTGACATTTGACAGGGGTGTATACCTTTTCCAAATTCACAAATTGATTTAATCATATAAACCTTCATAGAATTACTGGAAGCCTTTTAAACCCATAGATACAATCAGTGTTGGGAATAATTTAAAAGGAATGCATTACAATATTGTGGTACTCCTTAAAAAAGTAACTACTTGTGTTACTATGTAACTTTTTATGAAAGGTAATGCATTACGTTACTTTTGCATTAGATCATCATACATATTACACACTTCACCTTTAACATGAATGACAAAAAACATAAAAGAGACAAAACAAGTGTTTTACAATGTTTGCATTTGCCCTCAACATTTCTGCAAAATACATTTCAAGTGCATTGTAATCAGCATGTGCTTCAAATTCACAGATGACATAAAAAATAATCACAAACATGGAAAATAATGTCATAAATATGATTTTAGTATAAAAGTGTTAAGGCAAAGATTAAATTAGATTCATCAGATCTTATTAGATGCAAAGACAGGAAATTAAGAGTAACACACTGCAGTCAGAAAATGAAAGGGGAAAATGCACACATATACAGACAGTCACTTCAGGTATACATTTGAACATTCTTTGTGTATATTAAACATGTAGAATACTTTCCATACTTTCCGTTACACAGATTTATTCAGTAACAGAACAATTATTTGCATATACAAACATACTACTCATACTACTTCTTTGTCATTAAAAGATATGGTAAAGTAGAAATATATGCGGTTGCGAATTGGGCACCTGTCTTTATAAATGAATCGCTGAATCATTCACTCAGACTGCTGATTCATTCTGGAGCAAAATACCAATACTACTGTGAATGTGTTACAAGGGTTTTGCTGTGACTTTGTGAAACTAATATATACATTGGTTAAATGAAGATGGAAATGTGAAATACATTTTATATAACTATTAGGTCTACATATGTTTGGTGAATGCATTATAACATGTAATAAAGTATAATAATTATAAAGATCAGCGAGAAACAATTTCCAACATACATTTACATTAAAACTGAATGTCTTCAAGGAATTCAGCAGAACGCTTGATGTACAGTATTTGGTATTATTGTAAAATAAATCACCCCAGTATGGAACTGCATGACACAAAAATTGCTTTCCATGTACTAAAGTGATGGATGTATTTTTATGAGCTCAAAAAACTGTTTTAATCTTTATTTCAAACTTAGATGTCTAAAAAGTCTTCTGTCATTTTAATATAAAATCTGTGTCTGGGAAATAAGGCAAGACACTAATATTGTTTAAGTCCTCTGGTCCCTTGGTGCATAATGTCACAGTCTCCCACAATGCATTGCTTAGTACGGTGCCCTTGACTTCCCCCAGTCCACAGTCTCAGCCAATCAGCCGCCTCCTCCAGGGACCAAACCTCATTAACTGCTTACAGAAAGATATTCTCTATTTAATTGCTCCTCTTAATAGACCCGAGTAGCATGGAGGAGTGACAGCTGTATACATACATGCACACACACTCACAAAATGCCACAAATCCCCACAAATTCTTCAAGAGATAATTAATATAAGTTAAATGCATTGTATAAGAGAGGAAAGTGTGAAGAATCTCGATCCAGAGTGTTTGGTTTTTGACCACTGAAGTCTTCATACAACTATAGTCCTCCACAAACCATAATCCTAAATTCACAGGCCCCATTTGGCAGTCATTCCGTTAATCCCATCCCGTCTGATTTGCTGGAAAAGATACAGGGGAGATGTGGGAAATAAGTTACAGCTCTCATCCTGCCTGCCTTTGGGACAACAGCTTACAGAAGGCTGTCATTTGGGAAACTGGGCTGTAATTGCTTTTTGTGTATTAAAGAAAAGTGTCATGGCCAAAGAGAGAGAGAGCTCGCCTGTGTTCCACAAGAGACCCCATCCCATGAATGCATTCATCCTATGCCTTTCGTTAAGAAGATCCTTGCACATTTCCCATTTTCCAAACAAAAGAGGAATTAAGGGCCTATTGGCGAGGTGGTAAACAGGGGGAGTCTTTGTGGAGGGACACATGGGACAGGAGAGCTGCATTGTCTCTGTGCACTTATTGTTTTGCTGTAGTCACAATGAAGCTGTGAGTCAATCTGGCAGTCAAAACCAAGGTCAGACCTGAGGAGAGGCAGGGCTCTTGGGGCACAGTGATGTTAAACGCCCTCAATTTAACCACACTGTACTGCTTCTCTCAAGCACAGATGGGTGGTGACATGCAGGGAGAGTGAAGAAACGTAAAGCTGTCCCAGGTGGAAGGTAAAAAGCTATGTAATTATGTATGTCGCATGACAACATATCATGATCCCGCAGTAAAGGTACACGCAGGGGTCCAGACCTTTTTGTCTACAAATACATTTTCACTAATTTAGAATGACGCACATTTGCTGGCTGATTCATGTTTGCGCTCTTGACTTAGTTGAATTTTGAAATAAAACATATAATGCAGAATGCAATATGCATTTTTAAAGAGTCTTATAGGGTTGAAATTAGGGGTGTAAGGATACCCTCGTGTCACTTTTTGATACATATCACGATACTGAACTCACAATACGATATTATTGCGATACACAGACATAGTAAAAGGTTAACAAAAACTAAAACTGTTGATTAAAATGCTACTTTTTGTATTACATTGGAGGTGGAAATGAATAGGTTTGGACTTGGTGCATGTTACACAATGCAGGACAATGGTAACACTAAGAATATTCATGATTCTGAAGCTGAAAATACAGAATTATTTAGACGAATATGTTTTTTCTGTGTCACTGACTAGATTAAAATAGTGTAGGCCACATTTTACTGGTGACATAAGACATTTGGCATTTACACAATATACATATTCATCATTATATAGCAGTTTAATGTAGTTCTGACACTAAAACTCTGTAAACTTAATTTTTTTTCCCTCATGATTAATTTTAATTTCGGGCAAACTATTCACAATACATATGGTCACTATCCACGATTGTTTTTGTATTGTGATATATTGTGGCACGTTTTATTGTTAAACCCGTAGTTGAAATATATACTGTATTTTCTACAATGCAGAAATAATTATGTATATTTTCTTTTGATATTTTGCCTTATATATAGAAATATTTAACATAATGCCTTCTTACCCATTTGCACATTTATTGTTTGAAGCACAAATCTCACTACATTTATTGAGGTATATCCATAAAACAAGTGTGAATGTTTTATGAATGTTTTTGTGAATTTTGGTCAAATAAAAGTATATATTCAAAGGGTGGCATCTTTATATGTGGTGTATCATGGATGTTTTAAGTCCACTAGTGTAGACATCTTTAAGTTCAAACCAGGTAAGCATCAAAGTCTCTGAGCTGTGAAAAAATAGGCTTCCATTCACTTCTCATTACGGACTAGTGAATGGATTAATTTGTTAGATTTTCTGCTGTCTCTATTGACTTTAATAGAACACTCTACACTCTACATTTGTCTTCACCATGTCTATTTGTTTACTTCTATACCTCCACTCTTTCTGCTAAAAGTAAGAACACTAGTAAAGAAACAGAAGATAACATGCATGCTGAGCTGACTGTGACTGCTGATGGTGTTCTTCAGGCTTATGACAGATTTTACACAGAAGCAACAAAACTATTGGATTTTAAAAATCCTATATTATCAGAAAAGACAAAACCTCAGACCAAAAATGTTGCCTAGACTATCTGGTCTTGATCAGAGCAATCTGCTCTCTGAATTAAACAAACATTATTTAATTTAGTAAGAGGTGTATAGGGACACACCGAAATGTGAGGTGCAGAAGAAATTAACCTCATATTTAATCATTGCCACTCACACACACACACAAAGGAAAATGACAAAACTCTCTCCCATGACGCTGCACATACTGGAAAGATGCTTGTGACAGGTTGCTGTAATCTTGGGAGATTATCTGGCAAAATGGAAATTAGTACAAAACCCATCACAAACAATTATGTGTACACATTCTGCATCAACAAACCACTAATGTTGTGATCCGTGGGAATTTTTCTTTCTTCTGGGGATTTTTTTAACACTTAGCAATTGAAAAGACCTCTGAGAGACGCCTACGCCTCAATGACCACTGAGCGTGAATATTTATGGTAGGACTGGATTATCTGTTTTTTGTTTCAGGAAGCCCTAAAGACTTGAAGTATTTTGGGTTGGGATAAACAAAGTTGTTTGAGGAAACTGTAGGTGCTGACACACTGCCATTCAAAAAGTATCATATTCAGCAAGAATACATTCACTTTTACACTGTTACAATAAATGCTGTTCTTTTGAATTTTCTATTCAACAAAGAATTACTGTTTCTACAAAAAATATTAAGCAGCACAACTGTTTTCAAGATTTATAGTTCATATTAGACCAAATCATATTAGAATGACTTTTGAAGGATCATGTGACACTGAAGACTGAATAAATTATGCTAAAAATTCAGACTTGTCCTTCACATGAATAAATTACATTTTAAAATATATATTTAAATAGATAACAGTTATTTTAAATTGCAATTATATTTAGCAAAAATACTGTTTTACTGTATTTTTGATCAAGTAAATGCAGCCTTGGTGGACAAAAATATATTTGGACATATATTTCTTTAAAAAAATATTAAAATATCTTTTCTTACTAACCTTAACTTTTGAATGTTATAATATGCATGCTGAATGACTCAATACACTTTTCACCATCAAAGTTTCCTATTTCTTCCTGCTAAGATCTTCAGAAGATTTTCTGAAACATCTAATGTACTCAAATAACTGATATGGATATCAAAGATCAGTCAACATCCATTGTTAATTGTGTCAAGCAAGCTTTTGTTGTGGCACTAATGGAGAGATTCAGAACGTGAGGAAGAGGTGGTGACCTGCCATGCATGCATGTCTGAAAGCACGGTGAATACAGCCCCACAAGCTGCTCCATATCTATTTACATAATTTACCAATTGCACCCATATGCTAGCAGGACAAACGCCATTGTCCCTGTGAGGGCCGTCTGAACACTCCTTCTGTGTTCCAGTCTTTGGAGAACACACAGGGAGAGGCTTCCCAGTCATGATTAGCTATTCTGCTACTCCTCCCAAACAGCAGCCCAGCTAATGCTGTTTTTGTCCATCTGTATTACCAAGGAGGAACTGGCCCCTAAATGCCACTGATAAGTATACAAGTGCAAAATCGGATCAGCAACTCTCTCTCTCTCTCTCTCTCTCTCTCTCTCTCTCTCTCTCTCTCTCTCTCTCTCTCTCTCTCTCTCTCTCTCTCTCTCTTTCTCTCTCATGTCCTCAACGGGACTCGGGGCCTCCAAACAAGTGTCGTCCCCGGTGGCAGTTGGTGGCAAAGAGCTCAGTGGTTGTCACCGCTCAAAGAAGAGTGACTGGGACAGGCTCCAGCCCCTTAGAGTGAATACATTCCCACTGTTTCACAAAAGCAGCGCAGATTAGCCACATTGAAGAGGAACAACACTATAGAAAGACCAAAGTATAGATGGCTATGAGAAGTGAGGGTAATGTATATGATTAAATTAAATCAGAATTTAAAAAGGCCCACATAAACTCAAATGTCCAAAACTGGACAATATGCAAAGCACTATTATAGTTATCACTCCTAAGTATTTTTGTTCTTCAGTCTTATGTAAAGGATATGTATCCCCTACAAAACTAAACTAATTCTTAGAACATGCACACTAACAAACAAACAAACAAACAAATAAACAAACATACTAACTAACAAATTAAGTGAATGAATGAATGAATGAATTAGAGGGATGTCAAAAAGACAGAATTATTTATTTATATATAACTAATTACTTATATTTATCCACTACAAAACTGAACTATCTTAGAGAACACGCACACTAACAACCAACTAACCAACCAACCAACCAACCAACCAACCAACCAACCGACCAAACAAACAAACAAACAAACATACAAACGTATTAACTAACAAACTAAATGAATAAATTCATTAATTATAGGGATGTCATAACAATGTTAAACAGTCAGCATTATTTATTTTTTTATACATAATTACTTATAATAAATGTGGGTCACACAAAAATAAAATAAAAATTCTGAAAAGCGACTATTGATTGTAAATAACTAAATATATAAAATAAAATAATACATAAAATGATATTCATAGCCTATACAACATTAATAAAATTGTATTATCAAAAAAATATTGTTAGGCTATATAAATGAAATATTTGATCAAATAAATTAAATTAAAAAAATGTTGAGGAGTGAGCATTATTTATTTATTTATACATCATTTACAATATTTATAATAAATGTATTATCATACAAACAGATAAATATGTATTAATAAATATTGAAAAATGAACAAATTAATAAATAATGCTTACTGTCCACTATCGTTCATGTTTCTGTGACCCTTGGATGGAATGATCACTTCAAGCCAAAAGAGGGCAGCATAGAGCTACTGGGGAGCGTATCGTGTATTGACGCTGTCTGTCATCGTCTGATCGGACTGTTTCTTAAATGGAGCGCTTGAGTAAAATTGTGGTAGTTCATCAGTGGGTTTTACTACACACGCTGAGGTGAATTGTGAGTGTATCTGACGCTTGACAGCTTACTGAAACAGAACTGTGTATGTGAATTAATAATACTCAATGACATTAATGATCAAAATGATCAAATATAAATATATAAAAAGAAACCATGTCGATAAATGTGCTAACACAGATTACAACATATTCTGCTAATGATGGTGTAAAACGTGATAGCCTATTGCACAATGGAAATCATTTCAGATTACGTTTAAAAAGAGTAAATTAGCCTTTGCAATGCAGTGTTGCTATTTGATAGTCTACATTTAATATCCCATTTACACAACATACAAAATATATTATGCACATTTTTGAGTTTAATATTATTGTCCCATAACAGCCAATACAAATATTTTACAAGTGTATTTGGCAATAAACAATATTCCTAGCATTGCATTTCCATTCTTTTCCACTAAACTAACTGAAGTTGAGAGTTTATTACAAACATGCACTGGAATAAACCAAAACAAACGATCATTTGTGTATCATTTGAGAAAAGATATTTATTTGTTACAGCAATAATGTGACTTACAGGTCTAAAATATGTTGTTATTCAAATGGGGAAATAAATCTACTTCTGATGCTTTGTTCAGCACTTTAATAAAAACAAGAAAATATTTGGTGCAGTGACAAAGAATCCTCTGTCAGCATCTTTAGTTATGGCACGTCTGAGTGAGGGCATGTGAGGCACATGATGGGGCAAGGGGCTCCTGCAGATGACAGATCAGACGAGATGTAAACATTATTCTGGAGACATTTATGGACCGCGCTGTGTGGCAGTCGGCATTGTTTATGTTCTCCCTCTGTAGCGAACAGAGAAGTCATATTTGACTTGCGTGCAGCACAACATCATACAATTTTAATGACTCTTAAGTATCACATTTTCCTCCCCATTCTTTTCGAAACGAAACGGCTTTGTATGCATCAGCGGCACTTGTTGGTTTGTGGTGACATTTTTATAATTCCAGCCAGGGCTCTGCTATTTATTTACGTGCACTGGACCTTTTTTAGTTGAAAAATGGCGCAATCATGCCATGGCATAATCGCTGGCATTTCAGAACGCTGACAGATTTTAAGTGCCAATGCGCCAACAGAGCTCTGCTGTAGTGCAAATTGTGGTTTGTTTGTTGTCTGTACATCCTAACATTTAGGAAAATGCTAAAATTATGCATTCAGAGTTTCAGTCGTTAACAATATTATGCCACATAGTATCTGTTCTCAGCCTCATCTGACCTCCTAATGCCATATTTGTCAAGCAGCTGAACATAAAAATGTTTGAATAAATAGTAGCCTACTGCACTGTGCCATACATTCAAATTCATTCATTCATTCATTCAAATAGTTGATCTTATTTTTATCTATAAATTCTTGAATATAATCTATTTAAACACAAGCATATTTGCATAAATGTTAGTTTATTATGACAGATATATATATAACCTGGAACTTGCAGGTTTTGTCCTCTGAGATGAACTTTATCTGAAAAAAAAAAACTCTTTCTAAGTGCTGTATTTCTCTCATATGAGTGGAGGCTAACAAGGTCAACAGGTTCAGGTGCTACAAGCACAGGTAACGGCTGTACACAGTTATGGACTCATGTTTTTCAGTTGAGTCAGCCAGCAAGGGATAAGGATGGGACAAATGCCCCTTCAAAAATAGCAGGGGGCAGCTGGTGTGTGCAGTCTTTCAGCAGACCCCTCCCAGGCCAGGACATAGAGGCTGGTACATTAACACTGGTCCTATACGGCCTTTCCTCAATACTTTTGGGCCAACACTTTAAAGGTTAATGTGGACCCCAAGGTTTCACCAGCCATCTTCCATTACTGATCTGCAACAGTATGGGTTACAAAATTGCTCCCAGTTGACAAGGAGGAGTGCTTGTGTACCCTCGGTGAGACATGGAAATCATTTACGCCCATTAGCTCCCTGCCCCAACATGTTGTAGCGAGCCAGAACAGCGCTCATAATGTATTAATGCCTACTAATTCATTTGATATGCCCTTACAAGTCTGTCCCTGAAGCCCACCTGCATTTACTTGTGTGGTAACAATGCATATAAGCATGTTGTGTGGTTTAAAGAATTAAAATGGTTTCGAAGAGACTTTATGCATGTCACAGAATAAGGTTCACAGTCAAATTAACACTTAACATTTATTAATAATCATTGTAATATATATATATATATATATATATATATATATATATATATATATATATATATATATATATATATATATATATATATATATATATATATATATATCAGGATCACTATCGTCAAAGTGATAGACAATTAACAAAGTTTAGATTGGTGGTATGGTTCTGTTCTGGGCAAGAAGCATGGATAAGAGCAGGGAGAGCAGTGTTAAACCCCCCTGGGTAAACAGAACAGAAGCAATGATGTATTGCAGATAGCATTAATGTCACTATTGAAATGAACAACCTAATTGGGGAATTTAGTCTGATTCAGGGGGAACCAGATGCAAAATCCTGACTGATGAGAGGAGGAGCTGGGGATGGAGGAGGGTAATTGGCTCTGGAGAACACGATCGCAGCTGATAATACTGAAGGAGTTTATATATGCATGCTGTGATAGGCACCGAATTCCTATAGGCAGGCGAGATCAGCTGACATTCACTAATGCGAGCTTGACTAACGTGCCCTGCCAGAACTAACGCTATAAGCTGGATATATATATATGCCTTTACATGCACATGAACTTTAAATATGGAGTTGGCCCACTTTGCAGTTATAACAGCTTCAACTCTTCTGGGAAGGCTTTCCGCAAGATTTCGTAATGTGTTTATGGTAATTTTTGACCATTCTTCTAGAAGCGCATTTGTGAGGTCAGGCACTGACGTTGGACGAGAAGTCATGGCTCGCAGGATCCACTCTAATTCATCCCAAAGGTGTTCAATTGGATTGAGGTCAGGACTCTGTGCAGGCCAGTTAAGTTCCTCAACACCGAACTCCCTCATCCATGTCTTTATGGACCTTGCTTTGTGCACTGGTGCACAGTCATGTTAGAACAGGAAGGGGCAATCCCTAAACTGTTCCCATTAAGTTGGGAGCATTAAATTGTCCAAAATGTCTTGGTATGCTGACGCATTAAGAGTTCCTTTCACTGGAAATAAGGGGCCACGCCCAACCTCTGAAAAACAACCCCACACCAAACTTTACACTTGGCACAATGCAGTCAGGCAAGTACCATTTTCCAGGTAACTGCCAAACCCAGATTTGTCCATCTGATTTTTCAGACAGAAAAGCGTGATTGGTCACTCCAGAGAACACGTTTCCACTGCTCTAGAGTTCAGTAGTGGTGTGCTTTACACCACTGCATCCAACACTTTTTGTGGATTATAATATAATCACTATATTATATAATAATCATTATATTTTATAAAAAAATTATATGAATGGTTTTGAAGACTATAATGTCACAGAACACATTAAATATATATTTATAATCATTACATGTTTATATTCAAATTAATTGCATTTAATAAAATATTTTTTTATTAAAGTGGTTTTGAAGAGCCTATAATGTCAGAAAAGGTTTCACAGTAAAATGAAATATGCACATTAAATATATATGTAAAAAATAAATATTTTCCCAAGAAATCAAAGAAATACAAATTGTATATATATATATATATATATATATATATATATATATATATATATATATATATATATATATATATATATATATATATATATCCATTATAAAATTATATATTATAAATTCTCTTGCAGAACAATGGCCAGGTTAGTACGTGACCTGTTTCCTTACTTGCTCCTTGAAAACAGCCCAAAGTGGCTCAATAATATTCAGATCTGATGACAATGTATTTGTTTTAATGGGAGATGTTCGACATCACTTTCATGTTCATCAAAACCACTCTGTCACAATCTTGATGTGTGTATTGGTACATTATCATCCTGATAAGCTGCCCCACCTTCCGGGTACAATGTTTGAACCATTAGGTGCCCATGGTTCTCCAGAATGGTTTGGTAGTCCAAAGAAGTGATGTGCCCATCAAGCACAGTAGGGAATGCCATGATATTGCAGCCCAACTGAATTGATCTACCCCTGTGCTTCACTCAAGGTGGTAAGCTTCTTTGGGGATTCTCCACACTGTAACTCTCCTGAATGTGGGAAAGGCAGTGGAGGTGGACTCAACAGAGAACAATACATGTTTCACATTGTCCACAGTCCAAGATTTCCTCTCCTGGCACCGTTGAAATTGACAGTTGGACATTGGCACGAGTGACCAAAGGTTTGGTTATAGATAGCCCAAACATGAATATTGACTTTGTGGAGCTCCTGACGAACAGTTTAGGTGGAAACAGAGTGGAGGTGCCTATTTCATTCAGCAGTGAGTTGGGCAGCTGTGGTTTTATGTGTTTTAGATACAATCCGGGTTAGAACCTGGACATCCCTTTAAGACAGCATCCTCTTGTGTTCTGTTGGATGTGGTTCATTCTTCGTGATGGTGTGCTGACATTACCCTGAATACCAGTTTGCGAAACACCACAAAGACAAGCTGTCCTGGTCACAGGATCTTGATGGGTGAGGTATGCGCAAAAAAACACAAGCTCATTTGCACATCACGTCAATGATGTCATGTCACAGAGTGGGTCAATTAAATATGGTCACAAGTTCTGTCATTACCAATGGAGATATATGGAACTTGCGACCACAGTTGGCTAATGATCATTTTGGGAAATGCACCCCTCATCGGGACTCAGATTGTGCACCTGGAAAAGAACTTAAGTAAGGAGGAGCAAGCTGGTTTACGTCACCTCAGGGCATCCAGTGGGGACACATCAGAAGGGGAAGCGGGAGAAGTTCTAAATCAACACAAATTCAAATTATGGATTAAAAAAAAGGGTCTAAGCCATCAGGAGCCTAAATTAGGAAAATGAAGAGGGTAAATGTGTAAAGGTAGCCTATTTATGCAGCATTCACTCATGTCATTATGAGTATAATATTATGCATAATTGAAAATAATATCACCCTAATATCACTTAGGTTATGCTATGTTGTTTGATATGCTATGCTATTACACTTAGGGCAAAACATTTACTTTTTCTGTCTAACTAGCTTATACGTAACAAGACAGAACATTTTGATTTTGTAACAACACAATGCATTTGTTTTTAAAACAAACATAATATCACTCACCTTAAAAATGTATTTAACGTACAGTTGTGACATTTTGGGGATTTATCATTTGCCTCAATTTGTCATAATTTAAAAATAAAAAATAAAATTGCTCATTTTTTTCATTCATGGTGATAACAAGTGGAAGATTGCAACCATCTACTGGAAAACAAACACTTTTAAAGTTAAAATAACATTAATTTTCAACTACAGCCACTAGATGGCAGCAGAGGTTTACTCAATGGCATATATACAATGCCCAAGTTTTTCATTTAGTTTAGACATTAGACAGTTTAGACAAACAAAACCTGCCATTCTGCCTTATGCCATTCCCCATTGTGGAATGGCAGAAGGGGTGATTCACCCAGGACGCCATACGAGCTAGAACAGACACTGGCCACCAGGCCACTCATATATATAGGCGTGAAACCTCCAACACTATATTGGCCAATGTTTCAGTTTCATTGTCCACCCCCTGTATATGCAGGCAGCCCTAACAACCCCTATCAGGCTAATTGAGACATATTTGCTCAACAGTTGTGTGTTCTCATGCTGCCAGCAGATGTCCCCTGGTACAGGGTTTCGCAATGTTTGACAGGCCAGCAATTTACCTGTCAGTCAGAGCAGGATTTAGCTGTGCTCCCCCTTCATTTGTACCCCTACGGTGAGCCAGCTATCAAGAACCGCTCTTTTTAAAACTTTGTTTGGAGTAGTGAGGCCACATGTGTCTCTGCGCCACTGACAAACTATGTACAAGTGGTGACTGAGCCATCATGACAAAGACATTACCCAAAAGCCCCCATACTTTATATCCGACAGCCAATGTCATCATGATGTGTTTCAAAGCAGCTGTCTCTCTTATACCACTGACATGACTATAGGGTGAAAAAAGTGGGTAGAGAAAAACATGCTGAACAAAAAAGCTGGCACCTTGGGATTGGGTTTAATTCATTATCACAGGTTCCCATTTTCAAGTTATATTGGAAGTTAAATTGCAAGTTATATTCTAGAAGGTAAAAACATGCAAAACTTGCTTAGTGGAGAACCTAAACTTTATTTTAAACCAATATATTTTGCTTTACAGGCCTTGAAAAATTCCCTTGTAAATGACAAGCACAGTTTTAGGACTGTGTGCCATTCTCAATTCAATTCTGAATGGCGCACAATCCTAAAATTTGACACATTTGTTGACTGGTGAGCATGATTTGAATTTAGGTAGCAGGAATGAGAATTGCAATTCACATTTGAATCAAAATCACATTCTTCTGAATTTACCTTATCTACCCCTGGCTTACTTGCATGCACATTTGACGCAATCGCAAAAAAATAACATTCCAAGTATGAATCTCTCAGTATATGTTTGTCTCTGTTGG
This sequence comes from Gobiocypris rarus, assembly GCA_023029165.1. Lineage (NCBI taxonomy): Eukaryota > Metazoa > Chordata > Actinopteri > Cypriniformes > Gobionidae > Gobiocypris > Gobiocypris rarus. Next base: position 29,789,090 of record CM040932.1, read on the forward strand.
CAGAGAGTTGGGGTCATGTGTGCATTTATATGACTCTACCTGACAGTGCCGATACAGTGATGTATTGTTAAGGTGAGGCTATACTAGAATGTGGTGACAGGGCCAGTAGTGGATTTTACAACATCTCAGGCAAGAGCTTCCTGTAAAAACAAAGCTCTTAAGCAGCCAATTTATAGTCCCTTCGCAATCTGGAGTAATGCCTATTTCTCTTGTTACCGTGGCAGTGAGCCTCTGGCACATGCTGCTTTGTGTTTGAATGGTAGAAATGTACATGACTTCATTGTGCGGTGATACAGTGAGCTGCCCATGGCAGAACAGCAACAGCACGAGAGCAGAGGAAGATCTAAATTCCGTCCTATGGCATGAATAATGCTGCTGAATGGAAGAGCCAGATGTTTATTTAATGGAGGGCCTCGCAAAACCACCAGAGTGCTTCTATTATTCTAAAGCCCTTAACTCTGAGCCCTTCAATACGGTTTAAACAGTTTAAACATTCATCAAACACCAATCAGCATTCTGAAGAGGCAGATGAAACACCGACGGACAAAATTAGACTTTCATTAAAACACCGTGGATGTATTCTGTAAAACAAAGTGGATGTATGATGAACTGAAACGAATACAAAGCGAGAAAATGCCCCAGTCGAATTCCTTCCATTAAAGTCAAATCTGTCTTTTGCTCCCCTTCTGTTTCCTCTCGCCCCCTCCCCGTTTCTTTGTTTCCACTAACTCTTTGTTTCCAAATCTTTCATTCCACCATGTTTGGTTTGCAAACACTTCGGCCTGCGACTGGTGTAAATTGGGACTTCTTTGGGAAACAAAGCAGTTTAAATGACCTGACAAAGTTCATTCAGGTGCCTCCATGTCATTCACTCCCATTCGATAACAACAGCCTGCTTCTCATTTATGTGGGAAGTTCACACCGTGTTTTCATTGGCCTGTGCCAGAGTCGTTATGGACAGGTGTCACAAGCAACTTCTGTCTCTCCTGCCTTTCCTGTTTTTTCCCATGAGGACAGCAGGATTCTGCAGACTAGACACCGAACAAAGGTTAACTGCAGTGACCTTAGAGAGCACAACAACCTGCATCTTACAGGGTTGGACCTCAGGGATCTGTGGGTGATTTCTGTGGATCTGGTATTGAAGTCGTCGGGCCGTGGGACTGGAGTGATGCAGACTATTAGATGGTACTGATCACAATATTCTTAAGGCACAAATGTAAACACATTAAACTCATTTTGAACTTTAGTCAGTAACATGTCTGTGTGATAGTTCAACACCAAATGTAAAGAAAATGAGAAAATGTCACGTCTTACTTAATTATTCCTTGTTTGTGAGCATCATTAGCACACATTAGATACACTGTATCTAATGTACATACAGTACAAACACACATAGGCATAAATGCATAAAATCAATGTATTGTTATCTCAATGAGCACATACCATATTCATCCTAACTCACATCTGTCTATCTATATAGCCTATTCACACACTATATCCTCTTCACACATATACCACATTTCCAATAAAGTTACAAGACAGAGGGAGGAAAACGGGAAACACGTGAGAGAGCTAAAAAGGAATGAACATGTTAATCACATAAAGGAGGAGATAAAACAGCCCTGACAAACATCACATCTTGATAAGGCAGTTGTATGATTGTGTGTTGCATAAGTACAAATCAACTCCGGTCTTACACATGCTCCCTGGGTGGAGGTGATGTAGCGAGTATGTGATTGGCAATAAAAAAACGTGGTTGTGGCAGTGCATGTCTTGTTCTCCTGACAGGCAGAGCACTGTTTGCACGGCCGGGGGTGAGACTCAGATGCGTGGCCTGACTCAGACAAGCCTGCAAATGCAGAGAGAGATTCCCACCATTTTCTGATAATGATGTGCTGTGCTTTCTTAGCTGTCTGCGCCTGCTCTTTTTTTATGACAGATAAGCGCGGTGAACTAAAAGGCTGTTTAAAGCTGTCAGGACCTGACAACCATTACCCTCTCATTTACATGTCTCTAAGCATGCTCCGTCGCAACTCTGAAGCACCTTCTTTAATGAACTACACCCTTCCCTCTCTCTCCCCTATTTGCTACTTTCTTAGTGCCTGGTAACAAGAGGTTATGTCTATAAAGGATGAGCAAAATACAGAGTTTATTGACTGAAATGGTACCAATTCTTCAGTGGGAATTGAATATGCCACACCCCACATGGATGTTGAACAAGAATGAACAGAAGTGAATTTACTGATAGACAGGAATTTAATTAGTGTGTATAATATACAGTGGGTACGGAAAGTATTCAGACCCCCTTAAATGTTTCACTCTTTGTTATATTGCAGCCATTTGCTAACATCATTTAAAGTTCAATTTTTTTTCTCATTAATGTATTAATGTACAGCACCCCATATTGACAGAAAAACACAGAATTGTTGACATTTTTGCAGATTTATTAAAAAAGAAAAACTGAAATATCACATGGTCCTAAGTATTCAGACCCTTTGCTGTGACACTCATTTATTTAACTCAGGTGCTGTCCATTTCTTCTGATCATCCATGAGATGGTTCTACACCTTTATTTGCTGTGTTTGATTATACTGACTGGACTTGATTGTGAAAGCCACACAGCTGTCTATATAAGACCTTACAGCTCACAGTGCATGTCAGAGCAAATGAGGATCATGAGGTCAAATGAACTGCCTGAAGAGCTCAGAGACAGAATTGTGGCAAGGCACAGATCTGGCCACGGTTACAAAAAAATTCTGCTGCACTTAAGTTTCCTAAGAGCACAGTGGCCTCCATAATCCTTAAATGGAAGACGTTTGGGATGACCAGAACCCTTCCTAGAGCTGACCGTCCAGCCAAACTGAGCTATCGGGGGAGAAGAGCCTTGGTGAGAGAGGTAAAGAACAACCCAAAGATCACTGTAGCTGAGCTCCAGAGATGCAGTCGGGAGATGGGAGAATGTTGTAGAAAGTCAACCATCACTGCAGGCCTCCACCAGTCTGGGCTTTATGGCAGAGTGGCCCGACAGAAGCTCCTCAGTGCAAGACACATGAAAGCCTGCATGGAGTTTGCTAAAAACACCTGAAGGACTCCAAGATGGTGAGAAATAAGATTCTCTGGTCTGTTATGACCAAGATAGAACTTTTTGGCCTTAATTCTAAGCAGTATGTGTGCAGAAAACCAGACACTGCTCATCACCTGTCCAATACAGTCCCAGCAGTGAAGCATGGTGGTGGCAGGCCTTGTTGATGGGGTGTTTTTCAGTTGCAGGGAAAGGATGACTGGTTGCAACCGAGGGAAAGATGAATGCGGCCAAGTACAGGGATATCCTGGATGAAAACCTTCTCCAGAGTGCTCAACACCTCAGACTGGGCTGAAGGTTCAGGTTCCAACAAGACAATGACCCTAAGCACACATAAAATAACGAAGGAGTGGCTTCACAACAACTCCATGACTGTTCTTGAAAGGCCCAGCCAGAGCCCTGACTTAAACCCAAATGAGCATCTCTGGAGAGACCTGAAAATGGCTGTCCACCAACATTTACCATCAAACCTGACAGAACTGGAGAGGATCTGCAAGGAAGAATGGCAGAGGATCCCCAAATCCAGGTTGCAACTTCTTTCCCAAAAAGACTCATGGCTGTATTAGATCAAAAGGGTGCTTCTACTAAATACTGAGCAAAGGGTCTGAATAGGACCATGTGATATTTCAGTTTTTCTTTTTTAATAAATCTGCAAAAATGTCAACAATTCTGTGTTTTTCTGTCAATATACAAAAATAATTAATATAATATAATATTGTGGGAAGCAGTCAAGGCCAAGGGCCTTGAGAGAACGGGGCGAGCTTTGGGCGAGCTATCTCACGGAGGAGCTTGCGAAGCATAAAGGGAGGAGCAACAACAGTGAAGGATGAAAGGACCGGGCCTGTTTTGTTTATGTGTGTGCGGCAGCCGTCCGTGCGGGGCTGCCTGCTTTACTTTCATTTGGGTGTTTATTTATTAAAGTCTTTGAATGTTCACCGGTTCCCGAGTCCTTCTTCCCATAACAACATACCTCGTTACAAATATAATATCATATAACTAATATTATATAATAACCAATCAACCTATATAAATTCATTTCAACACATTTCTCATTAGGTACTGAGTGTGAGCAAAATAGTTGGGAGAGAAAGATAGATTTTAAGAAAGAAATATTTTACGTGACCTTCAATTTTTTAAAGTCCAAGACTGTGTTCTGAAATAATATTGACTGCTCACTTTGATCAAATATTCACTGTTGGAATCTATAGTAATAGATGTCTAATGATGTCTAATGCCTAATGAGCCAAACCTCGATAATGCATCATGCACTGATACATCTTTTTGGCTGTGAATGAGGGCATCAAGATGGAGTAAAGGCCCGTTCACCCCAAGGACGAACTATAGGCCTAACTGTAATGTTTTAATAATCAATCCAATTCTATGCGAACATGAAAGTCCACACTACAACTTTAAAGATAATGACACAGAGGAACGATATCATTGAAATCATAAAGATATGACACAGAGGAACGATATCGTTGGAAATGCTCTCAGAATTATTTTTTTCTAGCTGATGAAAAACAAAAACACTGACAGCCAATCAGAATCTACCTGACTTTAAAGAGCTAAAATATTTATAGCATCAGTAGATGACAATTGCAGAAGTAATAAACAGAAAATTATTGTGCATTGGTGTGACGCTAATATAGTTATAGTTATCTTTATAGTTATCATTATAGGGCCAGATTTACTGACAGCTTGCACCAGTGGAAACCAACTTAAAAAACTACTGTCAGGAAAGACGCACAGTGAAAAATTAGCGCTGAAAAGATGTGGACAGTTATTTTTGTGGCTGACCTTATATTGTATATGCATTTAAACAAAATTCATGGGAGGAGAGTTTAAAATAAATCATGCAAGGTGAACATTTGCGATAGTCAATCTACTGGTATTTGCGCCATTATGTACCGCCCAAAAAAGCGTGTCTTAAACCAGACTCTAATTTCCATTGGTCTTGGTAGATTACTTTGGTCATTGTGGAAATGATCCGGCTGTGTCTGTGTGCTTTAATTTGCATGTTGTCAGTAGATCACACACAGAACTTTCCAGTCCCATTGGTACTTTTGTTGGAATTGCACGCTCATGCAAATTTGCTCTGTTTAGTAAATCTGGCCCTCAGTGTGAATGGGCCTTAAGTGTGTTATTTTAACTGGCTAATGTAGAAGGTGTCATTTAGAATGTATGTTTGGTAATAAATTCAGAGTGCCCATTAGAGGTACATTTGAACTTTAAGATGAAGAAGCTTGTGAAAAGTTTTCTTGCCAAAGTCACCCCACTTCTGCAGCACATTCAGGTCTGACATAAATAACACTTGCCCTGTCTCTGTGACGGATGATTGGATATAATCGGAAAAATATAACGGGGTGCACAAAACACCTTGACTACAGTATAAACAGTAGTTATATCTGGTCAGTGCACTGCAGAGCACACTTTGGAAGTGTCATTACTGAGTTTGTTCCACAAACTCCTACTTCTGTGTTGAGATATCTGGTGCTTCTCTTACTGTAATGACCCTTAGTCTAATATTGGATAAAATTTTGCCTCTTCCTCCTCTCTGACCTTCAGCCTCCTCATGTTCTCTATCCTTTCTCAAACATTGCAGCCCACCCCTTGTTGCTTGTGTTTCCATCTTGACAGGTCCGTGGTGTGAGTTGGAGGGTTGTGCCTCCTGCCTGGAGCCCTCTTTCTCCTCACAGAAGCAGCTGTTTTCACACAACTGTATCATCCTCTTGGGCTCCGGTGGGACTCCATGCAGCATCGTTAATCACAGCACCTCGTGCCTTCCTGGAGCTGAACCTCTTCTGCGGCACCATCCATCATAAAAAAGCAGAGTATGTGCTTTGGCTTTTCAGAAATAAATTGAGACACTACAAAAAAAAAAAAAAAAAAAAAAAGCAATTAAGGAAGGTGTTTGGCCTATCATTCACAGGCTAACGGTTCAAAATCCAAGATCAGGGAGCAGGAAGAATTTTACTTTTCTGTACTTTTGATCCAATCAGTCAGATGAAAATTGATAAAGCAAAGGCCAGATAAAAAGGCCAGATAAAAAATATGAAATATTTGGTTTGCACTGGAGTCCTACTGCAATCAGCAGAAGTTTTGGCCAAGGCTGTGGATTGACTGTGCCTGGTTTGGCTGGTTTTCCTGCTATAGTTGCAGGAAAAAGTATGTGAACCGTTGGATTTACCTGCATTTCTATTTAAATGATATTCAAATTATTTCAAGGTTCAAAACATGTTGCAACTGAAGAAAACACATGCAAATAGAAAAAAACACATGCAAATTAAGAAAAAAAATCTTCAGCAGTTTGACAACACATGTACTGCAAATGCTCACAACGCAACCAAACACAGAAAACTGATGAAGATGTTTCTTAATTTGCTGTTGTTGTTTTTTTCTATTTGCATGTGTTTTCTTCAGTGAATCAATAGTAAACCATTCTGAACGATTAGTTCACAAATTTGACTTGCTTCAGTCTGCTTCAACAAATAACAAACAATGACATTTTTATGTCTTTATCAGACAAACTATGTAAAGATTTACAGTGAAAAACCCTTTGATCTAATAACTGGTTGGTGCTCTTTTGGCAACAATAACATTTACCAAACGTTTCCTGTAATTGCAGGTCAGACCTGCACAAAATTCAGGAAGATTTTCACTTATTTCTGTGCTTGGGTAACTGTTTTGCTGCATCACCCAACTTCTGTTGAGCATCAATTGTTGGACAGATAGTTACATTCTCCTGCAAAATTGTCTGATAAACATGGGAATTTATTGTTCTGTCGATGATAGCAAGCTGTCCAGGCCCTGAAGCAACAAACAGCCACAAACCATCATAGCCCCTCCATATACTGTAGAACTTTATAGATGGGATGAGATGTTGGTGTGCTGTGCCTTTTTTTATTTTTATAAAACAAGCTTTGGTTTCATCTGTCCACAGTATACATGAAATATAAAAAATATAAGATCCTTTACATCATAAGTATTCTGCACTATGATCTATCTTCTAGATGTCATCTTTGCTGGACGCCCACTCCTGTGGAGAGCAGCAACAATGCTGTAACTTTCTCCATGCTTCCAGTATGTACAGTTTGTCTTACCATAGACATAAAGGCTCAGATATTTCTGCAGATCTTTCTCGCTTTGTGCAAATCAACAGCTCTTAATTTTAAGCAGACTTTTTGTCAATTGTTGTGGATTTAGTTCAAATATACTTTTATGACCAATTTAGGCAGACATTCAAAGCTTTGGTCTAAAGAGCTTTGATATGTTGGGTGGGTTTGGCACGTTTTATTTCAATTTTCTGAGCTTCAGTTTGTTTTCTAAGGGTTTTCATTAATTGATTAAGTTATACACCTGTGGCTTGTTTTGTTAGATTGCTCTGGTATTTAAGCCCTGTGTTTTAGTTCTGTTCATTGTTTTGTTCCTGTTTTTGCAAAGAAGGTTTTTGTGACGTGTGATAGTGAAAGCTAAACGGACCGATCTAATGGACCTAGCCGCAGTACAAATCATCCACATTACTCTCAAGGGTGAACATTTCCTTTAGAGATACACACAGGACTTCTTAGATTTATACCATCTAGTCCACAACAACAACGATAGCCTGTGTGTGTTTTTAGTGTCTCAACACGGAGACGAGAGCATGCCTGCCTGGAGACAGTCCTCGGGGGACATTTGTGGAGTATGTAGAATGGGTGCTTCTACACTATGGTTCTCCCTTTACCATCTGTGAGAGAGGAGATGTCCTATGCATTTGCAGCCACCAGCCTAGCAGACAGAAAGCCAGAGTCCACCGGAGACATGGAGCCTGAGCCCGAGCCAGGCTCTATGCCAGAGCCCCAGGCAGTGCAAACAATCATCCTGGAGCCCGAGCACAGTGACACATCTGACCAGGTGTGTTAGCCCGCAACATTGTCTGTCCCTGAGGAAATACTTGCGGAATATGAGGGGATGGAGTGTAGCGCCGTCCTGTCAGTCAAGGAAGATGTAAGCTAACAGAATTTAGCACTCTTAATAATCTTGTTGGAGTGTGAAGAGGGCATTATTTATTATTATTTATTACCCAACACTGAGTTATTTAAGTCTTTGATGTTCCCACCCTGCCTCCCACTTCCTCTGCCTGTTCCACAATGGCAGTACCCCATAGCTCAGCCTAAACCCTGCAAGCCCATCACTCCACTAGACATGTGCCGATATTCGGTAATGCAATATATCACGATAATGAATATGCACAATATTGTTATCGTGGGCACTTCGAAATACCGTAAATAATAATTTAAAACAAATAAATTATTTTATAATGCATTAAAGAATACTTTGCCCATCAACCGTATAAAATGCTCAACACCGCTGTATTCTGTGTCAAAGGGACATGCTCAGATAAGCCCTAAGTGCATGAGAAGCACGTGGCTGAACGAGTGAAGGAGACGCACACGCTGAATGAAGTGCACGTTCAATGACAGCAGAGGGCGATGATGGAACTGCAGAATTCAGCGGTTACCCCGGAAACCCCGCAAACAAAGCTAGTGAAGTTTTTCAAATGCTCCAAACAGCCATTCATTTTTAGTAATTTCAATGTTGTTCATCACAGCACCAAATACTTAAAGACTTAACAGGCTATTTATTTTCAAACTTAAACATTTTTATATTTTAAATTTGGACTACAGCATGCCCTAATGATAAGACATTTTCTGATTATTTGTTATTGTTCAGTAAAACTTTGAGACATAAGGCTTCATTAGTTAATTCATTATTACCAAACAGTTGTATTTCTTAACTAACTTTTTAAAAAAAACTTTCTGTAACAAATGTAGCTATTGCTCAATCTTAGTTAATGCATTAAATAATGAGACCTTATTGTAACGTGTTACCTGTTGTTCTTTATAGCCTAATTCTTTTGCACTTAAAATTTAACTTTTATATATTTTTGGTGCATTGTATTATTGTATTTAAACATTCAGAGTTATTTTTGTTATTACAAAAAGAGTTCTTAAACCTGTTATACTATTACAACACTTTTTTTGCAACTTATTTCAATATCGTGATAATACCGTATACCGTGATAAAAGCTTCAGCAATTAATCGCAACATGAAAAATTGATACCGGCACATGCCTACACTCCACCATGGCCTGTCGACCTGTTGGCTTCATCTTGGCTTCTCATCCCCTTGGCACCACATGGGACTATCATTCCTACAGCTCCACCAGGCTTCCATGTCTCTTTGGCTCTGCCTTGGTCAGCTGTTACTCTGATGTTGCAATAGACTAATGGGCCCTTGTCTGTGACTCATTCCCTCACCTCTTTGGATCCATCGGGCTCTGCCTTCCCTCTGGCTCTACCTCAGTCCTTGGGCACACCAGCTCCACCTCAGTCCTCAAGCACCCTGGCATGGCATCGGCCGCTCGTTCCCATCTCCAGGACATTCTGCGTCGCCTGGTCTCTTCGGCTTCGCCTGTTACTCCACCACCATTGGCTCCATCTTGGTCCGTCGTCCCCCTGCTTCTGCCAGTCAAGTGTCCACCATGGCTCTTCCTCAACTCCGCCGTGGTCCAATCCTGCGCCCACTTCCTTAGCCCTTGCCCAGCTCCTCTGTTGGATTCTATTTTTTGTTGGACTCTATTTTTGATGTCTGCTATTAATAAGGGAAGAGGCTACACCTTCTTGATGTTACGGGCAATCTGTTTCTGTTTATAGTTTGGGAGGGTTTGACACATGGGTGTCTGTTCACTTTTCAGAGCGCCGTCAGTGAAATCCATTCCACTTGAGGAATGCCCAAATAAGCTAGTTTTAGCTAGAGCCTTGACTTCCACGCTGCTGCTTCCTCAAATCCATTCCACTTGGCTCATTCAGAGTCAAATTAAATTATATTCCATTCCGTGTTCACTACACGCGCGACACAGCAAGGTAAACAAAGCATCTTAGCATATCTGCTGCTTATGCGGGTCTGGCTGTGTGCTCACATACTGTCACTAAACAAGCTGGTATTTAAATGAATGTTCATCATCGTTTGCCTGTTGCTTTTAAAGGCATCATGTAGTCTTTGTTGCAGCAATGAATTACAGTTACACACTATGTTGTTACAACGCTAACAGTTATCTAAACTGCTTGGCGAAGGAAGGACATTTTGTTCATAACTAGACTTACTAGACTTTTAATGCATTGTTAATTTTTGGGAAAAATTGCCAGGTATGTGGTAACCGTTTTAGGCTATAAAAGCAATTGATTAATTAAAAGGCACCAGAATACAGGAAACGGCATCTACTCCAGTAAACATTTTCAGGGGAAGGACCCACCCCCCTTTTTTTTGTTGTTGCTTCCGACGCCCCATGGTTTGACATGTGCTTTAGTTCAGTTTCCTGTATTTCTGTTTGTTTCTATGGCTTTTCATTTATTGATTAAGTTATACACCTGTGGCTTGTTTCGTTAATTAGTTTGTTCTGGTATTTAAGCCCTGTGTTTTGTTCTGTTTGTTGTCCGTTTACATCAATATGACAATATGCTGATTTCAAATACAAAACTGTTCTGCACACAGTGTATCTTGAGAGCCTGGATTGGTAGATTATTCCTTGATAGCTAATACTCATCAGAATTTGTGATAACTTTGCTTTGGATAAAATTGAGCTTTCTGCTCTTTATTAGCATTCATGGTGGCAAATAATCCTCTGATCTTTACTGAGGAAAGAGAGTAAGAAAGAAAAAGGTTGAAGATTTTGCTGTTGATAGCAAAAGAAGAGATAATGTATGCTGAGTGTATGCCTTGAAGACATGGGCAGCAGGGAAATGTGGAAATGGGTAATGAATTTCTCATTAAGTTCTGGTTAAGGTGGAGTAATGAAGGGCTGATATTGTGTAATTATCTGTCTACATTATACTCATAGTAAAGTGTTCCGATGCATTTATTGCAAATTGACCATGGTAAGGAGGGGCGAAATAAGGGCAATTTTCATGCGTCATTAAGATCACGCAATATCAGCGAGAGTAGGTCATCTTAGCAGTGCATGTCAGATAAATATTAGATGAATAAAATTGTTTTAAAATATAGGCCTAAGTTATTCACTGAACATCTTGATAACCATAGCGTTCTTGTGAATGTTAAAGTAGCAATGCCCTATTTGTGAATGAGTTGCTCAGACCTTATTCATTAATGACTGTTTAGTCCAGTTCACTGAATCAGTAAGAATGATTTGTTCACAAATACTGTAAGACTGAATCTCAAGTTCAGAACTGGCATTATTAGGTGAACAATTCCTGTAGGTTAATGAGCAAATGAGCTTGGCTGACCAAGAAGATGTCCTTATTTCACAAAGTCTGATTAGTTTACATTTCACTTTTACCTTAAGCTTAGAGAATGCTCTATCCCTGGAAGAGAGAGGAGATGGGGGTGCACAACACATGTTAACTTGTTCAAAAATATTAATGGTCCTTTCCTTCCAATAGCCACATCATTTGCTTGGACCAAATGTGATAATAACTCAGTCAGTCGAGATGTTAGTGAAATGGACTCCAGCCCGTCCTTATATCAGACTTACAATTACTGGAGATTACAAGAGAATTATTTCCACATGTTCTCAATAAAAACGCTATAATCTCTCTCTCCCAGCACATTAAGGTGCTATTGTTTGGCATTCAGTTGAGAGAGAGAGGGGGGTTTACAGAGAACATACTGAGTGACAGACTAATATAGAGCACTATCATAATTATAGCTCACAGATTTATGTAGTGTTGGAAAAATCAGTAAATATCAAATATAGTACTGAAATGTGTTTTAGAAGGGGATTTGGCTGAGTACCCTCGGTCTTTAAGCACAGTTTCTAGCACTCTAGGAAGCTCACTCACCAGTGCTAGATTAAATTGTCTACATTTAAATCAGCGTTCACCACTCTTTGCTTCTCAAATGTGACATTTGTCCATAGTTAATAATGTGATGAACTTAACCTGTACACTGTACAAACTTAAATTGATACATTTACTAAATTAATAGTAATTATATAATTATAATTGACATTAATATTATAATGTATATTATATTATAATTCATATCTATTAAATTATTATTAATATATAATTGTATTATCTATTGCAATGAATTTCAAACATTTTACGGGGCTTAAATGTCCTAAATACTTTTTGGGGCCACTCACTGTAAGTCCATCGTTAAGTTTTGAGTATTTTCTATTACTTTAGTACCCCATTCAGATACAATTTCTCAACAGTCTATAACAAAAACAAAGCCTGTCTCCAGAGCACATCAACATCAGGACAAGCATCCTAAGGAAGAACAGAAAATAAAAACAAACACCTCCACATCACCACCACAGACTTTATGGAGTTAAAGAGGTATGGAGAGAGTTATTGATAGGCAAAATGCTAAATATGGAAACACACATAAATTGATCCTATTGGCCATTGTGTGTGCGCTGGCCATGGGCAACTCTGTCCATCTGGCTGAAATACAAGACAAACTTCTTAGAAGGGCCAGGAAAAACAGGTCACTCCTGATGAGAAAACAGCCCTGACAAAGAGCGTTCTCATTGCGCTTCACCGCTGTTAGGATGTTGTTCCCTCAATAGAGACTGGAATGCTTTGTTTCACTCGATTTCTATGTGATCAGACTGTGAGTTGAGTCTCTGAGTGGGTGTGTCAGTGATACTAGGCAGCTTTCATAAAGGAATATATACATTGGTTCAGCAAAAGTGCATATGAATAGGAGCCTGATTCCCCTCAGTCAGTATGCACTGCAACAGTTATCTTTATTACAGAGGGAAAAATACACAAGTCTAACACCGGTCATATGACAAAGCAGCAAGTATTCACATGACCTTAATGGTGCTGTACGAGTTTCAATTGCAAAAGCATGTGTTTCAAATATAGATAGTTGTTTTAAGTTTTTCAATTCTGCTGTCAAACAATTTGGTTGTGTTTTAAAATGTAATTGTGGAACTGAAATGTCGAAACCAAAACATCACTATGGTTTGGGTTTCTAATGTTTCTAATTTGTTAAAATATGCTGAGTGAATGACAAAAGTTTAACTTGAGCAAGCCAAGAAAAACACATCAGATACTGGTCCGCAGCAGGACAGACTTTCTTTTAGAGGGATAATCAATGTATCCTTTGTTGCTGGTGAAAGGAAAGAGAGCATTGTCAAATACATATAGGGTATTTTTTTACAAGAAGCATGACTTTTAAAATATTCCCATGAGCACTTTACAAGATGGAGGTTCAAAAATAGACCGAGTACTACTCCACAAGCAAGGACCACCGGAGCATCTGGCAAAATCATGAATATGAAACACAAACCTTCGTATTGCACAAGAATATGTGAAACTGAAGCGGTCAATCTAGGGGTCGCATTTTTATACATGAGAAATGTAATACATGAGAAATGTAACCAAATGCTGTGTGAAATAGATATGAGAATCCTAAAGTGTTTGACGATTCTGGTTTGTTAATACATTTCAAATATCTTTACATTTCATACAAAAAGCATTTTGAGCAAAAAGCTGAGAAAAACACATTTTATTACAGTTATTTGTTTGGGATGCGGATGCAATGTTTTGATGTACCATAAGAACCGGCTCATAAGAGCCTTGTTCAGGAATCAAACTACACTGGTTGCACTTTATGCTTTTGAGTCAATAAAAAGAACTGTTCTTTCATTCTGTAGTAAAGGAAACTCTGTCAGAGTCTGCATTGGCGCAACAATGCATGTGCGTGAACTGTTACGCAATCTATTTTTTTAAGCATGCCATCTTTAATGAATCTGAAAAAAGTGAGGAAAGATAGAGAGGCAGAATGACAGATGACTGCTTCATATGGCACCGAGGCCTGGCTAAGCTCAGGACTGCTGGATGCTGCTGGGGGCATTTAGCATGGCTGTTAATGTGCGTGTGGCAGCTTGTTACAGGCTCTTTGAGAAAGCTGTAGGTCTGAGAGAGGCCAGAGAGTTTCAAACCTGCCTCCCACCCATTGCCCCCTGCTCCCTCTCTCTATCCAGCGCAGAACAACGTCCTCTTACATCGCTGGACTTTCTCACCTTCCCGAGCCCAACACAAACAGAGCGCAATGTGGAAAAAAGATCCCCTTTTCCCAAGAGTGCGTGAGAGAGCTTCACCAGATGTTTATAAACCATAACTTTGAAATATGGCAACAAAAAAAATGCTTACAGGCTGTCATGTTGCGTTAATACTGAGAGGAAGACAAAAAAGTCTAATTATTTCCAGATGAGGATTTCTCTCTCTCTCGTTCTCATGTTGGAACGCAAGGAGTGTCCAAACTTCATAAATCTGAAATATGTGCTGCGTTCTATATTTTTTGCTTCCTCTGGATGCCCCCCACCCAGCCAAAAAAGAAAGAATGAAGAAGAAAAACACAGAATGGAAGTGGGCTACAGAGAGGGTTGGGGGTAGGTGGAAGAGTTACTGCCCTCGAGTTCATTATAAAAATCAGAGTGTTTGCCTTTCTGAGCAGTTTCCTCATGCTGTGAATCGGTGGTGGAAAGAATCTACCGTTTATCATCATTTTGACGAAAATAAATTCATGAAGCGTTGAAAATTGGCCCATTTTGGCACCAATTTCACTCACCATTCACTCTAAGACGAAAAAAGCCAACAAACGGTCCAGAAAAAGTGCCAAACAGCAGCATGTCGATGAGTATGTAGTTTTACAACTGTATTGTGTAGTGCCTGTGAGACTCAAACCTGGATTTCCTTCCGTGGATTTCAGAATAAAGGTGAAGGGCAGCAATAGCACACTGTAAAGCCCGCAGGGTATTTGGGCATCATGATTAGATTGAGCCCAATAGTACAGCCAAGACGTCAGAATGATGGAGAAACACGCAGTTGACCTGCAGGTCTGGAAGCCATTAGACAAGTTTGAGGCAACACTACACCACACACAGAAAGCTATTGCATCCATAGTGGCCGTGGGTGCTCACTAATATATTTTCCAAGCGTTTTCATTATATTTTAGGCCCTTCTTTATGGTCAGGGTTACCTGCATGCGTGTTTAAAATATGTCAATGACCTAACAGATAATAGCTCTATGGTGTGTGATAATAACACCTTCTCACTGTACTTCTCAATGCACAAATATACGCACAGACACACAAATACATCGCACCTTGCCGTTTACTGGGGTTACTAAAGAGCCAAATTCATGTCCTAACATAATGATTCCCAGAGCTCCAAAGTCATGGAGAATTCCCAGTATCCTATCTCCCTCCCCGCAGATGAACTCATTCACAAAAAGGTCCACATCACACTGTGTATGCGGACAAACTGGAAGGCGTTGATACAGTACAGATCTGTATATGCCCTGAGGACACGAGCAAGAACTCCTTCAACACACTAACACACACTTGAGCGTAATTGGGATACATACATAAATTAGATCTGCAAAGTTTCCTCCCCCTGGACATAAGTTCCTTGGTCCTTGAGATTAAGCACTCATCTCCGTATTGACATGTTTGTGCGGCTGTAGGTGTTTCGATTTAAGCCCGATCGATTCCTTTAAGTATCTAATATAAGGAAGGCAGGCCGTAAACACGTCAAATTAGCGGTAATGAATAGCGCCGCACAAGTAGAAGGGGCTGTCGAAGCCCATACGAGGGACAATACATTAGGAAGAGTTATATGTGCCTGCCCTCTCCAGCACACAGGGTTAAACGGCGCCTTGGCAGCCTCCGCTCCAAAGTGGATAGGGCTGTGCGGTGGTCACACACTGTTTCATTGGCTGGGGTACAACAGCAACAAGCAGAAATTAATGGGAATCTGTAGCTGATTTTAGTGGGCAACAGGGCCTGTAAACAGGAGGCTTTCACAAGCCCTCCAGCCCAGAGGAGATGAGCCAGGAGCGGGGTATGAATGCGCCAAGATGGAGAACGGGGGTGGTGGCGAGGATGGATGTGTGGATGGAAAGATAGATTTTTCACAATCACACACACACAAAGCGGAGATGGATGGACAGACAAGTAAACTATGTGGCCTGTAAGAAGACGCAAAAAAACACAGATGGAGAGAAACAGAGGCAATGAGGAAGAGAAAACAAACGTGCACATTTATTTTCCTCTCACCGTATTTATAAAACAGCGAAAACTGCCCAGCTTTAATAAACCATAATTCCTTTTGGAGGGTTTTGTATATTGTTACAAGAACAGCTGGGGCATGTTTTGTCTTGGTGTCGTGGCTCATAGACAGATAGACAGAATCACATTCACGATATCTGTCCTTGCGATTTACGTTTCTACGAATTCAGCATTTAAATACAGAACTGTTTCATTAAATTGCAAATCTTCCATCACTGATACACAACATTAATCACCAATTAGCTTGTCTTGTGACTCTGC
The DNA here is from genome assembly GCA_023029165.1 of Gobiocypris rarus. Classification (NCBI taxonomy): domain Eukaryota; kingdom Metazoa; phylum Chordata; class Actinopteri; order Cypriniformes; family Gobionidae; genus Gobiocypris; species Gobiocypris rarus. The sequence continues at coordinate 29,805,517 of CM040932.1, forward strand.
AGTTCTGTCATTATAGTATAATGGCACTTAATGATGCTTGGGAAACGTAATTAAAAGAAAAGAATATGTAACATGGGAAATCACTACAAAGCATCAATCAATGTGTCTCTGTCAATGGAGAGTCCCGTCAAACGAACAAGCTTCTATTCTGACCCCATTAAGAACAAATCAAGGGCTGATTTGCTCCATGTCCAAATGTCACACAGAATCAGTGCTATAAAAGACAGTGATAATTACTTTTGCCAATATACTCAACTGGGACGCTTACATGGAAGCATAAGGATCGGACAGGACACAAATAACCAATTTTTGTCTAGACACTCACAAATAAAAAATCTGACATTATTTATGTCTCTGTTTTATTGGTTTATACATTGGGTCCTAGGGATGTAACGATACATCGTAAATCGAGATATATCTCGATATCTATTAAAGCAGCACTCCTTATAGTGAAAGCGCAAACATCATTTAAATCACCAGATCGCATTTAGTTTTAGTAGTACCATGATTATTCAAAGCGTTTTAGATGGTTTATTCTTATATGTATATAGTGCATGAATAACAGGAGAGGCGGAACACAGCAATCACCGGGAGAGCCTGTGTGCATGTGGTGATAGGCTACTGCATGAGAAAAACATTTAAGTTTATGGGTGTTTCAGGGACATTACTACATGAAACATATATACTGTATGCATGGTTAGAAACATTCTTCAAAATACATGTTATGTTATTCAAAAGAAAAAAGACATTTTATTTTTATGTGAACTAGCCTATACCTTTAAGAGTTCTGTCATCACATGTACGTGTTGTGGAATATGTTTAGTTGATGAAGGCTGTTAGAGGTCACTTAGATCGATCAGTTATCAGAAAAGCCGAAGATCACCAATGCGTAATGCACTCCTGTAAATGCACATGCTCTATTAGCTTTGTGGATTTATCGTGGTGTCCCTGTCCATTTATCTCCCTTATGATGTTGTAATCATAACCACACATTGTGATAAATAATTACTGTCGTGGAATAAACAGCTAAACACACCGATACCTGTACTAATGGCTCCACATTCATAATTCAGCTATCTCACTCTTCTGCCACTCTGCAGTCAATTTACTGAATCACAGCCAATTGGCAGCTGCAGCAGGAGGTGAGAATAGCCAGAGCAATCAAACGAACAGTAATATATGCAGGTTTGTCTAACAGAGTTCATGTTGCCTCATTCTCTGTGGTGCCACCTGTGATATCTAAACGGCTAAATGCAGCCTCCGTCATCCATTAGGTCCCTCCGACCCTCTCATTAGTCCTACTCACAGCAAATTACCCGCAGCAATTAGAATAAATATCAAACACAACAAGCGACACCGCGAGCCCCGGCCACAGCACATTCGGGTTCACGCTGGAACACCTACTGTGGGTGTTCTGATTAAGGTGAAACTTACATCAAACCCTGCGGTGCAGCCTAGGTAAAACACAGTGTTAAATGGACAGTGTATTTCTGTCCAGTCAGGATTGCATCTTATGCATTGTATGACACAGAGACTGTGCGTAAAAATGACCAGATCAGTAAACGTGAACGAATATTGATGCGTCTCAATCAGCTCCCTATGTAGTCAGCGCACTGATACTACTGAACTATGGAGCTGATTGAGACGCACCCTATGAAAGGTAAAGGGAAAAGACGGGAATCAGAACATAAGCAAATCAGATTGCAAATCTTTGTTGGTTATACTCATTTAATATTTTGGTGATTTAATATTCTTTTTTAAGTCTTTAAGGGTTAGTTCACCCAAAAATGAAAATTCTGTCATTAATTACTTACCCTCATGTCGTTCGACACCCGTAAGACCTTTATTCATCGGAACACAAATGAAGATATTTTAGTTGAAATCCGATGGCTCAGAAAGGCCTCCATTGACAGCAATGTCATTTCCTCTCTCAAGTCATTTCCTCTCTCAAGACCCATAAAAGGTAGGGGAGTGTGGGGCACAACCTAAAGCTGGGTTAATAGAGTGCCGAAGTTATGACATCACTTTGTAGGCCAAAACGCGGAAGTGAGTTAGCATTTTAGCCCTTCCGGTTCCCTCGCCCTAAAGTCTGGGTTTTTGCTAAATCGCCTGAAATAAGGTCTGTGGTTAACAAAGCCTCTAAATATTTTCACGTTTTGATCTATGACATAAAATACACTAGTTATAACCTGCTTGTGATTTTTTAAAACTTTATTGTGTCTTAAAAACGGTGGTTGCTAACAAGTTGCTAAAAGGGACTACATCCTTTGGCTGGGACTTTAGACGTCATCGTAATTCGTGACAAACAGGGAATCTCTCACTAGCCCGTGTTTCAGCCTCACGTTCTTAGAAGTTTACCTTTCAGTTAATATCCAAAACGTTATATATTTAGTCCTTTCAAATTGTAGTTTTTCCAAATATTGTTGTACACAGAATTCTGTGATATTAAGGTAACCGATTACCAGTTCTTTATTTCTGTGGAGAGAAATAATTAGTATATAGTTTGTTTTCAGTTTACTTATTTTATGAAAATAATGATGTTTACTACAACTCTTGCTGTAAGGTCGAAATATGGACGTAGTGTCCGTGGAATTCCGCAGAGCAGTTTTGAAGCGTAAAGTAGGCTATAGGGTCGAGCTGGCCGTTGCCATCATCACCGCGCATCACTCCCAGATAACAGAAAATGGGCAAAGAGGCAGGACGTGGGCGGAGCTTTGGTGACATGATGACTAACAGACAGCAGATAAATGGCTATCCACCCATAGACATAATGTCTATGTATCCACCTACCACTCAAAGTGGCCATGCCCTTAATTAAGCAGAACTTTAAGGCTTTATTTAAAGGTCCCGTTCTTCGCGTGTTTTCGAAGCTTTGATTATGTTAACAGTGTGCAATATAACATGTGTTCATGTTTCGTGTGTAAAAAAACAGTATTTTTCACACATTTTACTTATCTGTACACCGCTGTTTTCACTGATGAAAAAACGGCCCGATGATTTCCTTGTTCTATAAAGTCCCTCCTTCAGAAATACGTAACGAGTTCTGATTGTGCCAGCGGTTCCCGTGTTGTGATTTGACAGCAGCTTAGCACACGTTGCCCGGAAAGGTCCTGATTCTTTCCATAACGGGGAGATACGCGCGCTCAATGTTATTGCAAAAATGTCTATATTGTCTTATCAATCAGACCCGGAGAATATCGAAGAGGATCGATTACAACCTGCTCAGGAAAGACTTTTGCAGGATGTTTCACAATGGTAAGCTGTCTATTCAGTACAGTTGTCATGGTTTTATATTTGGCTGTTACAAATTGCATGCGTGGCTGCAGCTGAACGAGCATGTGGTTAAACAGTAAACAACAGATATAATAAACAAATCATTTAAACTGATCATTACAAACACCAACAATCGATGGTGTCAATTCACTTTTTTAAAAAGTTTTTCGGATTAGTTTCAATTACCATCTAACGTTAGTTAACAAAGCTAAACAGCGTTGCACTTTGTGTAATGAGTTACATAAACTGTTAAACGGACCAACTTAAATAATAAAAAACACTTACCGGTTGTGGTTCATAAACAACGCCTTCTCCAGACAAAGAGGGAACTGTGTCATCTTTTATGAATAATCTTTCTGCGAATCCGGCATTAAACTGATTGAGATTGAGGAAGCAGTCCTCAGCAAAATGTGCTGCACATAGTTTTAAATTGTGATTATAATTTTACAGAACCGAGTTAAACATAAATTGTAACCATTGATCTCTACGTACAGCGTCCGTGGGAATGCAAAACAAAGGTGATTTGACTCCGGGACGAAAACAACAGCGTCTCGATGACATGGCGACAAACACACTCTACAAAAACAACACTTCGTGGGAGAGCAACAAGACCACGCCCCCTTTTATTGGGTATTCTGGAGGTTAGTCAACAAACTGTTCTAGTGATGTCATTAAAGCAGGAAGTGCAGGGGTGTAGTCCAAACCAGCCGTTCGCTGTAGGCTTTGAAAGGGAACTTCTGTTAAATAAAATATCTCGCTTGGCATTGAACTTTGAGCGTTATAATTTTACAGGTATTATTTATGCTCTATCAGCAACATTACACACTAAATAAAGTTTGAAAGATGGAATCAACAAGAACGGGACCTTTAATGTAAACTAATGAGTTATAAAAATTTACCCCCTCACAGTTGTCATGAAAGGCAAAATTAGCCATTTAGACCAAAACTAGATTTTGTACCAGGCTTTAAACATATACATTTTTTTTTGCTGTAAAGTTGGGCATTTTAACATGAGGCTCAATGAGATTCTGCTCCTTCTGAGCCTGTCCTGGCCAGTCAATGAAATGCAGTTTAAGTCACTTTCGAACTGGCTTCAAGAGAGATCGCGGAGGTTTCCTGGGTTTAACACTTTCCACACATGCCAGGATGAGGAAACTTTGTATATTTACTAGTTGCCATATCAACACTACATAGAGATGGAATAATTGCTAAATATCACTGAACATTTATTTAACCATAGCAAAAGTAAATTTCTTTCTTAAGTTGATTTATTTTTTTGTGTTTATTTAAAATAAGACAAATATGATATTATTGTAATGTTATATCTGTTATTTAACAGTTGAGATCGTTCTTAAATGCTGATCTAACAGCAGAAGACTCGAGCCGCTGTTTAAATCCCAGTTGCAGATGAGGTGTGTTGTAACACTGCATTACAATGAGTCCCTATTAGAAATATGCTATTATATTCTATACTTTTATGAATTCTTTTGAGAAACCATGAGAAAAAGAGGAATAAGGACTGAGAGTCAATGTTCATACATTATTCATTATTATGTTTTTAACTTTAGTGTTTAGCTGTATTTAGCGATGTATTTCTTGTCAAAATCAAAAATGTGTGTACTTTTAATGATTAAAAAATGCCATTATTTTTATTTTAAAAAGTTAATAATTGCATTTTACTGACAAAATATTTTAGTTTGTTTTGTATTTTTTTTGATTATATCATGTAACATTTTAAGCTGTCATATGGTCATGTTACAATGTGCCTCTCACGTGTTACAATGTACCCAACCTGGGGCATGTTGCCACATTTCACTTCCATTCTTTCGGGGGTAAATCATGAAAAAGTATACACTGTATTAATGAAACAAAAAACACATAATTGTACTAGATGTGTGAAATTCATGTGGGACAAAATAAATACTCTGACCCCCAAATGAATTTACACAAACTGAGACAGTCAAAAAGTGTTAGATTGTGCCCCGCTCTCCCCTACTAAAGATGTCGTTAAAATATCCATTTCGCTACAGTGGTTCTACAATAATTTTATGAAGCGACGAGAATAGTTTTTGTGCGCAAAAAAACAACAACTGAAATAACGACTTATATAGTGATGGCCGATTTCAAAACACTGCTTCATGAAGCTTCGGAGCGTTATGAATCAGTGTATCGAATCAGCGGTTCGGATCGCCAAAGTCACATGATTTCAGCAGTTTGGCAGTTTGACACGCGATCCGAATCATGAATCGATACACTGATTCATAACGCTTCGAAGCTTCAGGAAGCAGTGTTTTGAAATCGGTCATCACAATACATGTCGTTATTTTTTTTTTTTTGCGCACAAAAACTATTCTCGCCACTTCATAAAATTATTGTAGAACCACTGTAGCGAAATGGACTTTGTAACGACGTCTTTAGTACCTTTTATGGGTCTTGAGAGAGGAAATGTCTTTGCTGCCAATGGACGCCTGTCTGAGAACAAACTAAAATATTTCAACAAAAATATCTTCATTTCTGTTCCAAAGACGAACAAACGTCTTACGGGTGTCGAACCACATGCGGGTAAGTAATTCATTTTCATTTTTGGGTGAACTAACCCTTTAAGATCTGTAGTGGAGTGGACATACTGTTCAAAGTTTGGGTTTAACTTCTTTAAATTGACATCTTTAATTTCTTTTTTTAACAAGAAATTAAAAGCAACACAATGATTTTCAACATTGATAAAAAATAATGTTTTTTTGAGCAGCAAATCATATTAGAATGATTTCTGAAGGATCATGTGACACTGAAGACTGGAGTAATGATTCTGTAAATTTATCATAAGAATAAATTACATTTTACAATACAGGTCCTTCTAAAAAAAATTGCATATTGTGATAAAAGTTCATTATTTTCCATAATGTAATGATACAAATTAAACTTTCATATATTTTAGATGCATTGCACACCAACTGAAATATTTCAGGTCTTTTATTGTTTTAATACTGATGATTTTGGCATACAGCTCATGAAAACCCCAAATTCCTATCTCTAAACTAACATATCATGAAAAGGTTCTCTAAACGAGCTATTAACCTAATCATCTGAATCAACTAATTAACTCTAAACACCTGCAAAAGATTCCTGAGGCTTTTTAAAACTCCCAGCCTGGTTCATTACTCAAAACCGCAATCATGGGTAAGACTGCCGACCTGACTGCTGTCCAGAAGGCCATCATTGACACCCTCAAGCGAGAGGGTAAGACACAGAAAGACATTTCTGAACGAATAGGCTGTTCCCAGAGTGCTGTATCAAGGCACCTCAGTGGGAAGTCTGTGGGAAGGAAAAAGTGTGGCAAAAAACGCTGCACAATCAGAGGAGGTGACCGGACCCTGAGGAAGATTGTGAAGAATGACCGATTCCAGACCTTGGGGGACCTGCGGAAGCAGTGGACTGAGTCTGGAATAGAAACATCCAGAGCCACCGTGCACAGGCGTGTGCAGGAAATGGGCTACAGGTGCCACATTCCCCAGGTCAAGCCACTTTTGAACCAGAAACAGAGGCAGAAGCGCCTGACCTGGGCTACAGAGAAGCAGCACTGGACTGTCGCTCATATTTTGCATGTAATTCGGAAATCAAGGTGCAAGAGTCTGGAGGAAGACTGGGGACAAGGAAATGCCAAAATGCCTGAAGTCCAGTGTCAAGTACCCACAGTCAGTGATGGTCTGGGGTGCCATGTCAGCTGCTGGTGTTGGTCCACTGTGTTTTATCAAGGGCAGGGTCAATGCAGCTAGCTATCAGGAGATTTTGGAGCACTTCATGCTTCCATCTGCTGAAAAGCTTTATGGAGATGAAGATTTCGTTTTTCAGCACCTTCTCACAGTGCCAAAACCACTGGTAAATGGTTTACTGACCATGGTATTACTGTGCTCAATTGGCCTGCCAACTCTCCTGACCTGAACCCCATAGAGAATCTGTGGGATATTGTGAAGAGAAAGTTGAGAGCAAGACCCAACACTCTGGATGAGCTTAAGGGCGCTATCGAAGCATCCTGGGCCTCCATAACACCTCAGCAGTGCCACAGGCTGATTGCCTCCATGCCACGCCGCATTGAAGCAGTCATTTCTGCAAAAGGATTCCCCACCAAGTATTGAGTGCATAACTGAACATAATTATTTGAAGGTTGACTTTTTTGTATTAAAAACACTTTTCTTTTATTGGTCGGACGACCAATTTTTTAAAAGATTTTTGGGGTTTTCATGGGCTGTATGCCAAAATCATCAGTATTAAAACAATAAAAGACCTGAAATATTTCAGTTGGTGTGCAATGAATCTAAAATATATGAAAATTTAATTTTATCATTACATTATGGAAAATGATGAACTTTTATCACAATATGCTATTTTTTTGAGGAGGACCTGTATATTAAAATGTTGGGGAAAAAAGAAGTTATTTAAAATTGTAAGCATAATTCCCAAAATGACTGTTGGTGAGTTTCATTTAACATTCAACTTACTTACTCAAAACTTAAAAACGTTTGAACAGAAGTGTATGAAAGTTCATCAAATTGAGCACAATGATCAAACACATCCTTCTAGCACGCATGCATAAAACAATAGAAAAGCAAAAACGCATTCTGTGAGAATGGCCCTCCATGAATCTTTTGCAAACTGGACTGATTGGGTTCTTGAGTTACTCAATGATCTTGTAGCAGTGGAGGAGCAGCAGTTTAGGGGAAGATAATCAGTCAATTTTGGTCTGTTTCTCAAAGAAATCCATCATAGGACTTCAGAAGCGCTTGAAAGATTCTGTCTCCATTTATTGCAATTATATTCAGAAGTGCAACCATTACATTCTTTAAAAAGAAATTGGTGAGTACATGATGACAATAATTCTTGGGTAAATTATTTCATAAAATACATGAAAGTACACAGATTACATCACAAGATTACACACATTCTTGCAACAAATGTCCTGCAGGTGATGCAGTGGAGCAAGCGATGCAGACCTGCTGGAGATGGACCCTGATGTGCAGAATATGACGCAAATCCTGATTTATGCTTTTGCCCTTTCTCCGAGAGCATGTTAATCGCAGTAAATCTCCAGTCATGTCTAGAATGAACTGTCTACAATGCAAAAAAATCCAGAAGGCTTTTGCAAATCAAGCCTACATCAGAACTGGCCATTATAGACAAACATGCATCAGTACGAATATGACACTTTAGAAGATTAATTGAGAAAAACATATTCACAATCACTAGTCATTGTTATATTAGGACTTAATATGGCAATAGTACATGTATGTATGTATGTATGTATGTATGTATGACAACAATCATGAAACACAAAATTCCCAACAGCAGAATACTGTTGACAGGCCTATGGTTCCGTTCACACACAGTCCAGTTATTTACCAGAGCGACAACAGAATTCAATATTGAACTCACACCACATTTTTAGTTATGGAACCATACTGAACAACTAGTTGTCATGTCATATAGTGCAACATAGGTCGGTACACCCAGTAGAAAGACACCCGGTAGAAAGTAACACGATTTAACGTTACAGCAATAAACTCCAGCAAGATAAAGTAATTTTATGCAAAACCATAGACTGTTATCTTCAGATCAAGCATAATAACAAAATCATTAAATCATCTTGGAGAGAGTTTCATCGTGTTGACTGTCGTAATCGAACGACACAATATTCTTATTGTGATGCAAGGATTTTGTGTTTTCAAGCTAAGCGAAAAATTTTGAATGGGAAAGTGCGAGACATCACACCTGTTATTATTATAATATAAATATAATAATATTAATTGGGTATATAGTAAGTTATAGGCTGATAAAATGCAACAATACCCAAACACTGACTTTGTAGTGAAGCCTGTGCTTGAAACTGAAAAATATGTGAACAATAAACCCATTTCAAGCTGTCTCTATTTGACAACCATGATAATCCCATACATCCAATTCAATTCTACCTCCAAAAGGCGATTGTCACTCATCATTTGGGGCCAAATGTTTTGACAATACATGTCCTTTATGATCTGTTGAAGACCTGATGAGTAGAATAGTGGAGTCATGTAAAGGACATTTGAGTTTGCATTGGCTGCATTATTGTGGCCCTCTTGTGTTTGAAGTGTCTCTGCGCCTGAAGAGGCCCCTGGGCTGAAACACAGTCCCAACCCCTCCTACCGCTTATTCCCCACATCCCACTATCCCCATGGCTCGGGCCTGCAGTGTTTTTGTGTTGCGATGACAGGCCTGCGTCTCCCGGGAGGGCCACCCCCCAACCTGTACCCCCACGCTCAGGTACCAGGCAGCATTTCCTTTTCTCTTTCGGCGCCTTCCCGCATCGGTTCGAACATCCCTCTCTGATCTCTGGTATCTCTCTCGTCTCTCTGTGGACTATGAGGACCCTCTCACTCGCTCGCTCTCCGTTTCTCTCGGTATCGTGTCCTCTCCTTCTCTCTTGTGGCTTTTTATTCATTCAAATTTTTTTCCTCTTTTCAGTTCCTCGTCTTTGTCTTGCTCTTTCCTTGTTTTCTCCTTTTCTCCGTTCTCCCCAAGCTCCCCAGTGGGACCCCTGTTTTCCCTCTCAAAGATGCCTTTCAGCTCTCCTCTCCCCCTCTATCCCTGCTCATGGGAAGAGCTGGAGACGATCTGCTTTATTTATTAATTTATTTATTTGGTTTGGGCTGCAGGTATCTGTGCAGTAAAGAACATCCCCTGCATGACTAATAACTACAGGCACCAATGCTTATAAACTATGTTTACAATATTATATATTAACTTACAAATGATATAATATTAATATTGTATAGTATTATATATTATTATTTAAAACATTTAAATGGATGGATGGATGGATGGGTGGGTAGGTGGGTAGGTAGATAGATAGATAGATAGATAGATAGATAGATAGATAGATAGATAGATAGATAGATAGATAGATAGATAGATAGATAGATAGATAGATAGATAGATAGATAGATAGATAGATATCTCTGACATCTGCTTTATAACTGCCATATAAAAATAATCAGCTAACTCATTAACACTGGAAGAGGCTGATTTGCTCTATAGAGTTTCTGTCAGTGAATGTCAACAATGACAAGTGGAGAGAGATGCGCACACACCTCTGTTCAAATTGTCATCTATCACTCATTCCTGTGCATTAGCTTCCAGACAGTCTTCCCCTGGGATCTGTGACGAAGAGAGAGTGAGAAGAGTGACAGAAAGAGAAAAAAAGACACAGTAAGAGAGAGAGAGAGAGAGAGAGAGAGAGAGAGAGAGAGAGAGAGCGAGAGAAGGAGAGATAAGTAATCTTTCACTTGTGATGTTTAATGTTCAAAGGGGGCTTTGTTTGCTAAGTGCCTCACTGTAGGGTGTGGACTGAAGGTTTGGACCGAGGGGGGTGGCCATGTCTCTCAATAATCCATTAGCTAATGGCTATCCAAAGCTCTGCCATCTTACTTCCATATGGCAACTGGCAGAACAAAAATACTGATAATTAGCAACTCCAAAACACTTCGCAATTCAAAGAATTCAAAGATCAGTCTTGATATACACCAATCAGGCATAACATTTTTATCCTATAATCCTATACCATTATTATCAATATTATCCTAATATTGTGTTGTTGCCATTTTTTCTGCCAAAACAGCCCTGACTCGTCGAGGCATCGACACCATTAGACCCCTGAAGGTCTGCTGTGGTATCTGGCACCAAGATGTTAGCAGCAGATCATTTAAGTCCTGTAAGTTGTGAGGTGGGGCCTCCATGGATCGTACTATAGTTGTTTAACACATCGCACAGATGCTCATAGGATTGAATCTGGGGAATTTGGAGGCCAAGCCAATACCTAAAACTCATTGTTGTACTCTCAAATAATTCCTGAACCATTTTTGCTTTGTGGCAGGGCACATTATCCTGCTGAAAGAGGCCACAGCCAATACCGTTTCCATTAGGTAGATGGTACGTGTCAAAGTAACATCCACATGGATGGCTGGACCCAAGGTTTCCCAGCAGAACATTGTCCAAAGCATCACACTGCCTCCACCGGCTTGCCTTCTTCCCATAGTGCATCTTGGTGCCATGTGTCTGTTCTGTGTTTACACACACGCACCTGACTATTCACAAGATGTAAAAAATAAAGAGGATTCATCAGACCAGGCCACCTTTTTCCATTGCTCCGTGGTCCAGTTCTGATGCTCACGTGCCCACTTTGGTGCTTTCAGTGGTGGACAGAGGTCAGCATTGGCTATGTTTATTCTAACACCTTTCTATCAGTGCCAGCATTAACTTCTTGAGCAATTTGAGCTCCAGTAGCTCGTCTGTTTGATCGGAACACACAGGCAAGCCTTCACTCCCCACGTGCATCAATGAGCCTTGGCCGCCCATGACCCTGTTGCCGGTCAACCACTGTTCCTTCCTTGGTCCACTTTTGATAGTGACCACTGCAGACCGGGAACACCCCACAATAGCTGCAGATTTGGAGATGGTCCCAAAAAAAAAAAAAAAGAAATAATAGAATGTAAAAACAATACTAACCAATTAAAAACAAATTCAAATACTAGCATGTACCATCTACTTGGCTCTTTTTATGTTTTCACAGGTTTCACCGTTGTTATGTTTGTTTTCAAATTCAGTTTAGTTTTAATTAGTTTTTAAAGTGTTAGTTTTAGTCACATCTTCTATACAGAATTCACACCCTATATTCAAATACCATAGATGTAAAATTTTCACACCCTATACAGTCAATATAGCCTACTTGATCTGGATTGAAGCAGCAAACATTCAGTGTAAAAGTAAAAAAAAAAAGACATAATATTTTAATATTTGAATCACAGCTTACATAATGTTTTGACATCGACAACCACAACCAAAAAGTGAATTTTACCTCAAATTTGCGACTAGCTTTCTAAAGAAGGCTCAATCACTTCTCTTGTTGACATTAACACACTGTCAGGATGTAAAATATTTTTATACAACTTTTTAATGTGTGATTGTGTAAAGGTGTTCACGAGAAAAAGATACCAACCTTTCGCGACCTTGCTTTCAACATCTAACGAACACTCGTTCTCATGAAGACACAGTGTGCACAGAGGGGAGGGGCTGTGTGTGTGCGCTCGCGCATGTGAGAGACGTTTTTTTTTGTTTTGTGTAATATATGCCTCGTTTTTATTTTTATTTGAGTTAACGACAAGGTTTTTTCCCACCTAGTTTTCGTTTGATTATAAACTTGGACCCCCCCTCCCCCAAATTTATATTTCTGTCCCTTTGGGGGACTGGGTCTTCATTGGGGGGTATAGTACACCCTCTAATTCGAACTATGCCTGAGATGAGAGAATTATGTATTTTATTTCTGGAAAAATTCCTCCGATGATGCAAATTTTTGGCTAGAGGCTAAAGACTACAGCCAGCAGAGGGCGCTATTTCCACATGTTTTCAACATCGCACGAATCCCGCGATTACCTCAGCTCATGAATGTGATCCGATCCTGCTGCGTTTGTGCCGTGACGCTCAATCGGCTCACTTGCATTATATCGAACAGACACGTTCAGTTTTTAATTGTAGTGTCTCTAACTGAACTGATTTTCTGAAAATGTGGTAGGCAAGTGATCCAGTAATCCTGTAGCCTACTAGCCATGCCCAGAGCCGTTGAAAAACAGAGTTACGACACTCCCATTGACTTCCATTGGAACTGAGGAATGCAAGTAAAGCGTGTGTCACGGAGCGACCAATAGTTCCAAACAACCAATAGTTCCAGCATGGAACCTCGGTCATTTCAGTGTATCCCAAGCACTCTCGCTGGCAAATTGACGAAATTACTGCATATTTTGAGATTTTATGGCAATAGTTGACCTCTCAGGAATATTGATAGAAGATGTATTTTATGAAGCACGTTAGAGTTAATGTTATTGTTATAATATATCGTTAGAATCTAACTGCAGTTAGATAACGTGAGAAGCACTGCTAAAGCTACTATATCCAGATGTTATCGTCATATTTCATCAGTTTTTAATCTCTCTGAGATCTTTTTGTCGAATGCGTTTCTATGAAGTAGCCCATTTAAGGAGTACGTCTAGCGCCTGGATATAAAGAGCTGAATTAAATTGGTTGCCCTGTTTTTTTGTTTTGTTTTTTAAACACTATTTAAAACTTCTTTCTTGGGTTACATTCTGTATGCTAGCATCATTCCTTTATATTCATCTGTTGTGTATGCTTTGAGTATCATTTAACGTTATATTCGGACATTAACAATGATGAAAGAAATTACCACAGCCTGTAGAGGGTGGAAGAGGAACACTTATTGGCTCATTAGCCCATTTCTCTTCTTTTGAATATTTTTTTGTAGATCAAATTACTATTATAACATTAAAATATCTATTTTTGTTACTTTATTTGTACTGAAGTGTTATAGGCTTATTGTAGGGAAGACCACAAAGTCTAATGAAAAACAAAAACATTTGACTAAACTTCACAATAAATCGTTATTTAAATCCTTGTTTGGTATGATGAGAGGATTTGTAGATATGGAGAAGATTAGTGTAAAATATAAACTTAAAAATGATATAAAATTCATTCAGCTGTATACTCAACGCTGTAAATTCATGTTGTAGGCCTACTCGTGACCCAAATAAAATAACCAGATCACTCAAGAAAAAGATTAACGTTGTCTCTTCTGTATCTCTCCCCAGAATAAAATGTTACTGTAAAGCCTAGTCGAAGTCAATGCACATATGGTGTAAATATTTGCCAGAAATTGCTGCAAATATAGTGAATCTTGGGTCTATCCTGCTTAATCCTATTCAAACGGCTTGACAGCGCAGAGTTGTCTGGAACTATTGAGAGTTCCATGAACCACGTGGCGGCGAGATCAAAGAGTGTCGCAACTCTCTTTTTCTATGGCTCTGGCCATGCCTAGAGTAGGGCAGTGAAGCAGTGCATTCTGGGAATTGTTGTCTTTCATCCCCATAAGACAAAAATACATTTTCTGTGTTTTCTCAGTCTAGAACGCACCAAATTCAAAAATAATTTCACATTTCTACTACATTAATGACCCAGTTTAAATCTTCCCAGCGCTGAAGTACCCCTTTAATGTCTACTTTTGCAGCAGCATATCTTACATGCTTACAGCAATGTGTCTGAGTATCTATTAGCAGTAGACACAGCAGCAATAGCAGTGTAGCAGATCTAGTCTGCCAAGACGAAATACATTAACATGCTACATTCAATAATGATCGCTTCTCCCAACAGTTCTGTGTATCACAACACTTAGCTTATTAGCAACCACTCTTAGTAACGTAAACATATGTTTGTTTTCATTGATATTTTTCATTGAAAGCTTATGTAGAATTGTATGAGAGAGAGTTCGAGTGGCCGAGTGTATTACCTGCATTCAGATTTAGCATATTTTCTTTCAGGTCAGTCTTATGTTCATAATAAAAAGTGATATCTTGTCCTTTTAAAGGGGTCATGAACTGGCTTTATTTTTTTTATACTGTTGTCTGAGGTCAACTTATGATGTTTGCGTGGTTTTTACATTCAAAAACATCATAATGAATAATTAATAGGATATTTTCTACCCTGGTTTTGAGCCTCTCTCATGGAACACTTTTTTATGGACGTGCTGCACTGAAGACTTGGAAGTAAACGCCCATGGCTATGACTTGGATAAGCATTGCATATTATAATGAGCTCTGTCTCTCCCGTGAGTACACATGAGGAATTGTTTTGAAAGCGTCTGGGAAAACGGCAACCGGAATGATGATTTGCCCACAGGGCTCGCAAAATGTCTTTATCAAACAAACACAGACTTATCTCTCATCCACCCGCGATTGATTGGAAATTTATTTTTTATTACTTGGCCCACCCGATCTTTGATGGATGGATGGTAATGGATCCATGTTCTCATTCTGTTTACACCAAATTCCGACTCTACCGTCTTCAACTGTCCAATTTTGGTGAGTTTGTGCAAATTGTAGCCTCTTTTTCCTATTTGTAGTGGAGATGAGTGGTACCCGGTGGGGTCTTCTGCTGTTGTAGCCCATCCGCCTCAAGGTTGTGCATGTTGTGGCTTCACAAATGCTTTGCTATACCTCGGTTGTAACGAGTGGTTATTTCAGTCAAAGTTGCTCTTCTATCAGCTTGAATCAGTCGGCCCATTCTCCTCTGACCTTTAGCATCAACAAGGCATTTTCGCCCACAGGACTGCCGCATACTGGATGTTTTTCCCTTTTCACACCATTCTTTGTAAACCCTAGGAATGGTTGTGCGTGAAAATCCCAGTAACTGAGCAGATTGTGAAATACTCAGACCGGCCCGTCTGGCACCAACAATCATGCCACGCTCAAAATTGCTTAAATCACCTTTCTTTCCCATTCTGACGTTCAGTTTGGAGTTCAGGAGATTGTCTTGACCAGGACCGCACACCTAAATGCATTGAAGCAACTGCCATGTGATTGGTTGATTAGATAATTGCATTAATGAGAAATTGAACAGGTGTTCCTAATAATCCTTTAGGTGAGTATATATATATATATATATATATATATATATATATATATATATATAAAACAAATTGCATAATATATTTAGGTTTATTCACTCACATTAAATTAAGTTTAAGTAATAAAACCAGTTCATTTAAATACCCCACAATAATCACATTTTTACATGGCTATTTTTATGGCTATACATGACTATTTAACTCATTTGTGGTCTTTCTTTATTTTAGCAAACAGACAACTACCAATTCAGGCCTTAAAACAACAGCGATTCCCACTGAAACAACAGGCCATATTTTGATTCATTGGCTAATGATATTAAGGATTCAAACTTGTATTTCACTAATGTTTCAGGGTCATGTGAAGCTCTCTTTCAAGCCCTGTGCTGAGGTGGAGTTTGCCCTCATGAAATCGGGTCAGCAGAATCCTGTCAGTGACTTTTACAAGCTAATCAGATCAAGAGCATCTTAAATTAAATATGCAAACTAAAAAAAAGAGATTAATTTTTGCTGATGACTGTAAATGCAAATGATGAGTCAATTAAATGCAATGCACAGTTCAATTAATAAGTTGAGGAGACCATCATTAACATGTTTGCCTACATTCATTATGCTTTCAGGTATATAATAATTTAATGAATGGAGCTAATTAAAATGTGCTACTTTAAGGGGAATTGGCGGGTTGGGGTAGACAGAAAGTGGGCTGGGCCCAAGGAGAGATCACTCCCCAGGGATAACAAACAATCAGACATCTGTTGGCGATAAGATGGCACAAAAATAACATCCTGTGTTATGTTTATAATGTCTGTTCCTAACATCATGCCCCCAAACACCTGCTTCTGGAAGTTCAAGGAAGACAAAAGACAGTCCAAAAAAATAAATCACAGACAAGAAGTAACTTTAATTTAATATTGTGAACTTTGAAAAGTTATTTTACAGCTTTCATCAAAATTGATAACAATCTATACAGTAGTTTTTGTCTTGAGTTTTCCTATCAATAGAACGGTTCAGTGTGTATCCAGTCAAAAAATGAAACAAACACAAGAACAGGAGGCAGAAAAAAAGGAGACCATCTTTTTGGTTCAAGTCTTGTGTCCTACAAATGCTTTTCGTGTTATAAGAAATCCATTTTAATCATTGCGTGGAGCTGCTGACAAAGTAACCAATGTGTAACAGCCACATATGGAAAAAAAAAACATCATGAACGCTCAATCATCAGTCATTTCTGATAAAAAGTCCTCACACAAACCCCAAACCAGCATATTAAAAGCCATTTTCTGTTGGATGGCAGAGTGCAGACACATATTACAGGAAACAGCACTTGAACCATTCATAAAAGAGCCCTGAAGACCGATCATCGAGGGCTGATTCGGCTGACAGTAGAATTAGACACAGCGTTACAGCCTGGGAGTCAGCAGCACGTCAGCTCTGGGGGCGAGGCGTTGTGCTCTGATATGGAATCACTTTGCTCAGGGTGAGAAATAAGTCAACGGTACCTTACAGAGTGCTGCAGCACGGACAACATACCACGACCCAGAACATGCAGGTTCACATGCACCTCCAGCTAAAGTGAACGTCCCCTCTGAGCAAACGGTGACACTGTAGAATATGGCTTTGAGCTTCTCCCCCTCTCGTGAACGCAGCAGACATAAACGAATGGAAAAAAGGCAGACTTTTGCTTTAAATGAATGAGAAAGTGCAACCCATCCCACCAGCAACACATAAAACATGAATATTATAATCTCTCTTTATATTCCTTCAAGTTCCCTTTCATTACCCTTCATAATACAAACAACAGAAACAGAAAACAGGACAAATAATTCATTTAACCCTCCTCGCTTTAGGTAAAACAGACCGATTTGTGCTTTTTTTCCCGGAAAGAAATCCCTTAAGGAACTCTGTGGCTCCTGTTATTGGTGATGGTGGTCTTACGTCTGTACAAGTGATTGTACGCTTATGGGTTTGCATTGTTAAGGCATCTATAATGCTGGTACTGATAAGCGTGAGAGAGAGAAAATGGAATAGACAGATTTATAAGCAGGCATAAATAATCTGATAAATAAAAGAAGAAAGAAAAGACAAAAAATAAAATTCATCAAAAATGTCCTCCTAGGTTTGACACGCAAAATAAAACCATCACTCTCAGAGAAGAGCCCATGCATATTATTACAATAGTACAGGTTCTGTAAGCCTTTAAAGTAAAAGATATAGATTTATATATTCATCATTTATATATATATATAGATTTATATTTATATCATTTTTTAAAAAATCTACATAACTAAATGCTGTGAGATGCTACTTTTTGCCATACATAAAAAATTCCAAAACGAAAACAATTGCTTTTTAACTTACAAATTATACAAAAATAGACAATGGCTTTTTTATGAATAGAACTTTAAAAAATTGGAAGCTTAACATGATACAAAACATGGACCTAAATGCAGACAAAAACATCAGCAATAAAGACAAAGCCGGTGATGAAAGTGAACAGATGGACAAATAATCACAAAAAAACCTTCTACGATCAAAGTAACTTTGGGGAGAAAAGAATATACAAAATCTGGATATACATACATTATTTATATGGATATTTTACAGAGACTCCCCTCTTTTTGTCCAGAATCCTTTGTCCAGAATCTGTTTGCTGAAGTTTGAGAGATTTCGTGTAACTTATGAAATGAACCGATCATCAGTGTTATTATAAGCTGCCTTAAGCCATTCTGAGATAAATACAAATAAAACAAAGACTTTGGCAACAGAAAGTATAAGCACAAAAATAGACTACCAAAGTAAGCCAATCAAACTGCTGTATGTTGGGTGTTTGACATATTTGGAAAGCATACATCATACAGTGCTGTCTAAACATGAAAATACTTCGCTAATTCAAGTCATGTCTCCCAAAACAAGCCAAAGAAACACACACAAAAAAGGAAAAAAACGGGTTGTTCTAACAGTCGGCTTTGAAATAGAATTCCTCTTATACTTCATTTAACCTATATCCTTCACTAGCGAACACAGCAAACCAAACACATTAAAAAGTATATAATCACAGTTTCATTTTTTCATAGACAAAGCAAAAAAAAAAAAAATAAAAATCATCACATTCTTTGAGCACATAAAATTCAAAGGTTTTTTTTATTAAATGGCATGGCAACTGAGGGCGTTTTCCTTCAGTCCGTCTGTTTACTGCATATCTCTGCTCTATTTAGCAGCAAATATTTCCATGAACATAAATACTGATTTGTTGTGGAAATTAGGTCGCTTTTTCTCTTTGAGGACGGATCTGGAAATTGAAAATTTGCAGCATGATAGCATTTAATAACTCTTAAATAACTTTCCTACATCATAACCATCCAAACCGGCTGGTACCCAGATGCTTCATATGATTTCACAAAAAATTACAACAGGGAAGCGAGTATGGCGCTACAATTTCATTTAGTAAGAAAACAAACAAGATAATGGCAAATCATTTGTTGGCTTCTCTCTGGGACAAAAAAAACCTCCCTTCTTCTTTTCTGTGTTCAAGCAGTTGGCCTAAATGTTCTCACTTGGATTTTGCACTAATGTGTCTGTTCATATAAAAACTGGTCAGTGTTAACAGAGATCTGTGCCGTTGCCCGTCACCGTTCTCAGGAACATTATGGATGCACCCGCTCCTAAAGTGTCATGTTGTGTGATACAGTCTGTAAAAAAGGTATGTGATCATTGAATTCATCAAAAAAGCCCATGGATAAAATGAAAATGAAATCCATCCCTCCTTTATGCATGGGTAAAACACAGAGGGGGAGGGAGTCCTTCGGTAGGGCAGTCCAGAAATAAGCTTAAAAACAAAAGCAAACAAACACTTTCTTCCCATAAAATGAGATTCCTTTGTCAAAAGGCCTGAGTTTTAAAAGTTCAGTTTTCATGTCTCCTCCACCAGAAATTGCCTTCAGCTCAGACCGTAGATTCTCTGGTGAGAGCTGAAATCAAATGTGCCTCTTCAGCAGCCCAGGAGCCCCTACATGGGAGGAACAATCATCCCTGGGATCACTAGTCATGAGGAGAGAGAGAGAGAGAGAGAGAGAGAGAGAGAGAAAGGAGGGTAAGACATGGGATTGTTTGGTTTCATCTGTCATGCAACAATCTCCAAAGAAAAGCATCTGGAGAGCATGTCTTATTCAAACAATATGAACAAATAAGACTGTTTTCTTGTGTTACAGTCAACCTGGCACAAAGAGTGAAAGAAAAAAGAGGGTTTGAAATACTGTCCTGCTTTGGGCTGACTTCCCGATATACGTCTGAAAATTACAATACAGTTCAGTGTTATTTTTATACACTATTCTTCATTGAGTTTTCATTTAAATTTTAGTAAAAATTTTAGCAATTTTGTAAAATGTGCTTTTTATCAGTTGTATTCGTTTGTTTTATTCATTTTAGTTAAGTTTTACTTTTCTTTTTTTTTAAGGTAAAAAAGGTCATTTTTAGGTAATTTTAGTGCTTCAACTCAAACTTATTTTAGTTAGTTGCAGAAAAATGTCAAATTTTCATTTAATTTAGTTAAAGTAAGATTAATATATACTTTCTACAAAGTCAGAATGTCCAGCACCATGGCGGACGTGTTGGCTTTAGGTACAACTCAATGAGCACAGAAAATTTGAACCAAGTCATGTGACCCACATACTGCAAACAGACTCAATTATGATAATTTGCTACATTTATATAGCGCTTTTCTAGGCACTCAAAGGGCTTTACATATAGAAGGGGGGAATCTCCTCAACCACCACCAATGTGCAGCATCCACCTGGATGATGCGACGGCAGCCATATTGCGCCAGAACGCCCACCACACACCACCTTATTGGTGGAGAGGAGACGGAGTGATGTAGCCAATCGTATATATATATATATATATATATATATATATATATATATATATATATATATATATATATATATATATATATATATATATATATATATATATATATATATATATATAGGGATGATTAGGAGGCCGTGACGGACAGGGGTCGATGGGATTTTTAATGACCACAGAAAGTCAGGACCTCGGTTTAACATCTCATCCGGAGGACGGTGCTTATTACAGTATAGTGTCCCCATCACTATACTGGGGTGTTAGGACCCACACAGACCACAGCCGCTGGCCTCACTAACACCTTTACCAGCAGCTACCTAATTTTCCCAGTTGGTCTCCCATCCAGGTACTAACCAGGCTCATGATAAGAGTATTGGATGTTACATTTTTTTCTCATGCCTCCTACAAGAGACAACAGAGTTTGTATCCTGTTGTGCACATTGGCTGTTTAAGGGTTAAATAAATGGTTTAGTCATGAAACTGTAACCAAGTGCTGATTGTTCCCTCTAATGACGTGGCATTAGCCAATCAGATCTACTTCCTAAAGCTGCGCCATTATGAAAACTTCTGTTTACTCGTCCTCCTCCCCAGCATCACCTGTAAAGATCTGCTACAGGGGTTTTAATAATATTCTTGCAGCATTATGTCTATTTTAATTCTCGTATTTGCTAAGCAGCAGCGTAGCATATCTCGTCCGCCAAAATCAAGCTTATCCATGCCCCAAGCCAATAATTGCTGGTTAAATAATTCACCCCGAGAGTTGTCGTGATTGAAATAGTCAATGGTTATAACCCCGATGCGGTTGCTGAGATGTCGTGCAACAGTTTTAAAGTAAATCTATGGAAAGAAAAGGAGGGGTTTAAAGACAATGCACATGGATCACATCCAAACAACTGGTTAGAAATATGGCTTCAATCAGCTGAAGGCAGGGCAGAGAGACTAAATGAATGCAGAAGTATAACCCATAATTCACTGTGTTTTCGATCACACTGAAGCTGTACATTAATCAGAAGGATGTACAATTCCCTGCGAGTGGATGAGGATAATCTTTATTCTGTATGATCCACCTAAGGTTGCAGGTCGTCCGTGTTTAATTGGAGTCATTGTCAGGATAAATAGTGACTTGCTTTACAGGCTGTATATCAGTCTCCCCATCAGGGAGCCATTATATGAACAATTCATCAATCCAATTAGTGATAACACTATAGGACGGCTTCGCAACGCATTAGCTAATGCTTCTCTCCCATGAGGACAAAGCTCCATGGGTTCGGAGGAGACGTTCAGGATATTCTTACAGTCAGAGGGACTTTCCATTTACATCAAGAGCGTAGAGGACAAACTCAGAGCCCTAAAAAGAGTATGCGTGCAGTTGTTAGTTATTTATACTCTTAAAAATGACTTTCATTGGTGTAATCCAGTATAATCCAGTCATATTAAATAATATATTTGACTTGAATAAAAACAGGTCATTTAAAGCTACTTTTATTTGACTGTGCAGGATTTCGCCTGTGTTCCTATGAGCGACTGAGTGTTTAGTTCATGTGCCTATGGGGACCGACGCACATTTATGCGGACATCATTTTTACGAGACAAATTACAAACAAACAGCTATGCTAATAAAAAGTGCATGCAGTGTATACATAGTCTGACCCAAATTAACGTGCTTGCCAACACTTAAACAAAAATAGCTCGAGCTTAGATAAATAATTTTTGTTCTCAAACACTAAACAATGTTCAGTCAAACATTAGTATCACTTCTATTCATTATTGGCCAAGAGGAAGGAAGTCCCATGAGCACCGAGCCGGGTTTCTCTCTCTATCGCTCTCTGCATTCAGCAGGCCACATCACCACACCAGATTTTTCATGTAACATATTGGCTTCCTATTGATTTCCTCTCCCTGGTCCCTCATCTCTAATTCCTGGGTTATTTCCTGAGTGTCTCTGCCTCATTTGAAATGGAAAAAAAATGAGTGGTGACCGACAATCGGTCATCGGGTCAGAGTGCTGAGTGCATATCAACATACGGAGAGGAAGCACTCCACGCTCGCAGATAAGAGATGTCTGCCTCAAACGCTCAATTACTTTAATATTGTCTCACTGTGGATGTCTAGATATTTCAGCTCAACACCCGGGGCCAAATGCTATGCAGAGTAATTGTCATAAATCAGAGGAAGCTGATTGTGTCTTTGTTTCAGATAACAGTGAACATATGTCTTTATAGATGTCTCGTGTCTCGTTTCGATGTAGCAGGCTACAACTTAAGACTAAAGACATACAGTATTTCACCTCAAAACAAAAGAAAACAAGTTAATTATTCATTCATTTTTCAATTAATATGTTTGCACTGCACATTTTCACCTTCTGTAATTGTTCACAATTCTCAGTATAAATATTATATACATATCATTTATGTCATAAATATATATATTTTTTATTATAACCAAATGGCCATTTTCTCCGCACTCACACTTTGGGCAAAATATCATCTGCACATTTCTTCTTGAGATTCACCTTTTGGATTTTTATATTGATGGACTTATGGTTAGTTAACTGACAAAATCCTTGTATTCTACACTTCACAGCCACAAGCTAACTCTGAGGAGGACTTTACACAGGAAACAGGAAGTCAGACAGGAAATGAAACACATATAGAATGCTCTTCGAGACACGCAGCAGGCCTCTGGTAACCGAGCAGAAGTGAGGAGAACGAGGGAGGATGAAGGGAGAGGATGCTCTGACAGTCATGCTGATGGATGGCTTAATGGATAGAAAGAGAGGATGATGAAGAAAGAGTGTGAGACAGGTGTAACATACTTCAGGAGAAGGCCAGTCCCTGCAGGGAGCTGGCGGTGGAGTACTTGCTAGAGTCCACAAAAGATTGATCTACTGGAAGCAGAATGAGGAAGCAGGGGGAAGGGGAAGGAAGATGAAGGAAACAGAGAGAGAGAGTTATTATTTTTAAGTACAACAAGAGGAATTGGGTCAGAGAAGCAAATGTAAAAACAGATTACCACAAGTTGGGACAAACTGACAGCTGTCAGTGTTAGAAGGTTGTGGATCAGACACTTGAGCGCTGTTTCAAAACAAGTGAGTTGCAGCACTGCTTACATAGGCAGCTGCCTTAGTACTTCCAACTGTAATGGAACCTCATAAGTGACTATTTGGAAACTTTACATAGGCAGAGATGACTTGTGTCATATAAACAGTGCTCTGCACTGGAAATTTTGAGAGAGAGAAAAAAAGTGTCAGAATAATTAGGTTATTGTCATTTTGAAGGCATCTCACAGGGTTTTGGAACAGCACATGCATATACATATACATACATATTGTACCAAAAGTTTGGGGTCAGTAAGATTTTAAACAGCATGGAAACATTACATTGAACAAAAGTGACAATAAAGACTTACACTGTTGCAAAAGATGTTGCAAAATGATGTATCACAGTTTCCACAAAAATATTAACCAGCTGTTTTCAACATTGATAATAATAAGAAATGTTTCTTGAGCAGCAAATCAGCATATTATAATGATTTCTGAAGGATCAAGTGACACTGAAGACTGGAGCAATGATGCTGAAAATTCAGCTTTGCCAAAACAGGGATAAATGACATTGTACAATATATTATAATAGAAAACTATTTATTTTAAAAATAACTATTTAAACCGATTAATACTTCACAATTGTTCTGTTTTTCCTGTATTTTTAATCAAATAAATGCAGCCTTGGTGAGCATAAGACATTTGTTTGTTTTAAAAACAATAAAACATCTTACTTTACTGACCCCAAACTTTTTACACAAAACCTATTATGCACCCGTTTCTTCATCACATTTGTCTTTAACAGGTTTAAACCTAGTTTTGTATTTGCCCTTTCTTGGATAGGTCAAGCTTTATATTCTGCTTCTCCACTCACCTTGAAGGCCGTTTCCGTTGGCACTGGTACAGGTGGGGGGCGGCGAGGTCTGGGGCCGCACAACGGGAGCAAAAGCGCTCTTCTGTTTGACTGCAGACACCATGTTGGCCGGAGAGAAAGAGAAGATGCCTGAGGAACTGCTGCAGTTGGAGGGAAGACTGGTGGAGGAGGCCATGGTGGGACTGGAAGGAACAACTGAGGGACAGGAATGATCGAGAGAGGGAAAGGGCTTAGGATAGGTCAGAGCATACCTCATAGTTCTACGATGTACGGATAGGGACTGAACACAGACCCATGAGATATTCGTGCGGTATAGGCCAATATTATTATAACGGCCATTGAACTAGAAAATCAAATTGTGAAAATGTATTTTATTTATTTTATAGTGTTCTTCGACTGCACAAACTCCACAGATCAACGTCGGCTCCTCTCAGAAAAACATTAGCGCTGGTCCCTCCTCTGCCCCATCTCTACCGCCTCTCCTTTTGTCTATTAATACCCTAAGAGCATTTTCCCCCTCAACGATTTTACAATTACTCCTGTCGTATTTCAGCTGCTCTCTTATATCCTGCTCTACCTTTATTGTTGTTATTATTCTACACTTAAATTTTATGGCACTTTTCCAAGTAAATTCTCCTGATAGTGTCATAATCCATTTATGAAGGCCTAACTAATCAATTAATGAAAATTGGAGCCCACAAAGCCTGCTCTCTCGCATTGATTGAAAGTGTCAGCGTGGAGTCAGTGAGCCTGTTAAAATACTTGTTAACATCTCGGAATCAAAGTACCGAAGTTGAATTGCTTCTCCTGCAATTAGTTTATTGATTTAATTAAGACGCTTTAATTTAGAAGCTGTGCGAGAAGATTGGTGTTATACGAATGGCTAAGCATTATAGACAGCGTCTGATCATGACTGAAGAAAAGAGTGGCTGGGATTATATTTCTGATCTTAAAGAGACACACACACACAATAATAGCTTTGACTGTTTATTTAACTTATGTATAGCCAAGGGGCACTAAACCTTTTTAGAAGGGGCTCCTGTGGCAGGACTGGCTCACTTGGTGGTCTGAGTGAAATATGGTACAGAAGTAAGATGTGTTAATGTTACTACAGTTTATGTTTAGCATGCAAGGACCCGTCTGGATATGATATATACATGCATCCACTACTGTTCAAATGTTTTTGAAAGTCTCTTATGCTCACCAAAGCTGCATTTATTTGATCAAAAATACAGCAATACGTGAAATATAACAATTTAAAATAACAGTTTTCTATGTGAAAATAATTTAAGATGTAATTTATTCCTGTGATGGCAAAGCTACATTTTCAGCAGCCATTACTCCAGTCTTCAGTGTCACATGATCCTTCAGAAATCATTTTAATATCCTGATTAGGTGCTCAAGAAACAACAATTATAATAAAAAATGTTGAAAACAGCTTAATATGTTTTTTTGTGAAAACCGTGATACATTTTTTTCAGGATTATTTGATGAACTACATTTTTTAACAGTCATTATTGTCACTTGATCAATTTAATGTGTCCTAGCTGAATAAATAATTATACCTTTACACACATCACTTGAATGTGAATGCTCAAAGTTGTGTGCAAATTATTCAAAAGGGTCAAAAGGCTGAGAGAGAGTCAGTACTCACTGGCATAAGGAGAGTTGGCAGCAGAGCCGTTGAGGAAGCTGGGCGATCCTCCCAGCGTGGTCATGCCTGTGTTTCCGTATCCATTCATACTGGTAGAGACGGTACTGTAGCTACTCTGCTGGGGTGTTGTGCTGGGTACGTAACCGTGAGGGGATACACTGCTTGTGTTTCGACTGAAACCTGAAACACACACGCATCCAGGAATGAGAGGAGCCACACATGACAATGTGAATACAAAGATAGAAATAAACAAAGAAACAAACAGAATCAGCTCTTGGTTTCATTTTATGGAAAAGAACACAGAGAGCATTCTGCTAAACATCTCCTTTTTTGTTACACAATAGGAATAAAGTCATAGGTTTGGAATGACATGAGGGTGAATAAATGATGACAAATTTTATTTTCGGGAATGAACTATTCCTTAAAAAAGATCTGTGTGTCAGTAGCATACAGAGGCAGAGAGGACAGAAGGAGGATATGGACTATAAATATACATCAGGACATTTAACGCTGACATGGGTGAAAGCAGCAGGAAGTTCTCGCTCCAGGAGTCCCCGCTGTCTGGTACAAAGGCAGCACTCATCTCTGCTCTGCTTACTATTCATTCTCCCTTTCATCAGACGACTGATACATTACTGCTGACTTAACACAAATCATTCACTGTCACAGAGGCCAAGGAATGCTGAGGGGTAAAGGAGCCTGGAGGTTCAGGGTGCACTGCCGAGCGGTTGTATCTGTCTGTATGCTGTCTATCTTGCTAGTTTTCACCCACTTCCCTAAGGTTTGAAGGACACTGCAGACTACAGACTACCGTGGCACACTTTCCTGGGACTGAACAGAATCACTTATACATTGAAAGGAGCGGTGTATGCGATGGAAAAATAGAAAATGACTTAAATACACTGCAGCAATATTTCAGCACATTTAATGCCTGGTTGAACTGGTTCGTGGGTGTTTAGTGAATAAAATTAGGGGTGTAACAAAAAAATCGAACGGCTTGGAACGCAATTGCACTGTGGTTTCTTGAAAATAAAGCATAAAACAGACAGACGGAGTTCAGCTAATGTATGTTTCTGTCGATGGATATGCCTTCTGGCTTGCCAATATAGTACAGCAGCGATGATCAAAACAAGTGGACAAAAAAAAGTGGTCACTTTTGTAAACTTTGTTCAGTGCGAGTGCAATATGTTCGAATTTGTCAAGTCTTTTACGCCGGCATCACCTGGGTGTTGTCCAGGGAAGACCTGAACAGCACATGTTGCTATCTGTGTTTAAACTAAACTCATTTAAGCCTTGCCAACATTCAAGCGCAAGAAGATACGAAAGAGAACATGCACGCTGTGAGAAGATCTTTTTGTGCACTCATCCAAAGTGTGCACACGGAAAGCCGCGTCTCAGACAGTGTGCAAATATTGAGTTCTCTTACAAGTCTTGCTTTAATTATCCTTTAATGGACAACTTCACACAAAAATGATGCCAACATGCCTGTTTTGGCAAGTATCCTAACAAACATAGTAGGTAATGCTTTAAGTGAACGTAAACAGTAGAGAAAGACAAAGAATGTGCTACAGCATCAGTATTTTGGATCCATGCATTGTCTTAAAGTGACAGCAGCCTAACATTCCTGTGGTCTGTGTTTTTAATGTCACTCAAACAACAAAAGACAAGGAAATCACTCACTGATTTTGACTGAATATTTTTTTGTAACTTTATTTTGTAACTCATTTATATAGTGTAGATGATATGCAATGTTATTTTACATTTGATTACTTTGATTCAATTATGTACCTGAAAACTACTATTAGATACCTAAATGTTTATTTTGTTTGTATCTTTGCTCTATTGTATTTGGTTGTGCTGTTGCTTGTAGTTGTTATTATTTATTCTTATTTTCTTTTTTTCCGGAAAATAGCACATAACAGACCATACTGAAACCGTGACACTAAAATCCTGCTAAAAACCATTACACCCACAAATAAAATGCAGGCATTTGTGTTAAAATACCACATGCAAAAGTGAATTCACTGCTTAATCTTTCTAGATATCTCTCTTTGCATGCACACACACATATTAAATCACAGTAGCCTAGGATTAATCTCTGTCTATTTTTGTGAATGTCCAAAATATCTTGAGGTTTTAAGATTAATGTCATCTCCGCTCACCCTGATTGCCTGCTTGTGTGGAGTCGGACACATTGACAGCGAGCTGGCTGTGAAAGGAGTTGACACCCATCATGCCAGTGTGGACTGAGGTGTTAGCCAGACCTGGCAGCTGGTTGTGACCACGTGGGACGTTATAAAGCGCCTCTGCGATATCTGCTGCTCTTTTCAGAATTATCTCCTGTCAGGATCAACAAAGAAATGAACCAATGCCACGATTAGAAGAATATTAGTTAGCCAACAACTGTCTGGAAAAAAACCACACTCTACTTCAAATAATCATACACATTATAATACGGTTTGATTAAATAAAAAATACAATGTAAAACATTTATCACAATAAAATGCATTCAAAATTATATATAATAAACCAATTAATACATCAAAATAAAATGATAAATAGCGTAAAATAATACTTTTTTATAAAATATTATGAAACAATTTAAAAACCCAAAATATATCAATTTTACCACTGCACCTTATTATTTAGTATTTTAAAAGATTTCTTAAAACAATTACACCTATGCACAGGCAACCTACGTATGTGTTGCCACCTGTTCAAACAGGATCATACGAATCAGCGAATAAGAGGGTCAATATATTGTTCATACTAAAGAAATAATTAAAAATTTCAAAGAGGTTTGTTTATCTGCCAGCCAGTCTAGATAAAGAGCAAAATCCAGAAGTTTAGGGTGGTTGGGATAGGCGCTGTACAATTTTGTCTCATAATTCACCCTCATAAAGATGACAGGACTGTGTGGAGGTTGGGGGGATTGGGGTTCCTCAGAGAGAGGTCTTTGAGTGGGTTGATGACTGGAGTCATGCTCCATCCACTGCCCAGCCTAAATAATTCAGCATCACTGCACTCATGCTCAGCTCAGCAATCGATGAGCATATGCCCTCACTAGCAGTTCATAACTGATATAACATTGAAGATGCCCTTGTGGTCCTTCAAACCAATGAGAGAGAGCTCTGGAGGAATTGCGCTGGGGGATTTATGTTGAGGAAATATGTTAGGGAATATTAGCGAACGAGGCCTTAAAGCTCTGAACTGGGAACAAATGCTTATCTGTAATGCTCAATTAAACTATTTACATGTGGAGGATGGAATTATTTACACTGATCCTATATCACAATCTTATCCTTAATAATACATTTTGCACTCTCTTGTGCACTTGCCTAAAAGAACACACAGCATTTAAAAAAATGTTCCTAATATGTATGCAATTTATACATTTGTAGAGTTGGGTTTGTGAATTTTTACATATGTGCGGTTCCTGTCAGTTCTAAAATGTAATAGTAAATTTAGTACACATTTTAGTCCTAAATTATTTATGAATCATAATTTCTGAATGAGGCCCTGTGCATCTAGTGTTTATGTTTCGCGATCTTGCCTAGTTTCCTTGAATCTTACCTGATTATTGTGTGGCATCCCATACAGAGCTTCCACCAGGTCTGCTGCCCTCTTCAGAATCACCTCCTACAATACAGAATGTTTATAAGATGTTTATAGCTTTCTATTTTTCATGATGTCAAATGCACAAAACACTATATAGATATGAGACAGTAAAAAACATTTCTCAACATATTTTACAAAATTTAGCATTTTAATGATGTTTAAAGGAATTTTTTTAAAATTTAAGTGTGATTTAATTAACCAAAACATTCAATTCTTCTAGTCTATTTCTTTACTCGACCGACACAAAGAGACTTACAGTACAATTACTACAGCATCAGTCCCTTTAGAACAATATCAAGTTAAGTGCTTTGCTAAAGGGCACAATGCTAACAGGGGAGCTTCAGTTCATAGATCGCCCCTGACAGGGTTTGAACATGTGACCTTTGGATTGCTAGCCAATAGTCCTGACCACAACTCCCCTACACTACCATTTGCAGAGGGAATATGTCTTAGAAAACACCTTAACAGCCCTTGTACTACCAACAGCACTTCCTACCAACAGTACTGCCAGCGATTCCATGTATAATACATGAACACAAACACATTTAAAGCAAATACATGTATGTTAGTACATGCAAACGACTGCTCCGCAGGAGGCAGGGGCTACAGTAATGTTATTTTCCTTCCAGGTAATCGACTTTCACTTCCATAACCAAAAACCTATTTATTACCAACCTTTTCACACATTAAACATTTATTTACAGTGTTCTTTACACTGTGTATTCATTTCCTTTCTTCCAAGCCTCCTTCTCTCCGTTTTTTTTTTTTTTTTTTAAACCCTGAAGCTCCAGTGGAACCCTTTTTAAAAGTTAATGTGCTGGTGCTGAGGAAATAAGCTTGCAGTGCGACAACCAGAAAATTGTTCTCACCCTCGGCGTGTAACCCTCGCTGCGAACAAGCCCCCGAGCATGTGTGCCTGCCTGCCAGCCGACATATTGCCTTTCAATCAGCCCTCTCCACCTCCCCCCGGCGGCCCCAGACGCAACACACAGACACGAACATGACGAGGGGGTCAGCAAAGCAATAAAGATTTTTAGTGCGCTGTCCAAGGTGCTAAATTCACTCAATAATGGGAGCTCTGGCACTGCGTTAACCCCTCGTTAGGGGTACTTCGCGGGGGAGGCGCCCGTCTCTGTTCGCCCAGGCTCGGGCTGGGTGATTGAGAGAAGCACGGGAGCCTGGGGAGGCCTAAAGTGATGCTTTAGTATGGATGTGTGACTCCGATGGGCTCTTCTCCTTTACCCTCTTCTTTGCGGGATGGAGGAAGAACATAAGGGATGGATAGCATTAGTTCATGGCTCGGTCCCCTGCTGCACCAGTACTGTGTCATTTATCCAGTACACCTCTACACACACCTCTCATGCACTCTCCTCTACTTCTCTCCCTTTCACACTCGCTCTCCTTTGTTAGAAGGTCTCGTCCCTGCCTATCGATCTCCCGTCATTACGATATTGGGGGGTGGGGGAGGGGTCTGTTGAGAGGGAAAATCCAATAAGGAAGGGGCCAAAAGTTTGTCCAGATAAACAAATAAATGCTATTAGCACGGGCTGTGTGTGGTGGCCCTGTGTCTGGAAGCAGAGCCCATTTCCTGGGCGAGTAGCAGGGCTTCCAGTAAGGGCAGAGCAGGGAGCCAGGAGCGGTAAACAGGAAAGAAACATGATCTTGGATCTGTGCGTCTGTATAGCTGTC
This sequence comes from Gobiocypris rarus, assembly GCA_023029165.1. Classification (NCBI taxonomy): domain Eukaryota; kingdom Metazoa; phylum Chordata; class Actinopteri; order Cypriniformes; family Gobionidae; genus Gobiocypris; species Gobiocypris rarus. The sequence continues at coordinate 29,837,018 of CM040932.1, forward strand.
TATCAGTCAGAGCCATCATAACCCGGGCTATATCCTCCCCCTTCTCCACTCCTTCAGTACAGCCATGAGCTATGAGGACCCGATCTCTGTTTCGACCCATTTGGAGTGTCTTTAGCACCCTGACAGGTGTTTTCCAGCTTTGTTTTCCATCAATGTGAAAGCTGAGACGTATATATACACTCATAGTAATACATAAGCACGTATAAATGTGAATGTGCGCAACCAAACAACCCCAGGCATAATGTTCCGAAGAATATAATATCAAATAGCCACAGCGCAGCACCGTAAGGGCCAGCATCCACATTAATGTGCACCGGACATTGAATCTGTTCCTGTGTGTAAATTATGGTGGCTGGTAATATGATATACATTCATTAGGAAGGGGACTGCTGAAAAAAAATGAAATAAGGCCCGGGTCACATCTGGAATGTTAAGGCAATGGCGTCTGCACATTTACAAGGAAGCCAGGCCTGTAAAAACATGACAAATTTATTCCTGTGCTTGTTCATTTGCAATTTTATCATCTCCTAATGTTCTATTAGAGCAGTAATACCAGTGGGGTCACCATCGTCGCTCATGCGGAACAGAGCAGCGTGATGATGTCATACTTCCTGCTCTGCTTCCCTGACCCCATGGACTGCTGGTCTTGTGGAGGTTCTGATTTTATTTTCGTAACTGAGGTCCCTTACTACTGAGGTAGTGCTGTGCAGTCACAAACTCATTGATATATATTTATAATTAAATAAATACAGCTTTTAGTCCATAGCATCTCAGAATTGTTTCTAAGGCCATCAACTGACTAAAAACTTGAATCAAATGAACTACATCATATGCAAATTGATTAATCAAAATTAATTGCATTTAATTGCATAGCAATGTTTGCTGGTTAATCAAAAAGGGGATTGCATTATAAGTAACAATGAATTTTTAGGTCGTCAAAATACTGCTTAATTTATTTCCATATCATCGACTTCAAATTTCCATGAATTAGGAAAATTAGGTAGGTAGGTAATTTATCACATCACAAGCCAAAATAAACATTAAAATGACAGCCTTATTGTAAAAATTCAAAAATAAATAACTAGAATTTAAGAATAGCACATAAAGAAGAAAATGCACCAAATCCAAACCCAATCCAAGTGGGATGTACATATAATCTGTGCAAACTAACCACACAAACTCATGTGCCTCTATCTGTTTGCAATAACTGTAAATGCTTGGCTCAAACAGTGACCACACCGGTGTGTAATGTCATGCTGTTTATACCCGCCAAGGCTGCAATCCATTTTGATGAATGAAGGCTATCATATAGTGAGCCTTTCCTTATCCTGACAATAATCTAATCTTCAGTTTCAAACACACCATTTGTCGCTGATGTAAGAGATGAGATACTCTGACTGTGAGTCAATACAACTGCAACGGTTTCCAGAACAGTGTTAGGTTTTAATCTGATAGAAAAGTGTCTTTACCGTAATAATCATAAATGTATGACAGCCTTATGACAGAGTTGGTAACGGGCAGCATACGAGAACAGTGGTTCATAAAAAAAATAAATAAAAAAAAGGTTTTTATGCATGACAGTTAAAATATTTGCATGCATTTTCCAGGATTTAACTGCAGGTTCAGCCAAATTTTACGGTACATATGGTGTCACACGTGTGTTAATCACCTTTGCGTGAGGTAAACTGTGATTTATGCAAGAGTGCATTGAGTGAAAGTAGCCATCACATTTCGTACACACGGTGAATCACATGTGAAGTAGAGCAGAATGTCCATTCCATGTGTATGAGCACAGCTGATGCTCAGCTCTTTGACTTTCGCAGATTTGAGTTTGCTTGCTTTGTCAAATGTATTGCTTAACATGGTGGCTTAAGCAAAATCAAATATCATATGTCTTTCTTTCCAAATCTCTCCTCCCTCCTCCATGTCTTTCCACTATCAATATCTGCCCATCATAAATATCAGTCACTGTGCTCTTTAACTAATGTGACTTCATTGCATAATTCATATTCTCTCCGGGCCTCAAAGGTTACTCTCTGAAAGTCAATAATAACCTGTCTGTCCACATCTGCACAGTACGACAGCGAAGTGCAGCCATCAAAAAATTTGCAAAGACCGAAGGTCTGGATCGCATACTTCTCAATGACATATACTGTATGACAAATACAATTTTTTTTTTTAGAAAAGTTTGTGAGATCAGTGATCTCCAACTTTTCTTGCTTTTGGGTTGGGAAACCCTGGTCTAGGTAAATGTGCGCAGATTAAGTTTAGTTGCATCCATATTCAGATATAGTGGTTTTATGGATATCCCACTAATGTATAAAGAACACACTGCAATGTTTTCCAGAAACAAGAGATTTTTCCTGGAAGCACAGATTGAATTCTGGACCCTGTAGAGGTAGCCAAGGGGGATCAGGTGGGTGTGAAGTGACAGGGAAAATGTGGGAAACAACGCTGACAGAGGAGATGGAGAGAGACCAAACAAGGCCGCAGCCTGGATGTGCTGAATATGGGCCAGATGCATTATGGGATGCAGTTTCATCGTCAAATGATACCTTACAAACAATATAAATATATCCATTTAATATATATATATATATATATATATATATATATATATATATATATATATATATATATATATATATATATATATATATATATATATATATATATATATATATATATATATTCTTGCATGTATATACACCACATGTACAACTATAAATATATTTTAATTAATCATGAAAGTATGCAAATACATTAATATGGTACTATATTATAGGCCAGTCTTACGTAAAATGCAACACTCAGTTTAATACAATATTTAGGCTAACGTGAGGCTCTTGCTTGACCTCTGGAGACATGCACCATTGGCTTGAAATCAAATATCCTCACTATCACCAGTACCACACATACAAAAATCCTTTTATTATAAGAGACTTTAGATGCGAATTATTTTCTCCAAAATATATCTATATAAAAAAATAAAAAAAACATCTTGTTGAACCAACGCTGTGTAATAAATTTGCTGGGCTGGATAACATAGTAGCATGCTTGTTCAAGGACTGAGAGAAACAAGTTAACCTGCCGTGTTCCACACTTGGCCCTCACCTGTGATTGAGTCCAGCAGTTTAGAGAAGTGCCGTCAACAAACTGTTATTGCCTCAATAAAGGGCAAAATCAATAGTGCTGAAATGAGTGGCTGGGCGCAGTAGCCGACGCTGTTAATATCTCGCTGAGAGTGTTCGAACGAGAGGAGGAGGAGGGACAGAAAAGGGAGGGAAGACAGAGAGAGGGAGAGAGAGATGTGTACAAGCTCAAGTACTTGAGGAAATCAGGGTAAAATCTATCTGCTAACACCAACCTTGTCTTGACAACCAACCGGACATGTATAGGTACACCAAGAAATTATTTCTCATTTACCCTTTCCATGTTCACTATCTCTATACCCTCTTTCCTCATGCTGCCTTGGCTACCTCTTCCCCCTTGTGGTGACTCAATTATTGTTGGGTGAGCAGTAATAAAGTGAGGGCTGTGGTGCCTTCGATCGGCTGACCTGTGAGAAGGCAGCACCGGACAGCTGACTTCACCATGATGGATCACCCAACTCTCTCTCTCTCTCCCTTCCTGCCTCTGTTCCTTTTGTTCTCTGTCTCTTGCTCTCTTTCTCTGCCAACATGTCAAAGCCCAGGACTAAAGATGTAAATGTTAGTGTGTTGTTGAATGTTTTTGGCTATTGTTTTCCATGTGATCAGCATTCTCTGAAGACAAACATTAACCAATTAGGCATTCAATGAGCGAATTTCTATTCACCAAGCCAATCATTTTCTTCATAGAAAAACACATCAGGAAAGACCTACCATGAGCTCTGAGGATGTTAAGTGATAGCATGTACTTCTGTAGAGGCCAACTACACTACCCATAATCCTCCAAAAGATCAACACAATGTAAAAAACTGCAATGTAAACCACATTAGCTATGTTACGATCCACCTATTTTTATGCGCATTTTGGGATATCGCATCAAAAAATTCTGAATGGAAACGCAGAGATGTGCATAAATTCTAAAAAACGTATGTGCTCGTTTGAGTCGGATAAATGCTCTATCTAAAACGTGCGCATAAACTATGATGGAAATTCATTTACCGAATAAATTCCTCGATGCATATGAAAAAATCATGTGACTTTCGCGATGTAACAGCATAACTGTACTAACCAGCGGGAAAGTCTTGTTTGCAAAGCATCTGAAATGCTGTTTTGGTCATTCAGAAGTCTGTTGTCAAAGATGCTCGGTATATTACTACGTCTTGCATGACTGCGTTCCCAAACAGCAGCATCTGCCTCAGAAAGCAACACAAGTTTATTGAGACGCAAATAATATACGAAAATGATTATATATGGTGGCTTCTCCTATGTTACTTAGTGATTTTTTAGCGGTAGTTTATCAGGAAGTGGCGATTATGTACTCTTCGACTCACTGGATGGAAACAGTGCTTTATTCGCAAATGTTTTATGCGATATTGCAATTTTACATTCGCAACTTTGGATGGAAACATATCTAAAGAAAGAGTTCAGCAGTGACATTCCACTCCTAAGAAGCACAGTGAAAAAAATTATCAGGCTAGTCTCACAACAATCTTAAGCAACCAACATTTTTATATATTTGAATATTTTGTTAAAAACTTAAAATGGTGTATTTTATAACTATAACCCGATTAGTACTTTTTTAATTGTCTTTTTTTCTTCATGGGATATTTCATTCCCAGTTTGTAATGTTGTGAATCATGTAGGAGTTAGATGTTTTGGTTCATGATTTACTCATTATTAAGGATGTTTTTTTTTCAAAATCCAAATGGAGAAAAATACACACACACACACACACACACACACACACACACACACACACACACACACACACACACACACACACACACACACACACACACACACACACACACACACACACACACACACATGTTGTGTTTCCATGTTTTATGGGGACATTCCATAGGCATAATGCATTTTATACTGTACAAACCGTATTTTCTATCCCCCTACACTGCCCCTGCCCCTAAACCTACCCATCACAGGAGACATGCTGCATTTTTACTTTTTCAAAAAACATCACTTAGTGTGATTTATAAGATGTTTTCCTCATGGGGACCAAAAAAATGTCCCCACAAGGACAAAAATTTGGATATTGCCATCTTTGTGGGGACATTTTGTCCCCATACCGTAGGGATTACCAGTCCACACACACACACACACACACACACCACACACACACACACACACAAAAAAACTATTTAAAAATAGCAAAACATTTCTGAAATAAGATAGAAAGGTTTTTTTTTTAGAGACATTTAGCAAAATTTTGTAAGGCTTACGCTCCAAATGACATAAAACTTTAAAAGAAAAAAACAATGCAAATGGGAAGTGTCATGGGAACTGTCCTGCATGCAGGTGAACTTCTAATGTTTTATGTAACGGGTGGAAAAATATTTGCATTGTCATTTGGGGTGTAGGTGCTAGTTGGGAAATAATAGGCATGGGAGGACTACGGATCCAATAGCCTAGACTATTTCGATTCACTTTTATACCCTCTGATAGACAGCTACTTTCAAACAGTCCTGTGCTTATTTGTGTTCATGCTCTGTAGTCTAAAGACCGCCAAAGATTTCTAATTACAACACGTTTTGCAACGTTGAGCACAGCGTTCGAGTACTGCAACTGAAGTGATTGACAGCTTCAGTCATGTATTTGCTCGCTTTCTGTATATAATCTACTCGCAATTTGATGCTGCTAAGAGGACCAATCGCCATGTATACCAAACAGGACCCGCATGAATCTGACGGGAGCTGTGTAGTTGGTTCCGAAGAAGATACATGACGTAGAATGACTTTAATAAACACAGAGAACTAGAACCACACCACATTTACCATTAACGACACCAAACAGAGAACCGGGGGCTTATAAACACAGGGAAGATGATCAATGAAACAAGGAACAGGTGTGTATCTAATCAAAAACCATAGCAACAAACAATAAAACGTGAAATCAAACAAACAGTGACAGAAAAAACTAATCAGAACAGTAAGTACTGTATGAATTATTGTTCCTTTGAATGATGGCTATTTTTATTACCTCATTGGAAAAAATGTTCTTCTTGTTTTAACCACAAACCTCAATGAATTTTTTTAAAATTATTTCTCTTAAAACAAGACTGTCATTTTGCTTTAATAAGTGAGGGGAAAAAAATGGTACATGGGCAGCTGAAAAAGTGAGCACGTCCTTCGGTATCTTAATATAACAAATATCTAACTGCTTCCTGTGGGATTTCCCCTATACCTGACCCTGAAGCTATCTTGCCGAGTAGTTTTGCCTACTTGTTTTATTCAGCACCTCTAATAGAGTGAGGCTGCTCACTGTGGGCCGTTCCACCCTATTCATTAAAAGGTAAGGAATCAGTTAAAAATATGGGCGACCGTTAAGCGGGCTCTCTGGGGAGTGCAGCCATGAGTGTATTCTGGTTTGCCTCCCTTAAGCTGAAAACAGTGGGAAAGAAGTGACAAGCGACCCCGGCCATGACCCACCTAATGCATTCAGCTTCATCATCAGCTCAGGAAAATGAGCCCAAATCAAGCCAAGGTTAAGACCAAAGTAAGCATATGTGAGCAACATGTTGCCCCAGTTTCAATGAAAATTACCAGACAGTTCCAATATTACAGACAGAGAAAAATAATCACAGTGGGGCACATTTTACGTTTCCTCTTTCTGCAGAGAAGCTAATTTCTCTGACAAGCAAATGACAAAGATTACACTCACAAAAACATTTAAACATTTATGTTTATAAACTTTTTTTTTCATCAGGGACATCAATGAGCTAGTAATGTAATAGTCCCCATCAGCATTAGGAGGGACGAGTAGCAACACATGTCTGCTGGTGATTTTTACAGGGCCCTTTAGCGGGTCAGCACAGTGCTCCAGTACACGGTGGAGGGCGAGTGTGTGTGTGTGTGTGTGTGTGTGTGTGTGTGTGTGTGTGTGTGTGTGTGTGTGTGTGTGTGTTTGTGTGTGTGAGTGTGAGTGTGCGTGTGTGCGGTAACACAGGGTTCAGACTGAGGGACTGCACAGGAAGGTATTCAGACAATGTCCATGTGGTTCATTAGGGACTGAGATCAAACGCCATAGCCCTCTTTAGCCCCACTGACAGGAGACAGAAGATCTGTCCTCTCCTCACCAGCTGGGGAATGGACACTAACACGAGGGATGAGTGAGGGAGTGAGGGAAGAGAATGAAAGAAAAAATTGAGAGATAGAGCAGGGAGGAAGACTACTATATGAGAAAGCCTGAGCGTGCAATCTCCAGAAGCTGCAAAGGAAATGGAACTGCATGGCATGTTTATTTGATAATCTACAGATAATATAGCAAATATCACTATACAAAAGTCTGGACACATTTTACCTAAATGATCTAAAAAACAATTTTTGACCCTTTAGGTCAAAAAGTAGTTTGCACTCAAATATAAATTATTTTTAAATAAAAATATAATGTTTATTGGATTATTTATTTATTTATTATTTTTTACAGATTTCCTCCAAAATTAATAGTGATTGAAAGGCTTTCATAGTTTTGTTCATTATTATTATTATTATTATTATAAAGTGTGGATAATAATAATTATAATAATAATTATTATTATTTTTATTCTTAATGAGTATTCACACTTTTCATTGGTAGAATACAATTTAAAACCTTGCCTGATTAGTTGATAATGGCAGTTCAGCACCCAAGACATCCAATGAATTTGTGGTATAACCTATGACCCATTTATTCACAGAGTGCCTGCGAAATGTTAACTCTGACATCACAAAAAGAACAGCTATGAAATCACTTCCTGTCAAACACTCAACTAAACTCTAAGACAAAGTGCGACAAAGAATAAAAAAAAAAGAAAAAGAAGTGTGGTGCAGGTCACATGAGATCAGCAGAACTGTAACTACTTGGCCACCAACTCTCTTCATTTGCCTGATTCCTCTAGATTGGCTTTGGTTTGATGCCGCATTCGTTGACCCCATGTTCTAATTTGATGCGTTTAAGGTGTAATGGATTGGGAGGTGGCTCTTGGGACATGAATACTGATGGCCTGGCTTTGATACTGAGGGCTGCTAACAGCACAAGGTCAGTTGTGAGCGTGAGCATGCCCAGCCGGCAGCCAGCTATAATTACTCCTTTTTTTCACTTTTTTTTACACTATTAAGTGGTGCTGCTGGAGCGGGGCTCTGGGGTATAGGACACGCACAACAAGATAAAGTAATGTTTATTTATCCCTCCCAAAGGATCCATTTACTTGGCCTGCCTCTCCTTAAGAACCATGCATGAAGAGAGAAATAAACACCCAACTGGGTCCACAACTGGGCTCCTTTCACAGAGAATACTGAACACAACTGCTTGAGATTGAATATACAGTATAAAATCTCTGAACTGAAGGAGTCTGTAATGAATGGTTCAAATAACAAGACCATGTTTCAGCTAAGACTACCGTGGTAAATGGAAATCAGGACCAGTGTGTTTATGTTAGTAATTGCTCTGTGGAAAATAGAAGTGAACTAGTGAAATTAAAATCAACAATTGAAGTCAACATTTAAACCCAATTTACTTCTATAATGTGATACACAATATACAATAAGAAAATCTGGATGGCACTTATTCTTTAGGAATTGATTGGACTGTGAAAAGTAGGTGAATGTACCAGAAGTGCCTTAATAGTTATTTGGCTATTGGTTATCATTATAACCAATAGCCAAATAACTAATTGATGTCAAAAGAAAACAAAAGTTGTTTGAAAGGATGATCTTTGGAATAACACACCAATGCATAAAACCAGAAATGTGTATTCAGAAAGTAAATATGGACTTCATGTTGACTTTAAAGCAAAGAAAGCACAACAGTTATGTCATGTAAGAGAACTGACCTTTGGCAGGCGCTCAGGGTCGCCTGGGTGTCTAGGGATCACCTTCTGTAGCCGCTGGAAACCGTAGTCAATAGTGGGTTCATTCAGTGCTGCAGGAAAAGAGAAAATGCAACCATGTTACCATAGTGAAATTCAACACTTATCTGCAATTACCATAACAAAGAAATGTATATAAAACATAAGTGTCATTTCCTTCAGCCCTCAATACAGTTCCAAAAAACACAAAGTAGAAAGCAATAAAACGATAACTAAAGTATCAAATGTTATGTTTCCTAACTAGCTGCCAAAATATCTGTATCAATTCCCACTATGCTTTAGCCGTTTGCAACCACAAGGCACCACTTTATGAATAAAACAACACTTGAGCAGTTTGTGAGAATGGATCCTATTTTCGCAGCCGGTGCAAAGGTGCAACCATCATGGACTGCTTCACAAACTGAGATTTGTACAGTTTAACAGCAATGCAACTCTTCTTAAACATACATACATAAGAGATCAATTGAAATTACTATTTGTTGTAATCTACATTATGCTACAAAAGCTTTTGACTGAACCTAACTTGTATTGAACTCTTAATATTCCTTTAAACATATATATATATATATATACAGCTGGATCAGCAAAAAGTTATTTATACCAACGACCAATCTTATAATGACAAGAGGCAGCCAGATTATTTAATCTATAGGCAAGATTATGATCAACTACAAGCCTCCTTTTTAAATGTCCTTAAACATATTCCAATAACAAATAATGCTCCATTCAACTGCCTCTTTTGTTTTGTTTACATAAGCACCACTAATCTGCAAAACAAATCTATAGACCACCATTATGAGCAAATAATTCAATTAAAGTTTTCATTTCTGTGTAGCGGCACCTCCCACTCCTCAGAGGCCCACAGACAGCTTCACGAATGCTCGCTGAGGACAGAGCAATAAGATAATATTGAAAAAGGAACCCGATCTGCGTGATAGGCCCAAACATCCTGCAAGGGTGGACCACATGGTGCTTGGCCCAGTGTTTTTCTAACCTCCCTGGATTGAGTGGGACTTTCACACTGAGACAATGGGTCTTTCTCCAGCACTGGCCCACTGAGCTTGTTTGTGTGTTTATCTGTTGTGGTGCTAAACTCTAGCCCTCAGGGGCACATTCACACAGAGCCTTTTTGTGATTCACTGAGACAGAGTAAGAGATATACAGAGCGATATATGTCAGCAGAGATTGATATTTGATATGCAGCATGCAGTACAGTGGCCCCAAAAGTATTTGGTCATTTAAGCTATGCTTAAAAATGTATGAATTTCACTACATTAGATAACTAATATCAAACCAAGAAGCATCAAAAAACAATCTCTCAAAACTGGTCTCTGATGTCACTTTTCAAGAGACAGAATACTCAGAATAGCCAAAACTCATCTCTTCCGTGAACACTTATCATAAAAAAAAAAAAAAAAAAACTCTTCTCTTTTATTCCTTCCTTATTCTAGCTTAAGCTTATTCTATGTAATATCCAAAACTTGGTATTTAAGGCACTTTTTGGCCTATTCATGACCGATCGCTTCCTGTACTCCTATGTTGTAAGTCGCTTTGGATAAAAGCGTCTGCTAAATGCCTAAATGTAAATGTAAATGTAACTATAATTCATCATATTAACTATGGTTAATATGCTCCACTTGTATCTTCATTCTAAACAGTATATGAATTGTTTGATCATTTTAAACATAAATCTATTTTTAAGTGTGCATCTTTGAAAATTGAGCTTACGCTACTACTTTAACACAAATGGCACTTAGTTTTAGCCTATATTTTGTAATGTAATGCAATGATATTCATACATTGTGTGAAAACCCAACGTGGTGCTTATGTGAGTGGTGTAGTGGTGATTATGTAAACTAAACAAAAGAGGGAGTTTATTTTTTATTTTTGAAGCCACTGTATACTGTTTTTAAGCTGAATTTATGCTATATCTGGTACACAAATTTGTGTGATCATTTAGAGATTTATATATGTCAAAATGCCTTTAATTCATCCTCAACTTATTGATAATTTTCCACATTAGAAGGAAGTCAGAGAAGAGCCAAAAACCTGACTTTAATACTGTAATACCATTATTTGGATATGTGACATAAGTTACCCAAAAGTCATTCTAACAGTTGTTAACTTTTTACACACACTTCCCCCCTCTCTTTTTCTTCCATGATAGACTGACCGCCTTTCTGTTGCCCGAAGCATCAAATCTCAAACAAAATAGAGGAGGAGCAGCAAAAATAGCAACTGTACACTAGAGTCCTCTGGCCCTCAGTTAATTGTCCTGCTGAAGAAGGGGTAAAAAAACAGAACTTTAACAGCCTCACTCTCTTCCAGCCTCCCTTCTGTTTGCCCTGTAGGCCGCAGCCTGGACGTTTCCTGAGGGAGTTCGCCCAGCTCCCCTCAGCTCCACAGCTGAGAGGACAGACTGTGGGCAGCCTCTGAGTGCAGTGGAGTGGATTCAGATGGCCAAGGGCCCAGGCAGAACCAGACCCCTGGAGCCCAGAACACAAGCTGTGCCCAGCCTGGCCATGGCTCCATTGGGGAACAGGGGCAGCTCTGACTGTACATCAATGCCCCTCGATACAACATCCAACGGCAGGTGGGATCAAAGACTTTATAAGAACAAGCAAATGCTGGTCCAGTATCTGGTTTTGACATAAAGCCTAAAACACACATTGGAAAGAAAGAGTTATTTGCCAAATTCCAGGCTTCATCCCAACAAACTCTGTAAAAAGTTGTATTTAATTATACAAAAAGCCGTAACTTCATTAAAAAGCGGTTGACATTGGATAATAACAGCAAACTTCATGCGGCGAGACACAGCAGAGCTCAACAACTCGCTGTTTGAGAGGCAACATTAACCTCGAATTTCTCGGCCGCCATGACCGCCTGGATGCACAGTTGCTCACGCAGCACTGTGATTGACTGGCTGTTTACTTAAAGAGCAAGACGAAAAAAAAAAAAAACAGTTAAAACAATCCTGGAGCATGATGGAGAACAGACCGCAGCTATCGGCGAAGGAAAGAACAACAAAAACAGTCGAATGTGACAGAATGATTCAAAGCTGCCCTGCGGCTGACAATACATCATATCTAAATAGGCTTCCTGTAATCAGGTCTGTTGGTGTTTTGGAGACAGGGATATGGAAGTGCGGACCAGTGCAGAGCACAGAAGCGGCCCGAACGGTGCACGAATGGGGGTTGGTGAGAAGCTGATTGCAGGATATCGTAATGGCAAAGAAATAGATGGAGGCTGAATGAGAGATTGTGTTGTGCAGAATTACAGCAGGTCTGACATGAAGGTAGGAGACAGTGAATGGAAGAGTAAAAGAGTGGGGTAGCCTGAACTATGTGGAAAGAAAGCTGTAGCTGTAAGGTCTGGAAAGCCACCAGGTTCTGTGGCTTGAACACAACATGATGTAATATTCTCAACACATTTAACTACGGTAATATGACGTATTTCACCAAAGCTACATTTATCAAAACTAAAGTAAAAATGTTAATATTGCAGAAAAAAAACCTGTCCTATTTTAATATATAATTTACAATAAATAATTTATTCCTGTTATGGGAATGCTGATTTGCTGCTCAAGAAACATGTATTATTATTTTTTTCATTGATTAATGTCAATTTAATGCATCCTTGTTAAATAAAAGTAAAAAAAAAATTTTTTTTTAAATAAGGATGCTCAGAGCAGGTATTTTTGCAGATGTAAACGAAAGACTTAAAACGAAATAATAAATACAAAACGAAAAAATAAATAAATAACGAATCACTGATAATAAATGGACCATTCTCATTATACTTGATTTGTCTTCAAAAATACACAAGCAGTAAAAGCTGTAAAACAGCTGGTCTTGAGTAAATCACCACATTTAAGAGTGAATAATGAAGTGGCTGCTGGAGTAGAACTTTTGTGAGGGACTGGACAGGGAACATTTAAAGAATCTCTCTTTGAATAGGACCCATGTGCTAGGATAATGAAGCATGGGTCGTGATGCAAAGCACCTCTGAGAAGGACACTGAGTTAATGTGTTAATACAGAGATGGATCGGCAAGATCTCAGGCTAAACTGTACTCTGCCACACTTAAAGACATCTGCACGTGTTTACCCTCTTTCATTGCTATTGATTTTCACATACTGTACAATCCTCTCACCAGTCGACTCGATAATGCACACTTGCTGAGAGAGAGACTGTGAACTGAACAGTTTACGGTAAAGTGCTGCTAATTTTATAGAATCGCAGAACGCCCACTGAAAACAATGATGCAAAGATTTCATGGACACAAGTCCATGCAATTCTGGTATATGTTGCAAATCAAATTGACATTGACCAGTGACAGTATATATGTTATCGCAAAAACAAACTCAAACCCTTGAGACCACACAGAAAAAAAACACCTCCTGTGCTGGGTCATGGAGTGAACTTTTTCAGAAAGTCAAACAAAACAGTGTATTTTCAGAGATACACACCAAACAGGGAAGTAAAATCCCATGAGCTTCTTCATTTCCGGACCATCTACAGTATGTCCTACTTGGTTTCTAATGTTGTTTACCAAACCATGCACAGCAGACCTGTATATTTATAGAGAAAAACCTTTCAACTGTCCATACACTTGTTTACTTTTACAGTTTCAGAAACTGGCAAGCTGTGGTTTCCATTTCTTTCTGGGCTCACGGAACGGTTTCACGACAGAAATAACACCGGTCAGTCATCCGACATATATGATAGAGTCAGTCTTGTGTCATCACGGATTCATTGCAGCTCTCCGATTTCATACGCGAAGGAGAGCGAAAAGGTTATGTGTGATGTCATGAGCTGAAATAAAATCTACCAAATCAATACTGAAAAGAGCAGAATTTCAGCCGTATACCATGACATCTCGTTACGTTTAATGAATTTAGTCGATATAGGCAAATATAGGGCCGTTACGGATCTAAACAGACCTCCCGGAGGCGTGAATTGAATTTCCTGCCTTGTGAACAAAGAAACTATCAAGGAACAGACCTGATTTTCCAAAAAAGGAAAGCTACAAACACATTACCAATCGACAGCTCCCCTTTTTCTCCAGAAGACGGGATCAAAACAAGTAAAACATATCAGCAATAAATAAATAAATGAACAACAACCACTGCTTGAAGGATTCCTCGCAATCACACAGATCAATGCTCATTGAAATTTCATGAAGGCACAGCCGGATCGCTTCATATTTCACAATAATAACTACAGGCCTGCGGGGGTGAAGAGAGGAGAGGAACGAGCAACTACTAAAAGACAATACTATGAGCGCTGTCAAAAGCAGATGGAGCCAGTCAAAACAGTACATTTTAAAATACCTTACACCACCAAAAAAAATCCCACACTTAATAACTCACACAGAAGCCCGAGGGCAGAATGTGGGCGGCAGTTTTTAGACTGGTGGGAACACGATATTTGTGGCTTTCCTGTTTTTGAGACCAGATGCTAGCGCTGAGCTGCTGGTGGTAAATTGAATCAGCTGACCACACATAGACCTGCAGGGCTAGAACAGTATCCCTGACTGACGGAGCAGAAAGGCATGCTGGGTAATTGGTCTTTAGCAGAACCTTTTAACAGGCACTTGTGGGCTTTGTACAGAGCTGTTAATGTCAGGGTGGTAATGTTCTGTACATGTTAGGGAACGGCAGACTCGGTTTTACACTCTCTCTCTCGTTCTCTCTCTCTGTTTTCCCCAGAGCTCTCTTTCATTCAGGTGTGATCTCATATGCTGTGGATAGGAATCGATAGGCTCAGTGGCAGGGTGTTCGATGCCTGCCTGAATTATTGCTTCATTTCTCTCCCTATATAGATGAGGCCTGTTTTTCCTCAGCCCTCCCTACGTCGGGATCAATACCTTACAATCTCATTTTTATCCATTTTTCCATAAAACCAGTGATAGCGTTTATTTGGAAAATCCGACAAGCTAAATAAGGCATCACTTTAAGACACGGGGGGTCTTGGAACCTGTGACCATAAAATGGATGACTTGTTTTTCTTGATCGTGAGCAGCAGTTTCTAAAAGACAGAGACATCTGTGTGAAATGGCCCACTGAAGACGCCCCGCTGTTGAGCAAACCAATTGCTCTATATCTTTATGGCTACAATCTCCACCATGCAGAGGTTTAGCAATTTAATTGGAACGGTTATCATTGATCACCTAGTGTGACCCCATTTGTCAATAGAATTAAAGAGACTCATTATCAAAATCGAACGATCACTCAACCCACTCAAGAAGAAAGCTTACGTCAAATCTAGTGGTTGGACAAAAATACATAGGCGATTCCAGTATATAATTTGTTTTGATCTACATTTTTCAGTCTGCATAGTTTATATGAAATTTGTAACATTTTACATGGAAATAAATTCACATTAGTGTCCAAAAGTCCAAAGACCTTAGAAATTAAACTACCGTTCAAAGAACTTAATACTTTTATTCAGCAAAACCTATCAAAAGTAACAGTAAAGACATTTATGTCTAACAAAATATTTAATTTATATTTTAAATAAGTGCTGTTCTTTTGAACTTAATCTAGATGAACTTTTTTAATCAAATAAATGCAGCCTTGGTGAACATAAGAAACATCTTCCAAAAACATCTTGCCAGCCTTAAACCTTTGGACGGATGTGTGTGTGTGTGTGTGTGTGTGCATATATATATATATATATATATATATATATATATATATATATATATATATATATATATATATATATATATATATATATATATATATATATATATATATATATATATATATATATATATATATATATTAAAACTTTCTACTAGACATTAAAACATTCTGAAATCCATGGTCCTTTAACTTTTCAGTACATTTTTAAAGATTTTTTAAGTGGTATTTTTGTATTAATGTAGAAAAGCATTTTCCTTGTGAACACAGGGTGTATGCATGTATGATCTGAAGTCTGTTTTTCCCCCAACTAAAGTGACAAATACTTCCCATAGACTTAATCATTGGGCAGGCGCAGAGAGCTCCCTCGAATGTGATCGAGCAGAGTCTTTTAATATCAGGCCTGATGGGTGCTGTTCAGCCCACTGGCCTGCATACTGAGCAGCAACGAATTGCCTGCTGAACATTTCAAGTGATTCATCAACACCTCCAATCTATCGGCTGCACAGGGCTTCAAATACGCTCACTGGCAGATAGCATTATAACTCTGCCTCTTTCCCCCAAAAACAGACGGAAAACCCCTTTGACGAATGATGCAAACATGGCAATCTGGTGAGAAGTAATACACAACCAAACATGGAAATGCATTTGTTGCAGATGAATTGAAAGGGAGGAAGCGGGAGAGAAAGTAGGGGGGGCATGATTCATCCCTCTTATCTGCGGAGTGCCATGCAGGATGGGTAATGTCCCAGGCGGTGAGTGTTTAATTGTTTCTGATGATAAATATAATTGCAGAGAGCTTCTAGATGTTTAATTGCAGAGGCCCAGAAACTGGGTGAGGTGAGATCACTTTGACTAGGTCTTCCTCATTAAAGCTTGGGTTTGTGATAGTGTCTCAACTTCAGCATTCCAGCAATGCGAAAATAAATAAATAAATTAATTAATTAAAAAAAGAGCACTTGGAGCACAAAAGGAGACACTCTGAAAACTGTTGTGGTAATTTTTCCATTCAGTTTAATTCAATGAATGGGGACTGGATCTTTCAAGCTTCAGAACCGATTAAGCACCACAAAAGACTTGTGTTTTATGACTACCTTCTATATGATATCTTTATATGAGGAACAGACCAAAAGTTAAATTATTTAATTTGCATTTACTTGAAAACAATTGCATTTAAGAGAAGTAACATGAGAGATGTCCGGTTTGTGAACGGATAATTTTTTTTAGCCAAATATTTCCAATAACCTTGTTTATTCAGTGTCTTTTCACAAATTCAACTCATTCAGAAGGCTAATCCAAAAATCTCATTAAAGCGACGTATATTTTGTAATTGCATCATTTTTTTTACCATCGCCCATACACACTGATGAAAAATGCCTAAAACCCAGCAAAATTAAAATAAAAGGGGTAACACTTTACAATAAGGTTGTATTAGTTAATGCATTAGTTAACATTAACTAGTGATGAACTGCACTTATAAAGCATTTATTTATCTTTGTTAATGTTAATTTCAACATTTACTAATGCATTAATACACTCTTGTTAACATTAGTTAATGCACTGTGAACTAACATGAACAGCTGTATTTTTATTAACTAACGTTAACAAAGATTAACTAATGCTGAACAGAGGCGTTGTTCATGGTAAGTTTATGTTAACTAATGCGTTAACTAATGTTAACTAATACAACCTTATTGTAAAAGTGTTACCATAAAAGGCATGATGTTTTGTCATTATAATCGTAAACATACTGGCAAACCTAATGATATAACAGAGAAAATGCATCTCTCAGTGATTCCTGTAGTTTACCATAAATAACTTAAATTAAATAACGTAGGCCACTTTTTCCGTCACTAATATTCACTAATACTTTTATTGAAAGTAGTCTACATTTACCTGTTGATACATGCCGTCACATATATATTTGTGTAACACTACTTTTTACACACACATTTGACAATACTTTCATTATTTTAGCTTCAGTCCCCATTGAATGTAATTGCATGGGGGTAAAAATGTCATTCTCTTTGTTTTCCACAGTTTGTTTTCCACAGTTTTCCACAGAAAACAAAGAGAATTACATTATCTTTGTTTTCCACAGGTCTCTTTGTTTTCCACAGTAGAGAGAAAGCCATATGAGTTTGGAGCAACATAATGGTGAGTAAAAGATTTTTGGGTGAACCATCCCTTCAACTACAAATCGTTGGCCAGACAGAGGCACAGTTCACACGAGCATGTGCCAAGAATCCTAGAGAATCTGAGACTCCTGAAATGAGAGGCTTTTGAGGAATCCATTAACTGCATGGCTGCTGAGTTCATAATCAGAGCGACGTCAAAGCCAAAACACAGCTCTATAACTACAGATGAAACAGTGTCAAATATCATCAGCATCATAATGTAAACGTAAAGACAATACTCTAAAATCATGCATAGTTCATATATATATACTTGTGAGAAACATGCACTGAATGTGAAAAGCAAAATAAAAGGAGTTTTTTCCCTGAAATTATTGTTTTTTTCCTCTCCACCATGGCTGTGAGGGACGTTCTCCAGGTATGGCTCAGCCTTTCCGCATGGCTGTGTGGTGTTTGAGCACGGCAGCATCAGTGCACCATTGATTTAATTAGGTCTCCATCTCCTCTGCCTGACAGAAGTTGATTAGAGGTGCCAGATGCCCCATGTGTAATTCCACTGCCAGCTGCCACATAGCTTTGCCAATACTCTATGATTAGTACCCACTGGCAACTGGGCAAGGCACAGGTGCCAACTGGAGCCAGGAGAGAGAGAGACACACACAGGCTGACGTCCCACTGCAGTAGCTGGGACAGGGGGGACAAGGGGAAGAGGGACGGCCCAAAATGCTTTAAACTGAGGAGAATCGCACCTGAGGAGGGTGTCAGATCAGCACCAGCCATTTTAAAGTCACAATGAAATCAAAATGTTATATTTTTATGGAATATTGTATTTATTATAAATCATGCCCTCTTAATCAAAATAACTTCTCCCTGTTGCAATGATATACTGCCGTGAGGGCAGGACAACCTGTCACTCACATGATAACTCAGCAATAGCAAATGACAATGATCCAATCATCTAATCAATTCC
Organism: Gobiocypris rarus; assembly: GCA_023029165.1. NCBI lineage: Eukaryota > Metazoa > Chordata > Actinopteri > Cypriniformes > Gobionidae > Gobiocypris > Gobiocypris rarus. Next base: position 29,855,781 of record CM040932.1, read on the forward strand.
TGATAAACAATTCCTCCAAAATCGAGTTCTGTCCTACATTTTTTTCTTGTTCGAGAAGCCGTTTGACTTGGATGCATGTCACAATATAGAAGAAAAGACTATGGCAATTTCCGTTTCATGCCAACTTTAATGGTCTGTTGTAAGATAGACAGCTCTGCATTTGGTCTCTTGTCCTTAACGGCATTGAGTTTCAAACTGAATTTGAGTGCTGTGAGAATTAAAACCAGCACATCTAATCAAACGCATTCTAGATGGTTATTGAGCTTGAAGCTTTAGCAAAAGGGGCACATCTAGAAGTGCAGCCATAAAAGGGGGTGGCCATCTGCCCTCTGTTTCAGAGGCGTGTGTGGTTGTACGTGTGTTTGTGTGGTTGTGTGCGAAAGTCTAAATCCCTCCCTCCATTCCTGTCCATGTGCTCGCTGAATGGGCCATGAAAAGAAGCCAAGTCCAGCGCCATAAACCCAACAAGCATACTCATTCACACCCATGAATGCACAGGCATATACATAGACACCTACTGAGCCAACAATACCCACAGCTGTGCACTGTTTAAACCTATTGATGAGACAGGCCTTTAACATTGCTCCCTTCAGCGTTTTAACACTGTTCAGAAAAGCTGCGCTTGTACTTTGACTGCAAACTCTAAATTTAAACTAAAAAAGCTGCAAGATCAGCAAACAAACTCTTTACCTCTTCCTCTGCTGATTTCACGTTGTTTCACCATTTGATTCCATCATATACTTCCATCAAGAGCTTCCTTTACTTCTGAAACTCTGAAGTTAATTACTTCTTGTTGGCTGGACTCCCAATATGTAGAGTACAGTAAACTAATTTTCAAGCCAGCAGATATCACAGGTGACCTCTCTTTCCTCCATAAGATAAGTCCTACATTTCCCTTATCTGTGCAGGCTGCAGGATGTTCCTGGAGTTTGAGGCACAGCCATTCGTATTAAGCTGTGTGCTCAGGAAATAGGTAGGATTCCACTACGCCATAGGTTCCTCACTACAGGAAACACTGGCTGACTGTTACTCAACCCACAGGCGAAATCAAGAACAGTTGTGAAGGAGTAAGATATGATGGTTGTACATGGCTGGCTGAGTACGGTTAATGTAAAGGCGCTTAATGTTGTCCTTACCTGTGTAGATAAATCTGCCCGGTGTACCTTTGCAGAACTGCTTTGACTTGTAGGACAGAGTGACCTCCACAACCCCAGGAATGTGTCTGGGAGGAGTCTGAACTCGAATGGCGTGAGGGGTTATGAGCTGAAAGAGAAAATGAGAAGTGTTTTTAAGGTGTTATTTTTTGTTTTTGTAGTTGTAAAAATCTAACAAGAAGAATACATAGGTTAAAACAAGACAACAAAATATTAAAATATTTGTACTGTTCAGACAGAGTTGATGAACAGCAACAATGAGAGGATGAGAGAAAAACAATGAGAGGCATTAAGAGAACGCAGACTTATTACTAGGATACTGACTATGTTCCCAGAATCAACCTCGTACGACCTCATTTGTACGAATTTGTAAGATTTTTGTAAATCGTACGTATTTGACGAGTTGCCAAATTCGTATGAATGACCTCCCCCTAACCCCGCCCCTAAATATATACATCACTGGAGTTTAGACGAAACGTACAAATTCATACGAGTGAGGTCGAAAACAAATTAGTTAATTAGTGAGGTCGAAAACAAATTAGCCACCTCGTAAAATACGTACAAATTGGTTGTGAGATAGCGTTGATATATAAACATACATACATATGCCGTTTGGGATCAGTAAGATTTTACTGATGTTTTTGAAAGAAGTCTCTTCTGCTCACCAAGGCTGCATTTATTTAATCAAAAATACAGTAAAAACAGTATTATTGTGAAATAGCATTACAATTTTAAATAATTGATTTCTATTTGAATATAGGCTATTTTAAAATGTAATTTATTCCTGTGATGCAAAGCTGAATTTTCAGCAGCTAATACAGTCTTGGGTGTCACATGATTCTTCAGAAACATTATAAACCTTATAAATGATAAATGTAACATTATAAATGTCTTTAGATAAATGTATTTCAGATAAATGCTACTTTTTTTAACTTTATATTCAACAAAAAATGTACACAACTGTTTTAAACATTGACAACAATAATAATAAATGTTTCTTGAAGAGGAAATCAGCATATCAGCCTATTAGTTATTATTAATGATTTCTGAAGGATCATGTGACACTGAAGATTGGAGTAATGGCTGCTTAAAATTCAGCTTTGCCATCTCATGAATAAATTACATATTAAAATAGAAAACAGTTATTTTAAATTGTGTTTACCGTATTTTGGATCAAATAAATGCAGCCTTGGTGAGTAGAAGGAACTTGCTTCACATGCAACATAATGAGGTAGTATACAGTAAATAGTAAGCAAGTATTCTATTCTGAACATAGCCTATACAGTATATTTAGCCTCTGGGATGTTTAGAGCTTCATGAAGTGTTTATTTTTCTCCCTCTCATTCTGTTCCTCAGTTTAATTTATGAAAAATATTGATGCCATCCTGAAGGACGGTTATGAGAGGTCATTGGTCAATGCTAGAGTCAGATATGACCTTTCTGTTAGATCCATATGGTGACACAAATCTCGCCAGCCAATGAGATTAAAGCTTTTGTCAGCTGGAGGTGAAGATAGTCCAAGTCATTACATAATCAAAATTCTGTCCACCTTTTTTGCATCTGCATTTTCTGACATTTGTACTGTATAACTGCTTCACAATGTTTAAAACGTGCATTTAAGGTACCCCTGCTTACCTGAAACAATACTAGCTGAGCTATTAAACAGTATTGTTTTGTTCTCTGATTAGACTATGATTTGACTGCTTACAGTGTTTGTGAAGCTGTGCTCAATCCCCTTTGAAGAGGAGCCGTGCCACTACAAAGCAGCCACGAGCGCTCCGTTTCCCCGCAAATACTCTGTCATATTCAAAGCCAGCAGCACTGGTGCTGCTTTACATGGCTTTAAACTGTCCCTTTTATTGCTCACTTAGCTGGGCTTTCATATGCCAGGCAGTGCTCTTCTCACCTCTCAGATAAATATGGCATTGTTAATGAGAGGCTTTTTATAGAATTACCTCTTTTATCTAGCTCTTCTCACACACGAGCAGCACAGAAACTGAGTGAAAGACCAAAACAGATGGACAGACAAGAAAACAGACAGACTGGCTAACCAAAAATGAGGCTGCACTGAGAACAGAAGCATTATGTCCATGTAGACTGGAACGTGCCTTCTCAGATTTGTTAGCCAAGTGGATTTTGAATCCATCTTTCATATCATACATATTTTATAATTAAGTTGCATAGCTATTGTACTTTAGGTAAAAAGGAGCATTTATAATTTCATTTCCTTGTATTCAAATTCTAACTGAATCATTGTGATTCCTAAATCTCTTGTTTTTTGGCAAGAGCCTGAAAGAGAGCATTAATTTTTTTTTTGGCAACAGATTTTGCAGCTGAAGTGATACTACAGAACGGATTGCATAGAAAAGTAACCAACCTCACTCCAGACCAGCATGGTGCCAAAGATGACCTGTAGGCCGTCAAAGAAGTTATCACCGATGATGATGACTGTGGCACCCCCTGTTGTCCAGCCTTCACTGGGACTGATGGCCTTAATGCAAGGAGTAGCTGTTTTAGAGAAGGAAGAATAGGAAAAAAATGAGTGCGCTCAGAGTATACAACAAACAGCTTGTTTTCTTGAAAAGGCATATGCAGTACATTAACTATGGCTATATGTATTTGCATGTATACACATCAAGACACCTGTAAAGTGATTATATGAAAATAATGTCAAGAAGCATCAGAATAAACATCTGGAAGCAGCTAGCACATCATCACTCGTGTGCATTACCCTGTGACATAATTTCATGCACAGACTAAATTCTTAGGAAATAAATTTAAAGCTGTGCAACCGATTTCTTCCTGATTACGGCAAATAGATTTATGAGCCAGACTCTATTAGGAAGCTTTAGGCACAGCTTAATGACAAGTGACTGACTCATTAGAGTCGTCACATATGATTAGACTGTGGCCATTCCTCTGCGCCATCCCCATATGCTTCCTGACAGCGGTGCGAGCATGAGAGATGACGCTCGCTCACCGATCATTTATCTCAATCTACCCTGTATAGTAGCATGATTCACTGCTGTGGTTGCCTGGAAATCTCCTGCATCCTAACCATGATCATCTCCTGTTGTGTTTGGGATCTTTATATTGTCACTTGGAGGAACACGACTTGAAATCAGAGAGTGGAGCAGAGCGACAGCAATTTCTCCACCCCGCTCAGTGTTTTGTAATCACTCTGCTCCAGCTCCGCTCCTATTCCCCACTCACTGGTGGGAGAAAGCCCACTCTAAATCCACTCCATAGCTTAAAACTGCACTGTTATAGCTCAGCTGTAAAGTCTCTCTTTACTCTCTTCACTGTTCACCATACTAATATTAATCGATATTAGAGATTATATAACTTTATATAATAAACATAATTTGTATTATACATTCATTTAATTTGATATATGTTTTATATATAATTTTATACACATTTTAATGTATCACTGTTGGATATTTATTGTGCATGCTCATTTTCCCCAATTATTACTCTTTAATTGCATTTGCTATTACTGTATACATTGCTCAACTAGTATTTAAAAACTTGTTTAATAACTTAAATTGAATTAAATATGTTATTAAAATTAAATTATCAAATTCAAATTATATTACAATATTTATTTGATTAAATTTGTTAAATGTAATCTTTAGCGAGTCTCAAAATGATGTTCATTATACATTTCTAATGCCTAAATTCACTTTTAGCAATCTAAAATTATAGAGTTTAATGTTTTATTTAGAAATTATTTACTCAAAAGAGTGTTATATTTTAATATCATCAATTTAACAGTCATATCATTTTCATCTTATTGGCCAGAATTTTAATATTGTCGCATCCCTGAAGTAAAATCATGCACAATTTCCATAGAACTGTACAGGCGATGCATTAATATGAATAATTTGGCTACAAACCTTTATATTATATTTATTTTCTTAATGTTTTCTAATGTTTTTTAAATTCTAAAAAAATGTTGGCCATCCCTAAACTCGTGATCAACTCAAGTTCATTTATTTTCATGAAATGTTTTGTCATTTTAACATTGTTTCCACAATAATATTACACAATAATTAAGTTGCATATTGTAGATAAAAGTGCATTTTTAATAAAATTTTCTTTGTATTTCTTTGTAATTCAGTTTGACCCTTGTTGCTGTTTTGTCATTTTGAAAGTTTCTACAATAATATAAAATCATACTTTTATCGCTTTGCATTTTTCTTACATGGTATGCTAATGATGGAGTGTCATCAGAGCCAGTTTGGAGCGAGAGAAAACCCTGATCCTTACTCCCGGCGGAACTGTGCGATTCTACTTTCACTCCGCACAGCTTACACATTCTGGTCCAAAGACGCTGAGACTCAGTTTACTAAACTGAGTCCAGGCAAAATCAGGGCAACAGGACACAGAGTAGACACGTAGTGAATCTCTGTCAGCAGCCGACCCCCTGGTGCACTGCTTAGGAAATCCGTAATTCCCCTCTGCCTTTGTTTTAGTCACGGACATAATTAGTGAAATCTAAGGGTCAGACTGGGAAAGATCAGTCAGTGATGAGTGTACAATAGCAGCACTTCTACCTCCAACCCCTCCTTCCTTCCCCTCTGGGGGTGGTAGGAGAACACGAATGCTAATTCCGCTTGATTATACACACACCTTTATTAAATATTACACTGACCCCATGTGTGCGCGGGGAGGGAGGAGGCCAGGTGCGTGCGCTTGTTTTATGACACTCGTGCAAATGTCATGAGCGCTGGAGTTCGCCAGGCACAGAGAAATCCGGAGTCCTTACAGCAGTCGATCAAAAGGCCAGGCGCCCTGGGACACTCTGAGAAAACAGCAGCCAGCCATAAAAATTCAACACCTTAATGAGTTTAAATTTCATTTCAGTGTGTTGAACTTTGGCACCGGATTCTAAAGCGCTGTGTCTCACTGAAGGCGCTTTAACCGACTAATTACTGCTGTTCCAATTTGCTGCTGAATTTAAATAGAAGGAAAAGACATGAGGGAGGGAAAAAAGGAAAAGTAAGGGTCCTCTGAGGCAGCTGTCGGAGACAGAAAACGGGAGAGTCTGTCATGGGCGGCTCTGTTGTCCTCTGTGTCTCTGGTAGGGGGACTGAGCACACATCCTTTAACAAGCGTTACACGCGGCTCTGACTGGAGGCAGGACCCCTGGGGGAGGGTAGGGGTCTACACTCAACGCACGTGTGATGGTGTACCTAAGTGAGGCAGTCGAACGGTGGAGGCAGATGGCCTGCGTGTAGCAGGCACTCAGTTCTGCTGATAGGACCTGAACTGAGATGAGACGAGGCTGTAGACCTCACTCGCACAGCTCAAACCGGTGTGTGTCAGCCATCGGCGATGCCTTGGGAAGAGCTAGCATAGATAATAGCAGGGGATATTGAGAACCTGCAGGGGAAAATGTTCTGAGAACAGTGTTGGGGAAGCAAGTTCCAACTGTAGCTTGTCAAGCTACAAGAACATTTTAATATATACATTTATATGATCATGCTACCCATGCTTTATAATAAAATAGCTTTTATTAACAGTTCAAATGCAATCGATTGATGTAAAAGAAGCTAACCACACTAGAGTTCAAAAGTCTGGGTTTGTTAAGATTTTAAAAATGTTTTTGAAGAAGTCTCTTATGCTCACCAGTGATGCATTTATTTGATCAAAAATACAGTGCAAACAGAAATATTGTAAAATGTTCAGCATTATTACTCCAGTTTTTCTTTAGTGTCACATGATTCTTCAGAAATCATTCTAATATGCTGATTTGATGCTGATTTTCAATGTTAAAAACATTTATGCTGCTTAATATTTTTGAGGACATTTTTTCAAGACTCTGATAAATAGAAAATGAATTTAGAAATTAGAAAAGCATTTATTTGAAATATAAATATATTGTTTATAACATTATAAACATCTTTATTGTCACTTTAATACACCCTTGCTGAATAAAATGATTAGCTTCTTTAAAGAAAAATGTTACTGACCCCAAACTTTTGAACGATACTGCGCATTGAAGCTTTGTATTTATTTATTTATGCAAACACAGCTGTATTTATCTGCTACAAAAACAATGAGGATCTCAAATAGGGTGACAACATTAAACAGCATTTGAACACATCAATAAAATAGCCCATATAATATGTATGATTATTGCGTAATACTTATTATATAGAATATTTCCTCTTTTTATCTCTGCATTTTACCTGTCTACATTTTTTATTTACTCATAAAACACCTTAAAAATAAATTGATATATTTATATTATACAGCAACAGCAGAAAGTCTGTTTCATGAGTGTGTAATCACTTTTTGTGTATGTTTAAGACTTATTATATCTGAGTTAAATATAGAAATGCTAAGTAATAATATTTAAAACAGCAACATACTGTATAGTGGTGCATCTGTGGAAGAACTTCATCATCTTCCAGGATTTATATTTACAGATTCCTGACGCTATTGAATGTTTTTCTGAAGGTATATTGCAATTTAAATAGGGAATTACATGTTTTAGATTAAGAAACATGATTAGAAGCATTTTAACCCCAAATATACAAATCAAATCTTCTTAGACTACTCAAAATGTATTCTGTGTTCCAGGCATGTTGTAATTTTCATAAATGAAGTAATCCACTTTGCAGCCTTGAGGACTTCCCCAGCTAGTCTTTTTTTTGTAGGAGATGTGTTGTGGTTGACTGCTGGGCATAATGCAATTTGGCGGCGTGATAAACCAGGAGAGATGAAGAGGAATGGTGAAGCAATCTGTGATGGCAATCTTGGCCTAAGACGACTCTTTTGCAGGGTGCTGAAATTGTGCATGGATTAAGCAGATGGTGGAATGTGAATCCATCTGATAGGATTAAACTTTGGTGCCTCCACTGCCGCCATCTGTTCCCTTACGCTGTATGCATGCGTACGCGCTCGCTCGCTCTTACACACATCTCAGATACAAGCACAATAACTTTCTCTTCTACAAATGACATTCTTGAGCCCTGCAGACATCTATTTCCACCACAGTGCATTTGTGACATGACCTCACGTATTGGTGCCCTCACTTTACCCTCATCTCCGCAGCCCAGAGCAATCAACACACATGCACACCATGTCTGACAGAACAGGCTCATTAGCTGGAGGGGAGTGGAAATGGTTTGAAACTGACACAATAATAGACAAGAGTGGCCAGGCAGAGTTGATTGAAGGGATGTAAGCAGGCCAGTTTTGCATTTTTGTGGAAAAATCAACAGAATACTGAGAAAGGGATTTAAATATGGTAAAATGTGTTAAATGTCTTAAAAGTACACAATTATCAGGAACAGAAAGTATTATAACATTAGCCAAAGTACTTAAAATCACACACAAGAGGTGGGAATGTGGAGCTCAATAAATGACAGGTGTTCCAATTTGGAGTGGGATCTAGTTATTACAGGGACTCTGTATTGAATTTTAAAGCTCTGACTTTGTGAGTTACTGCGTTGCCCTCCAAGAAAAATGTCAATATGTGCATGTCTGGGTTTTATATTAGACACAATGAAGAATTGCAGTATAAAGCCTTATTCGGATGGTAATTGTTTCTCATTGGGTCGTAAGGTATTTTCAACATTTACAGGGGCTAGTCAGTGATTTTGCTGCCGTCTTAATCCAGAATGTCAGGGTTTTTCTCCCACCATCCACGTAAAAATCCCTGGCCGAATTACCTACTGTTGACAAACACCAAGTTCATGTGGTAATTTATTTGCCGAGTTTTCAATAAGAGATCACATCAGAATTCACTGTTTATATCTTTTGACCACTGCCGAGCACCGTACAGTTGCGCTTGTCGCTGTAATGTGGATGCATTTTAAAGATCTAGCCTTCACTTTATTTAGTGAAATGAAATGAAGAACAATATTTCATCACTGCTCAAAAGAGAAGAAAAACATGTAAACATTTGAAATGGGCCATCATTACGGCGGCCATTATATACAGTACATTAAAATAACCAAGCAGGATTACCTTGTGTAAATAAGAGGCTGTATTAACTTATTTCCGTTTATTTCCAAATTTTTAAAATTACATCTATCATTTTGAGATGAAATACGAGACAGAAAACCATTCTAACTATTATGTGTTTACATCTCACTATTTTTTTAACTGGAGATTTAAATAATTAAATAATAATTTAAGATGCTATTTTCCTAATATTAAATGAATTATGAATTTATTCTTATTATTCCAAGCATATGTCATTTTATTTACAGCAGACAATCATGTGATCACGTGAGCAGCACATTCCCGGGGGTTCGTAGGAACACCAAAACGCGCTCCTCCACCGTGAATAAACTGCCATCCGAATGCACAAGTTTTATCACTGAGGTGGCAAGCAAATTTATTTTTAGGGACGCCCACATGAGAAACAATTACTGTCCGAGTAGGGCTTAAGCCTGTCTGTCTCAGGATTTATTCTATACTTTCTTTTGGAAAAAAAGAGAGGGAAATAGAAAACAACAACGACAAATTTTTTCAAATATGTTGAGGCTTTAGAAAACTGACTTTTTTCATTTTCTCAGTGCTGTGGAAACTATGCTTAAAGACTAAAGACGTCCCCAGGAGAATATAGAGAACTTAATCATCGGCATCATCATTATCAAATCATCATCATTCAAATCCTTATTTTTCATCATAAATGGAGGTTAACAGTCCAAGTGAAAAATATGTTCTTCTCTAGAGTCATCCCAAACTTAAATGAGAAAATGATTGGATTTGATGAGACTGAGGATCAAATCATTGCTCAAATCATGTCCACATGTTATTAGACGGATTTAGGAGGGCCGCACTATAACCTGCGAGAGATGACGGACAGCAGATAAGGCCACATGTCGCTCAGAAAATAAATGCTCAGTGCTTAAGACTTAGAGGTCTCGTAAGACACATGTTCAAACCTAAAGAGAACAGGCCACTTGGGGAATGCTGCGTCCACTGCTCTTTTCTTAGCTTGCGCAAGCCTTAGTGGATTGTGGGTGCTTTGCTGCACTGCTACTGTTGATATGCCGTTTGTTAGTCAAATGAAAGTCTGGTTAGCTCAAACCACCTGCAATATTTGGCAAGAATTGTTAGTGGCATTAACACTACTGCGGCACACAGAGGTGCTAAATCAGAGTCACTACGTGTTGATTTACTCTTTCAATTTAAAGTAGTATGAGCACATCTAATCCAATGAAAAAGAACAGGCACACTATTTCTGCTCCCAAACAAGTTGTAAATTGCAACGTTATCGACCACAAGCGGTGTTCGTCAGACAAAGATGTATATGAATATATGTTTATATCAACATATTGAACAATCACACCTGGCATGGCCAATCAGTAAATTAACCAATCATCCAGTGAATCAATGAAATCCGATGAAAAAAAATCCAAAGAGATTTTTAATGAAGATAATAAACTAACTCCATGAGTTACACCAAAAAAGAAATTCAGGAAAAAAGATCCATTGTCAGTAGTTCAGTAATGTTTGAAACACAGCTCACACAGAAGACACTTTCACACCAAGCAGCTGATCCCAAAGTAAAATATGCTAAATATCTTGAATACATTTTTTTCTTACCCCATTTGATTTTTTTTCTTGTTTTAAGCCTAAATCACAAACATAATTTTGCCAATGGGCTAGAACATATACATGGTCTTATTATTGTACCGTACCCATACAAACCTTTAAGATATTTACAAACTTTTAATGGATAAGAACATTTTCACAATTAAAATAATATATTGCAGTGTATTACTATTTTTCCCATTAGCAAAGCATTAAACTCAAGGGTTCTTTAGTGGGACTGAACCGGTTGCATTTGTTATTTTTTGCGTTCAAACTCAATCGCACATAAACACAACAGTTCAACATGTGTGCCACATATCTACAATGTTTAACTTTTCTTTGAGTGTGTTTTTTTATATTAAAATGTTTTACATTTTCAGACAACTGTAAGTAAGCCATTAGTAGGTTGATTTCCCTGGAAAGTGTGATCCTTGTTTTTCTCCCAATCAGACAGAACAATATTTTCTTCTGATCAATTGAAGATGGGGCACAGTTCAGAAAAGGTGAAATCACTATTTTTGCAATATCATTTAGCACTAGGAATTGCACACTTCAGATTTAAGCTGTGTCTGAAGTTGTTATAAGGGAAGAAGATGGTAGCCATGATTGGCAACCATCTGCGCTCATGTAGCAAAACCACAAAACTACATGGAGAAAACTTGCTGAATGTGCTTGGGACATAGCTGCTTATTGGTTAGCTTTGTGTGCAAATAAAAGTTTGTTGTGGGAAAAAGTAAAAAAAAAAAAAAAAAAAAAGCCAGTAAACAGATAGACACACATAGTATGTACACTCACCGTGTTCCAGGTATGACGGAGTTCCTTCAGAAGGGTCCAGCCTGCGAGCTCTACGTCCATGTTTAGAGTTATTGTGTACAAACATGTTATCAGACACAGCCAGGACGTGTCCGTCCACGCTGACCGTCGTAGACACCACCACCTGCAGAAGACAAATAACGACTGTACTTCACTTGACCCACAGAGACACACTCTTGTATACAAATTAATACGCAGCTCAAACAAACAGCGGAAGTGTTGGAGCAGCACATACACACACATGCGTGTAACTGCTGATTGATAAATTGACATACAGGCACATTTCACCAGAGAGCCTGGAACAATGACAGCAGCTAACAGCTCTCACGGAGCTGAAGACATAGACTAGAGGTGTCTCACAGCAACTGAGGAGCCTCTTGATTTAAATGGCTCTCAGGCTTTGAGAGGTCTCTCAATCTCAAGAGAGGAAGAGGCTTGATGAGACTTGGCAAACACTGCTTACATTATCCCTGTTCTGGGCAGCCACTTCATTCGCTCAAAGCTTCTTTTTTTTCTCTCTCTCTCTCTTCTCTCCATCAGTATTTCTTTATATGTTCTCTAGTACTCACACTTTATCTGTTAGGAAACCATTCTTTGGGCTCAAATTACTACTGCCTTTTTAATGATATAGTGACATTTTAATGAAATAGTGGGTGGTCAACTGAATGTGTTCATTCATTGTATTTATACAATTATATTATAACAAATATAATTATAATAAAATTAAAATTTTATATATAATATTTATAGTTTATATATATAATATTTTGTAATACATTCAATGATTTTCTAATGTAATGTCTTTTGTTTAACAAATATTGATAAATGTGATTTATTGTTATTATTTGACGTATTATTTGAAGTATATAATGTAATCAATTAAATTAAGAATGTTAAAATATTAATAGTAAAATAAAATATTTCTATTTGAACTATTTGAATGTTTATGAACAAGTTATGTTAAACAATAATATGATAAATTATTTAATCATTCAAATAATATTGATTGTAATGTTATTAATGACTGTTTTTTATATTGTTACTGTTATAAACGATGTAAATGCAGCGTCTCCACTCACATGCATGACTAAAATTTTGCAATTTTGTCACTTTAGTTTGGAAGTGTGAGCATGAAAGGACGTGGTCGCACCTGAAAGCGCCGCATGTCTCGTGGGTTCCCTGCATTCTTTAGGCAGTTCTGGTTGCATTTGAGGAAGAATTTCAGGAAAAACCTGGAAACACAGAATGAGAGGATTTATGAGGTAAGTAAAGCCATTTTGTTCAAGACTTTGGTGCAGAGATTAAGGGTAAGGATGACAGGGTTGTGTGGTATTGACATTGACTGCATTATGTGCCATTCCTCTAGATGAGGAGTTAACCTACTGCATCCTCCTACTCTCTGCATTCTTAAGGTCATAGCTACATATTCACACACACACAATGAATAACACACTGGTCTAGGAAATGAAGACCATCTGTCGTGAGGCCAGAAACATGCCTGTCAGCTGAGTGAAGAAAAAGAAAACATGAGAAAGATTGGGAGAGATTGAAATGTGTTGTCGAAGTCACGCCAAAGAGCACCCAGATTGACCATATCCTATTATCAGGAAATGTATTAAGATGCTGCATCTACTCACTGTATTTATTTACTTGTGCTCAACTTCCCAGGGGAACATCTAATATTGTGAATGTTACTGTGCCATCCATTAATTAAATTAATAATGTGCCTCAAATGATTTCTAACTGTTTATTGTTTATGCATTTTAATCACAGTGTTTTAATGTTGAATCCAGTGGGCTTGTCAGATCTTGTATGGCTGTGACTCAGCGTGTTTTCCCTCCTACTCTGTGGTCTGAAATCTACAATATTAATTAACAGTGGGGTTTCTCTCTTTTTTCTTAATTTATGATTTTCTTGTTCACGGCACTGGTATAGTAGAACCCAGTGTCTGCCGCATATATCCACTACTGTATCTGCTCTCTCTCACAACTCACACAAATACATTGACACCCCACACAAACAGAAATCCTTCACCTACTGTCAGTAGCCTGCTGGACAAATGGTTACAGTTGTGTGCCACAATCTGTTTGGGTTTTAACCTTAATAAGACACACTTTTACTAAGCTGTGGAAATGGAACAATACCATAAGACTCCTATTGATCAAACTAATACTTTTACTCAAAAAGGAGGCATTAAATTGATCAAAAGTGACAGTAAATACTTTTACATTGTTACAAAATTAAAATAAATAAATCATTTAAATAAAATGGTGAGCATAAGAGACTTCATTCAAAGAAAATTCTTACCGACCCCAAACTTTTGAAAGCTAGTGTACAGCTAATTATACATACAAACTACCCCAAATGTCTAGCTGTGACATTTTTATAACTTTATTATTATTCAAACTTTATTTAAATATATATATTTTTTACAAGCAATGTCCCCAAATGGAGGTTTTGTCAGATTTAGTTCACTTCTAGAGACAAATTTTCCATGAAGTATAGGTAAATATTTACATGTATACTCATCCATTCTTCTCTTCATAAGCTATAATAATAAGTATTTAGGTAATTTTCTTTTTTTTAGATGAATGCATACTTGAATACATATAAAGATTTTTATTTTTCATAAAGTTTAGTAATTTTAGGGGTACGGTTAGACTTTGGATTAAGGCTAGTATGTAGTATCTAATATAAAAACAATAGAAGTCAGTGGAAAGCCTCCACCATGATAGAAAAACAAACGTGTGTGTGTGTGTGTGTGTGTGTGTGTGTGTGTGTGTGTGTGTGTGTGTGTGTGTGTGTGTGAGAGTGAGTGAGTGCAGCTGTCTTGTTAGCAATGGAATTTAAGATGCATCTGTGTGCACTGGCTGGGATTCGTCTAGGATAAGCGGTCCAGGTCTCATCCTTTGCTCTTTAATCTACTGTTTGTGTCACCCCTCTAACATCTACATTACACATCCATTTGTGTCAAACCATTCATCTTTTGTGCCTAGTAGCATGTCAGATGGAAAATGCACACCATATGCATATTATTTTTTATGTATATATGGGTTAGTGTGTAATTTGTAAATGCATGGAACAAAAATATACAGTGGGTATGGAAAGTATTCAGACCCCCTTACATTTTTCACTCTGTTATATTGCAGCCATTTGCTAAAATCATTTAAGTTATTTTTCATGCTTCACTGTTGGGACTGTATTGGACAGGTGATGAGCAGTGCCTGGTTTTCTCCATACATACCGCTTAGAATTAAGGCCAAAAAGTTCTATCTTGGTCAGATCAGATCAGATAATCTTATTTCTCACCATCTTGGAGTCATTCAGGTGTTTTTAGCAAACTCCATGCAGGCTTTCATGTGTCTTGCACAGAGGAGAGGCTTCCGTCGGGCCACTCTGCCATAAAGCCCAGACTGGTGGAGGCCTGCAGTGATGGTTGACTTTCTACAACTTTCTCCCATCTCCCGACTGCATCTCTGGAGCTCAGTCACAGTGATCTTTGGGTTGTTCTTTACCTCTCTCACCAAGGCTCTTCTCCCCCGATAGCTCAGTTTGGCCAGATGTCCAGCTCTAGGAAAGGTTCTGGTCATCCCAAATGTCTTCCATTTAAGGATTATGGAGGCCAATGTGCTCTTAGTGCAGCAGAATTTTTTTGTAACCATGGCCAGATCTGTGCCTTACCACAATTCTGTCACTGAGCTTTTCAGGCAGTTCCTTTGACCTCATGATTCTCATTTGCTCTGACATGCACTGTGAGCTGTAAGGTCTTATATAGACAGGTGTGTGACAGCACCTGAGTTAAATAAATGAGTGTCACAGCAAAGCGTCTGAATGCTTAGGACCATGTGATATTTCAGTTTTTCTTTTTTAATAAATCTGCAAAAATGTCAACAATTCTGTGTTTTTCTGTCAATATGGGGTGCTGTACATTAATACATTAATGAGAAAAAATTTGAACTTAAATGATTTTAGCAAATGGCTGCAATTTAACAAATAGTGAAACATTTAAGGGGGTCTGAATACTTTCCGTACCCACTGTATATGATAGTGTGCAGTGCATATAGATCAGATCTAGCATTTGCAGCTCCATGGGTGCATTGATAAAAACATGTTTGTGTGTGTGTTATCCCGTGTCGTTTGGGTAAACAGATTAGTGCTACAGACCTCGTCTATAATATCATTTAAGAACTCTAAGCCGAGGCTTCTTCCCCGTGGATTCCCTCTGCCACTGACCTGTCCCTTATTCTTCCACGCTCTCGCTTTCCTTCTCTTTCTCTCGTTCCTGCTTTGTGTGGAGATAAGTCTGGGCTTAACCTCATCGTTGACATCACGCTCTCATAGTCCTCCTAAATCCCCCGCAAAACCCTGGGTGCCCTCACTTTAGGAAGACATCCTTTGTCTTTCTTTCCCTCCTCTCTACGGATTTGTCCTTCTGGTCTCCTAACCGCACGCCACGTTCACATAAACACTCACTCATAGTTTTTAGAGCCCTCATCCACATGTGTAATGTGTATATAGTTTGACTTTGCTGACCCCGTAGCTCCATTATCAATAGCAAGAATACTCCAATGTCTGCCAGAACAGGGAGGGTACGTGTAATCACATGTGTAATGTTTAATAAAGTGCTTACTGTCCCCTCCGTAGGGCACTTCGGACAAGGACCTTATGCTTTTAGAAGAGATTGGACGGTACGTTGCAAATGGCATGGCTAAGAGCACTTCAATTAAAAAGGGCTATTACCACAGTCAGCGTGAGGAAGAGGGCAACGCTCCAAGTGTCACTGATGGGTAGGACGAGTTTGAGTCAGATCACAGAGCCTGACCCGTCATACCCACTGCTCAGCTTAATAACTCTTACATTGTACTTTTAGACACATCAGAGCGGCTGCTAATGAACGTGTAACTGAGATGGAAGAATACAGATGATGGTGTGAAATAATGAGAGAGTGATTCACTCTCACAGAATCCCATCCAGTGTTTATTGCTCCCTACACAGTGATTTTAAAATGTATTTCATGAAGGTAAAGCTGAATTTTCAGCATCATTGCTCCAGTCTTCAGTGTCACATGAACTTTCAGAATCTTTCTAATATGCTGATTTTCTAATATTCTTTTTTTAATTATTTCTCATAATAAAAGGCCAAAATGTAATGATAAATGATGGTGGTGCTGTTTAATATGAAAATAATTTGTGTGATTTTGATGATTTAAAATATGCATCTTCTTATTTGTTTCTTGACCCATGGCAAATATAATAGTAATGATTACTTGTTGGTTTTAAACCCACAAGCAGCTTTCCCTCGTTTGTTTTTACCAAACATGTGGTTTTCAGGTGATATGCAGTGACTTCTAGGAAATTTTCCATCCCTGTTCCCTGTGATGTGACGTATTGATGTAATATTGTTCCCTATGCATTGCAGTGCCCTTTAACAGAGATGGTCAAATACCCTATGAAGTTCACTTAAAGAAAGGAGGTAAGAGTGAATGTCAGGGCGAAAACGAAGGAGAGCAATGAATTAAAGCAGCAGTCGAGGGCTGATGGGGTTGGTGTAGGCAGGGTTAATGTAATCCTCAACAAATTGACCTTTGACCTCAGTCTGTCTCGGGGTCACATCTGTCCGCTCAGCTCTGGCCCATTAATTAACTCTCCTGCAGGCTCGACTGGCTCGGACTCTCTGCTGTTAAACCTTCTGTGTTGTTCTCCTCAAATCTCAGCAGAGGAATGATTCGCAAAAACGAAACCCGGTTTTGCCGGCCGTCAAATTAAATAGTTACAAAACATCCACACAGAAAGTGGTCTTTAAAATCAGACACCCACTCAGAGTGCGACGACCACAGAAAAATGCACCTTAATAAACAGAAAAGCATTTGGGAAATTTTCTGCTGCCCCTCATCGAGTTGGAGTTGCTCCTAAAAAGCACATCAAACGAAATCAAATTGCCCCCCGTGTTTGCAATGATACTTGTAGCCCAAGTCACTAGCACTATTGATTTAAATGCATTTGACTGTAGCTGTGAGGGTGGTTTCAAATGAATGATAGCGGCGTGCAGAGAGAGCGGCCGTTCTGGAGTCAGCACTAACTGCGGCAGCATGGCATAAAAGCATGTGGCATGTGCGAGTATGGTATTACCCACACTCTCAGTAAATGAGACCAAGTCAACGGCACCAGCCATCAATTATTCAGAGGCTGAGATGGCAATTATGGCACTGAGCACAACCAACATGAATATTTTATGAAGGCTAACGCAGACCATAAGAGTGTGAGAGGGGGAGACTGAGAGAAAGAGAATATAAATGTGCCCATTTCTGGGAGACACAGCCAATGCCAGTTCTTGCCATGGAGAGACACTCAAAGTGCCATTCGGTATGGCATGATATCTCTCTTCATCCGCTCTCTCCTCACCTTACACCATCTTATCTTCATTCCCGTCTCCCAGAATGCCTTGGTGAGACAGAAGCATGGGCTGTCTTAATGGGAGCAGGGGCAGATGTCCTCTCAAGGCAACTCTCCATTACCTCTACTGCGTGGGCACGATAGGAATGTTGCAGTTGTTTAAAACACAGAGTTTGAGTTGTGGCTAATTGAGTAAGGCGACACCATGTTGACGAGTGATAGGCTAATCTTCTGAGCGGCAGCACTAAAGCCGGGCGGCCCTGTAATTCGCTGTCCGTTTCAGCCTGTTTTAGCCCCCTCTAGAAAAACATATTGCTCATACTTTGAAAATATACATGTGCATCGGTTAGCCTCCCTCCGGAATGGTCTCTAATTTTTCTTTTCCTTCAAGACCAGATACTGCAAATAAAATAATAATAACGCAGAGTAGAACAATCTGACAGCTACAACAAGTCTAACCTTCCCCTCTCTCCGCCTTCAGGCAAGCTGAGACCAGTAGGCATGTTGTGCTGACAGCTCTAAAATTGCTTACAATACACATCTCCAAAAGATCTGTCCCAGGCAAAAAAAAAAAAAAAAAAAAAGAAAGAAATATCACCGGCTTGCTTAGCTGGTCTTTCAGATGTCTTATTTTTCCCTCCTCCCTCCATTTATTATGGCTGGATTTCTGCACTGGCCTGCGAGTTTGGTGCCAAATGCAACCGAAGAACTATTTCAGAAAGAGAGAGAGAGAAAGAAGAAATGGCGGGCGAGCAAAGAGAATTCTCTTATCATAACATCAGAGCAGAAGAATTTGCACTCTCTGTCTTCCATTGTCTCGACTGTTTTTTTGTTTGTTTGGTTTTTTGGGGGGTATTTATTTTTAGTCCTATTTTAGTGAATGTTTCTAGACTGTTTTAGCACACATAATGTACTTATTTATTAAAAGCCTCTAATATATCATGTTGTATATAATGGCTAAAGTCTAAATACACTGTATTCAGCACAAACATGGCTACAATAATATGTGAGCAGCATGTATGTATTTTTCTACATTAAAAATGACGTATATATATATATATATATATATATATATATATATATATATATATATATATATATACAAAAGATTTCTGCTTCAAATTGTGAATGTCTGCTTCTGCTTTTGATCTTGATCTTTCTTATCATAAAAAAATCATAAAAGAAGAGATCAGTTTCACAAAATATTAAGCAGCACATTGATAATAATAAGAAATCAGCATATTAGAATGATTTCTGAAGGAACTGGGGTAATGATGCTGAAAATGTAGCATAAATAGACATAAATAGATTGATAGATTTGAAATGTATTACAATAGAAAAACTTTATTTTAAATTGCAATAATATGTTTGAATATTACTTTATTTTGATCAAATAAATGTTTAATATAAGAAACCTCTTTTAAAAACATAAAAAAGGTATAATATATAATATGTATATATGAGATAAAGACAAAAAAAAGTGGGTTTTTGAGATTGTGTGACCAACCAAATATAATTTGCTTCATATGGTTAACCCTCCTCTTATTGGAAACTCTCACTAATGGAATAAATGAGTCATGGCTGACTGCAAATAGCAATTTACACAATGGCATCACATGACAATTGCATTATGCTGTATCCATGCCACTAGTTGTCAGCATAAGTCCAAGATGACTCTGTATTGGCCAGCAAAACATTAAAACAATACCTTTGAAGAATCATAGTATTGTATTCGGGTACAATAACTGAGGCCAGTTCTTCTCACTATGCTGAAGCTTTTGAGCATTAATCGCTGCGTTTCCTATCTCTGACAATTCATTGGAGTCTTATGTCATTACCACCTGGGCTGTGACGATTTAAGATCAATGAATGGAAGACCCACCCTCCACGAAATAACAATAAAGAGTTGAGGGAGACAGAAAGAGTGAGCGAGAGACAATGAACGTGAAAGAGGAGAGCGAGGAGAGAAATTTCACATCAGACAGCAGGACCAGACCCAGGAGACGAGTGCAGTGTAGATGGGAGAATTATTTTACATAATAAATGCTTCAAATTCAAGCCTGTAATTGATAGCTGAAGCCAGGGAACGATGTGCAGCCACCACACATGGGTTTTGGGGAACTGTCAATCAAATGCTGCCACTGGAGGAGGGATAATGATTGTCATATGACAACTGCCTGATTTAATGTAATCATTGCAGCTAAAGCTATTGTTTACAAGTGCCAGTGGAGGTGTCTGAGAGAGCAGACCCGCAGTGGTACGGCAGTCGATGGTGTAATAAGTCAAACTTCAGTTCAGCAGAGTCGAAGTGGAAATATCTGCTCCAAGTTTGCAGCTGTTTCATATATTTACACATTAAACCCTTCTGTCTCTGCTTAACGGATGTAATTGACTGATTCAGCACAAATGACCCTATAGTTTCAGCTAATCATACAGAAAGCTATGGACAAACATATATTTTCTGTAAACAGCCTCTGTGCATTGGTCGCAAGGCACAAATTAATTGTACAGCTCAGAGGGAAATACAAGATCCCACATAACAGATTCAACGTTGTGAACTGCACAAATAAAGCCTCTAAGGTGTAAAGGAAAAAAGTATATTAAATTAATTATGTTGTGCATAATTTACAAATCTTAAACTAAATGTACAAGAAAAGAGAGTAAGGAAAAGCGGGAAAGAGACACACAGAGAGAGAGAGAGACCACCCTCCTGTATATTTCAGAGGCTGTAGGCAAACACCTCAATAATTCATGATGGAGAGATTGATTTTTTTTCCTTTGGCGAGAGGCAGCAGATGTGGCAGGGATGAAGGAAGGGAGGGATGGATGGAGGGAGGAAGGAAGGGTGTGAAATGGAGGGGTGGTAGAGGGACAGCGCAGGCCTGAGGGTCAGCAGCCAGTGGGATCATTAGACCACCTGCTTTTTGTGTGAAGAAGACTTTACAACAGCACACTGTTACTCACTGCCACAGGGCTCCAACAAACTGGCCTGAGTAATACTTAGCTACTCACACATCCCTATAATCCCTATAAAAAAACCCAGAACAAAAGGATGCGGTCAGATTAACCTCAAATGACAACATCTTATCTGATGACAACAAAGAATACTTTAAATTCAAAACAGTGCTATATTGATAGATACGTCACATTCCTTTCTGTTGCTGTTACAAGAAAACAATTTTTTTGTGACTTTGCTCAGATTGGATAATCCTGAATACTCCTGTAAATACCCCTTGAAATCATTATAGTAGTTTTAGTGCAAGTGTGGCTAAAAGCATAGGACTAGTCTATGAAAGATGTAAATGTATAAAATGGAAGAGGAGAAGCTTTGAAGGGTCGAGCACGAGCTAGAACTGGACGGCACTCGTTTACTGTTCTTTGATATAGAAATGATGAGGTTAGAGAAAAGAGCAGTGCAGAGAGAAATGTAAAGTAGGGACTCGGTTCCCCCTCGCATGTCTGATGGAATCAACTCTCTGTGGATGTGACGGGACGGCAGGTGAGGCTTTGAGAGCGAGCGACATCCTTTTGTCATCGCCTGCTCTCACAAATAATTCATGGCATCAGAGGAAAGGGGAGCGAGGGAGGCGTATTGACAGCTACCACTTCTACTTGCCTTCACCTGTCTTATCCAGTCACCCACAGATGGGACGCAAAGGACAGAGGGACCTTTTCACGGAGAACGAGTGTGCTGCCTTTCTCTTCCAATGACCTAATTAGAACACATTCGCTCCCTGCCTACATTTCCTCTCATCCGACGTGTCCCACTAAATCCTAATCGCTCTTTTAACCCACAACAAAGGGGGTCCAGGTGCAGACGTGAAATGCCATGGGGAAAATTTTAAGTCAAACTCAGACTCTCTGATTTTAAAAGGAATGAATTTAACTGCTATTTATGTCAGTTTATTCAATGTTTCGCTAATTAATCAATTTATAGTGGCGAAGGTATGACGTCAGAACCCGGAAGTTGAATTCGTTGCTTCCTTTGAGATTTTCCTATTGGGTTTTGCAGAACAGAAATGCAGAGATGCACTGATCAACCGGCCAGGGATCGAAATCGGATGATTTTGGACCAGTGACCGGCCGTTCAGTCTCACGTCTTACCGATTCCAAGCAAATTGGATGCGCGTTCTCTTCTCTCCCTTGGTGAATTGACACACACCCGCGTCCTCTCACTCACTCGTCTTATTCGCTCTGGTTAAAAGGTGCTTGTATTGCACTTAACTGTACTAATTCCCGTAGGTTTCTAGCTCACAACAAAAGCGTGCGCACCACTGATCTATAAGCCAGGGCTCCATGATTTCCGCAATGCAGAAAAAGACGAAATCCAGCCATAAAAAAGTTTATTATATAACGTGTAATGTCATGGATTTTGTCAAATAAATCAAAAGTAGGTCAGTACACTTAAAAATCACATCGTTTCAGTGAATAATAAATTGCAAGACTCATTTGAATATGAATTCCTACATCCTGTGTGTTTCTGTGTGAATCAATGACGCACGTGAATGCATTTATAAAACACACTGAAGCATGCGTGACGCTCGGGGTCCTACTATATGAAATCTACACATGAACTTCAGCTCCAAAGCCGCTCTGAGATTCACTTCATGAACATTTTACCGCTTCATTTGAGAAAAACTATTGTCATATATACACAGAAACTTCAAAATCTTCACGGCAACATGTCAAAATAAAAGTTTGCTTTAACTTGTGACAAATACATTACTATTATATAATACTATGTACTATTGTATTACTATTACACAGTATGTCTTAATGTAATACTACTACTACTACTACTACTACTACTACTACTACTAATACAAATAATAATCACAACAATACAATAATTATTAAAATGTTATTTTTAAAGAAATAACAATGTTTCACACAATGTTTCTTCAATGTTTTAACTTTAACAGTAAACCTCTATTGTGCAGCACGTTGCCAAAAAAATCGAAGGGTTTAATTAAATTAAATTTGATTAAAAATAATGTTTTATGCCTTAATTTGATTACCAGAAAAACTAAAATACACAACACAGAATTTCTGTATCTGTAATTTCTTTATTTTTGTAGACAAATTAATAATTTGTGTTTATTTCACATCTCTCTTTATTCTATTTCATTTATTTGTCCTGTTGTTTGAAATTTGTTTATATGTAAGGAAAATCTCAAAGGGACCTGCAACAAATTAGTCTTCCGGGTTCTGACATCATACCTACACCACTCTATTCTGTTTGCTTGATCGTAGGTGTCATGTACACTCTTAAAAATAAAGATTCTTTATTAGAATTATTAAAATGTTCTTCACACCAAGAATAAATGGTTCTGAAAAGAATGTTTCACATGAACCGGGAACCCAAAATGGTTCTACTAAGGCACTGCAGCGAATAAAAATCCTTTCGGAACCTTTATTTTTAAGAGTGTAGTGTATTTAAAAGCCTGACAGGAGAAAAAGATGTGCAAAAGTGGGATGTGTGACTCTATTAGTGCTCTTGAGAGGGTGACTGCGAGGTGGAGTGTCTCCACCGCCTGGTAATCTGCTCCTGATAATTTATTATTTACATTATATTAGACAACGGCGCGCAGTCAGATGGAAGTGCTACAAAACTGCAGCATATTGATTTTAACAGCGCACTGTCTGCAGCGATTTGTGGCGGCATAGGGGCTGTCGCCGAGTGCCAGCCTCGCAGGATCACAGGGACAGGATGCCACTGTGCTACATGCTAATGCGCACTTTAAACATTTAACACTAGGAGGTGCTGTAATTGCTCTGACAGCTGACAGGTGACCAGCAGAGTGTAACACACACTGCTGTCTCTCCCCCTCCTCCTCCTACCGACAGCGTTTCTCTCCTTCTCACTGGTCTCTTGGTTGAACCCTGCTCTCTCCATCTTTCTGGAAAAGGAGGGATATAAGTTGTGATTCTCCATTCTGCCTGAACGAAGTAGCTAATTAGAAGAGGAGGATTATGGGCTGCGAGATAAGAGGAGGAATTTTTCACTAGTCCAAGATAGATGGCGTCCGCAGTAGCGTGCTGAAGGTGCCGTCACCTTTTCATTAGCATCTACGTTAATTACTGGTTCCGGGCTGTTTGGAGTTAGCATCATTAGCCCGATAGTGCTGGAAATATTAGTACAGCAAATTGGTGTGGTTTTCAATTGGGTTAAACGGGAAAACATTCAACCTTCATATAAAGAGGGTTGAGCTTTATTAAATTAGCCTCCTGCAAATGAGTACAGTTTGCCCTATCGTGCCTCCCAGCACAAATTTACCAAAATAATTACACAGCCGGGCTGCTGATGCCGTCATATTTTAATAATCTCACTTTCTCGCTTTCATTAAATTAAGATGGGGTTTATGTGTCACTTTGGTACAATTAAACACACAATCACAACCTGAGAAAATCGCTAACATCAAAGTGGTAATAACTTTAAAATAATCCCTGTAGCGACCAAAATTATTACACTAGATATAATAAACATCTTGGTAATTGCCAGCAGTACGGCATCCTCAGTGGGACATTTTTTTGATCTGCGGTATGAGCCGCGTCAAGATAAACTACAGAGCAGAGAGAGGAGGGGCCAGAAGGAGCCGAGAGACAAGAGCTCTAATTATAAGAACATGAAACACTTCCTAAATAGCTACTAAATGAGGAAACCAAATGAGTCTGGTGATATTACAGTTTAAAATACACTTTAGACAAGTTGGCCTGGTTAAAAGAAACTTTCAAAGACACAAATGCAACTATAATCAGCTATAAAAAAATACAAATGTTGGATTGGAAAATAATGTAGGAATAATGAAAGTTATTGAATTACTGAGTTGGTTTCAAAATATATACATAAGATAAGAACGCCAAGAAAGTAAGTTAAGAAAGCCACATGTTTGGGATAAGCAGATAACTGTGGAAGCCTGTTTAGAGTAAAAATTAATTTAAAATAAATTAAAAAGTTAATTGTGAGATAAGGTTTAAAATAAGAAATTATTGCACAACTGTGAGGTATACAGTCACAATTGTGAGAAAGTTTAAATATAAAGTTAGGGTAAGGGAATTAAAAAAGAAATCACACTTCCATAGGTAACTGCAGGAATAAACACTACCAATTCAGAAGTTTGGGGTTTGTAAGATTTTCCTTTTCTTTTCTTTTTTTTCAATGAAATGTGTTGTTTATTCAGCAAAGATGAATTAAAGAAGGTACTGACATTTATAATGTTACAAAAGATTTCCATTTCAAATAAATGCTATTCTTTTGAACTTTCAATTCCTCAAAGAAACCAGAAAAAAGTATCACAGTCTCCAGAAAAATACAAATAAGAAAAGCACCAGATCAGCATATTAGAGTGATATCTGAAGGATTATGTGACTGAAAACTGGAGTAATGGCTGCTGGAACTTCAGCTTTGCATCACAGGAACAAGTTCAATTTCAAAATGTATTAAAATAGAAAACAGCCGTTTTTAAATTGCAATATAATTTTGAACGGTAGTGCTCCGATAATCATATGAGCAGGATAGCTCTTGAATCTTAGACTCACAATGGCTCCTCTAGGGAGAGATGGAAGTTTCAGGCCATTCCTTGAGTAGCCCGCGTGCCCTTTAGTGTTTGACTCACAGCTGAGACCAGAGAACAAAGGTTCTTGATAGCTTGCATCTATTTTACACATTAACCATAGCCATATTAACAACAGAATATGATAAACTCGACTATAATCATCCAGCAAATCCACAACATCGGTAGGATTAATAGAGCATGTCGTGTGTCACTGAAGGTGCAGTGCACTAAAAACCTTATCTGATCCATATCAATGGCCCTTGAAGAATGGAGTTAACCTGTGGGATCCATCCTTCTCACCTCTCAATTAAAAGCTTCCCTTCCTCCCAACCACACATACACAACACTCAAGTGGTGCTCCATCTCTATTACCCAGAAGGCATTAGCCAGTCTGTTTCTTTATCCAATCAGATGGAGGTTCCATTCTCTTCTCTTCCCTGCCCAGTTCCTTTTTTGTTCCCCTCTGACAGTCTGTATAAATAGCTTGGGATGAAGTCATTCCTCAAGCACTGCTGGCAGGCCCTTTCATTATTTACAATATTTACTTCAGGGGGGAAGTCACGGCTTGCCGTCAGATTTATCTGTATGAGAAATGAGCTCCGCTATGCAGATCATCTCCAGAACAAAAGCGACACGCCGGCGTGTTACGCTGCCACACTAATTTGGTTCATGAAGTGTGTAACACAGTCCTCTTTGGCAGGGGGGCTTCATTTGTCTCTGACTTTATTAAACTAATATATAACAATCGTCTTCATGCTCAAAGCTCCGGCGCACGGACTGCTTTCCCTGAGCGGAGCGCAACACTGTTTCAGAGTAGAACTGCTAAAAAAGACGGTACATGTCAAAACAATGATATTTATCTAGAGCTGTTGCCCAGTTTGGTTTTATCAGGTCTATTTATTCTTCAAACTAAATTGAACTGTTACTGTTCAAAAGTTTGAGAATGGGAACCAACCTTTATTTTTTTTTTTAAGAATATTTCACAATATTACTATTAGTAGTTTTGGTAAAAAAAATGTAGCATTGGGACTTCTTTTGATTTAAAATAACTGTTTTGTGTTTCAATACATTTCAAAATTTAGTTTATTCCTGTGATGCAAAGCTGAATTTTCAGCATCATTGCTCCAGTCTTCAGTGTCACATGATCCTTCAGAAATCATTCTAATATGCTGATTTGCTGCTCAAGAAACATTTATTATTATTGCCATTATTAATGTTGAAATCAGAAGTGCTGCTAAATATTTTTGTGAAAACCTTGATAATTTTTTGAAAGTTGAAAGTTTGAAAGAACAATATATTTTAAATATTTAAAAATTCCTTACATTTGATACATTTAAATCATCCTTTCTTACAGCAAAAAGACCGTAGTGACCCCAAACTTTTGACAGTAGTATAAATATTATCTGGTGTATATGCGACAAAAATTATTATTACATTTTACAATCATGAAAGCACAAAAATACATAATAGAATTTAAAACACTATATAATAATCTGGAATATTCTATTCAGTTTATTTGTAAGGTTTTGATTTTGTTTTTGTTTTTTTACATCCTTGTGACACGCTACATGTACTTACCATAGTAATAACAGTAAATTATGCATAATTGCATGCAACTAACCCTAAACCAACCCCTAACCCTACAGTAAGTACAAGTAGTTAATTGATACTCATTACTTATATATATATAATTACACTGTAACAAAGACACCTTACAATAAAGTGTAACCATTTTATTTTTTTTCAGTTTTTTTTTTTTTTTAATAACTCTTTTTACACATTTTCCAACTTTAAAGGCAGAATCCTCAGACCAAACGTGGCTGTGGCAAGAGAACAACTCGAAAGGAAACATGACTCAGCTGAAGGCTTGGCACATATTTAGATACATTTATCTAAATAAAGCATAGATGCACATATAAATGTTAATTTGAACAGATGTATTCCATTTAAGAGTAAGAATATGCTGGAATGTATCACAACACATATATTAATACACAACAGATTCATTTATTTTGGAGGCATTTTTGTCACTTTTGGTAACATTGCTGCCCTGAGTTCTGGTTAGATTCTGACCCTGCTCTATAATCTTCTAAGAAATATTATCATATCTACATTTTGAGTTCACAAAACCTTCTGAAGCACAAGGAGAAAAAGCGTGGGAACTCTACAGTGCATGTGAAAGTGATGTGTGTCAAGAGAAGAACAATAATCAGACGGATGTGTCTATCATCACAAGGTAGTCTCAGATCCTGCCTCCCCCCGCTGTTGGGCTGAACCCTGGGGAGGGTGTTAATTCAAACCACATGTTCGGCTTTCAGCTGCCACTCCACTAGCTGAGACCTACAACTCCTTCATCTGCTGCTGGAGCTGTGATTTTTGGGGGACTCCTCTGCATCTCGGGGGTCTCTTGAGGAGTTTCACACTAAAATATGTATCTTGTTTTCCTAATTAAATCTCGTTCGTAGTTCCAGCTCGTGCTTTGTGTCGCAATACCCTCCTTCACTTTTTGTGTGTGTTTGGGAGGAATGTTACCTGCATTCGGGGGCACAGGCCATGTATCACTGACACTTCATCTCAGCCTGACTGCCTTGTTTCCGTAGTGACCCCTTTCCCCTAGCTGCCTCGTGGTATTATTTAAGGAGATTTATGAGGCTGTGTCCCGTGCCAGGAGCTACGGAGGCAGACGCCTCGGGGGCCGAGGCGCAACGAGGGGGGCCCATTAATAACCCACAGCCAGGCCTTCGCTCCCAGTCTGGACCGTGGAGACTCGGGTTCCTCCCCCTTTTGAGTGACCATAAGCTAGCAGGCAGCGTTCGGTACCTGAGTCCCACACACAGAGGTGGGGTAACGGATCTGGCAAGCACGTGGGCTCCTGCCGAGGAGCTCCGCAGAGCAGCCGCTTGTGATGGATGGGAGAAGGCAGATGCTATCTGAGCTCAGGCCATCTGTAAGAGCTCAGAGTAACAGTGGGGTCACCGACAGACAGCACGGGAGAGAAAAAAAGGGGCGAGCCGGCCTAGTGTGTAGGATCACGTTAGGCACGTGTACCGGGCGGAAGGTGCGAGAGGGCATGTTGGCATGCTAATGCTGTGTGAGAGAGTCAGGCCGGGTCTCTGTACTCACAAAGAGGGCACCATGTACTTTGTCACAGAGGACAGCCAGAGACACACACACATTTCTTCATGTCACACATGCTCAGACAGGCTGCCATTCGGTATCGGATGAAATGCGGGAGGATGACACCCAATCTGATGTGAAAGTGGTAAAAAAAAGAGTGCACTGAGAGAGAGTATGCTGAACTGTAAGGTATAGTAAGTCAGTGTGGCTGCATGTGACACGAGCGTGTAGCTGTCAACGGCTCCGCGGAGAGACTGGCAGGAAACACCTTCCATGTTAGCCCATGTCTATTTAAAAAGCAATGTTTTATTCAGCCACAACATCTCATTGCACTGAAAAATTTATCAGTACGTGCTCTCTGTCTAATCCTGTCCTGTGTCAGGTAATTCCACTCTGTTTTTCTTTAAATATTTCTCAGGACAAAGTGGAGGGGTGCTGGATTCATCATGTCACATTGATGGAGCCAGATAGTGGGAGTCTCAGACTCCTGGATTTAGAGCACAGACCTCCAGCTGAAGCTCTAAAATCTATAAGGCTAGTTTTGGTTATAATGACTTATTTGATAAGAGTTACACCGATAGGCATTGGTGCAGCTTTGTTAATTCAACTTCAACTGACCCTTTGCTAAGCTCTGCACAGCTTGGTTACTGTTGCCAGTGAACAGCACGATTTTCTGTAAAATGTACTCTTGTGTCATTATTACACAGTGACACAGAAGCAGTTAAATTGTTTAAAACTTCTCAAACACAGATCCAATAGATTTACATTAGAAAAAAGCAAAAGCTTTTTCTTTTTTTCGGTTATTTCTTCAGTCTTCTTCAGAAATCATTCTAATATGCTGATTTGGTGCTCAGGTAACATTTTTTATTATCATCAATATTGAAAAGAGTTTTTTTCAGGATTCTTTGATAGTTAAAATTTAAAAAAAGAAAAATTTGAAATAATCTATTTTACTGTCATTTTGATACATTTGATAAATGTAATAATACTGAATATAAAAAAAATATATATATTACTGACCCCAAACTTTCTAATGTTAGTGAAGGACCAGTAGTGTATGTATTTACTAACCATAGTAACATTTTTAAGATGTGACTTAGCTAAGAGTCAGTTTGACTGAAAATTAAAATGTGCAGTCCATCATCGTTATTCTACAATTTCTTTCAAATTCCCATTCAGGGAACTTTAGGATAAGACTTATGCAAAAAATTAAAATGTGAACGCAAACGCTTCTTGCTGTATAAGATGCATTCTCTGCATTTATGCAGGGGGGCGCTATAGCCAGTATTAGCATAAACTGCCTCCCCTTGTCAGTTTTCTTTTCTAGGTCAATTGCTGTCAATCCAGAGTAAATTAAAATGATCTAAACTTTCAACATGTCTTATGGCTAGCTGTGTGAAAAGCAGTACATCCGGTTTGAAGGCACATGCTTGTGAATGTAATCTATCGCCCTCATGAGTACTGAGGTTTCTTCCCGCCACAGTAACACTGCGTCTGCGTTTATATACTTGTGTAGAACATGTTTCGGGGAAGGTTTCTTCAGTTAGCTGGAGAGTTGAAGAAGGGCTTTCCTGACATGACTGGACTTCAACGGGGCAACGGCCAAAGTACATAAAATAATATGACTGGTGCAGAATGAATGAGATATGTACTGCTGAAAGAAAGATCTGTGCGTATGTGTGTGTGTGTGCAGCACGTAGTGCACAGGATTTAATTCTATGATGCCGTAAATAAATGCCTGTCAGGGTGATGGACATGCTTGGCAGGCACGGCTGATTGAAACATTTCCTTTCTAAAGCAGCCCTCATAAATCTGAGACAGGCAAAGTGATGGCAATCGCACCAAGCCTCTCCAAAATGGGTGTGCCACCGCTGAACCGCTGCCAAAACCCTGAACCCCATTACCACCTAATACCCCACCCCAAGTCCCCGCTCTCCCTGCGGCCATGAGTAATGAAGAATGGCCTTGTCACCGGGCCACCGAAGACTGTCAATACTCTGCCGTCTAAGTGCAGGATCCGTTTCAGCATTACAGGCACACACTCACACACACACACATAAAATCAGCACCCCTGCTAATTAAACACACCAGCAGCTGCGCTACGTTATTTCTTTTTAAGTGGCCCAGCACCCAGGGACACCCAGGCGCCCAAGCCAGAACAGTCCAGGAACCGAGTAAAGCTATAGGGTTAACCATTGACCTGTCAGAGGGGCTTGACCTCTGCTAAGGAATCTAATAATGCTTTATTGCCATTGGACTGCGCTACTAGACTGAAATTTGCACTAATGCATTTATATTGGACGACAGCAGTTTGGGCGTGTAGTTTTTCTTCGCTTGAAGATGATGTATAAACACACAAATGGTCTAAAATGTAGTATCCGCAAACTAAATTCAAAGTATAGTATGCAAGCTATATTTAACTTGATAAAGAGTTCCTGTGTAAGCAAGGGCACATTGTGTAAATGCATACAGTGTTGATAGATGTCCTCATTTTATTCCTCTTTTTTCATTTGCCATAACTATTGTATTAAATTACACTAAAGCAATGCCCTTTGCATGAGTTTGGAGCAGTAATTCCACTTCTCCTCTTGCTGTGTATTCATAATCCGTTAAAAATATTACAAATCTGGTTGCGAAGAAACTCCAGAAAGAATGGGTTTGATTTAACCTTAAGAATGGGAACAAAGGACAAATGGGACACAGCTGCAGTGTAAAATAGTATTAAAATCAATTTGAAGAATCACAAAAGCACCGTACCAGCATATAAACTACTAAAGTGCGACCATTTTAAAAGGATAGTTCACCCAAATATTAAAAGCACTGACTCACCCTAATGTTGTTCCAAACTTGTATGACTTCCTTTCTTTTGTCAAAAGTAGATTATGGAGATGGGAAAGGAAAAGTGCAGCGTGAACATTCTTCAAAATATCTCCATTTTTATTCCACAGAAGAAAGAAAATCATATGGGTTTGAAACCTCATGAGTGTGGTAAGTAAACAGACTTTTCATTATTTGGGTGAGCTGCCCTTTTAAGAAGTGAGAAGTACAGTAAGTTTGTTTATTGTAGATATAAGTCGTGTTTAGTTTGACAGTATCTGGGTGGCTCTCAGAGCTGCAGAGCAGAAGCTAAAGGTAAAGGTGGGTGCAGAGGGAGGTGAGGGTCACAGGGGCGAGTGGAGCGCAGGGTGCCAGAGGACGTGTTGTGTCCCCTTCCGTGTTTGTCAAACAAATTAAACACGTTCTGGAGTCTTCACCTGCCCCAGCCACCATGCCGCATATGGCCCACCAGAAACAAAATAAGGCATCGCGCATACATTACCATACTTAATCAACCACCCTCTCCATTTAATATGCAAATTCACTGAAATATTACTGAATGCCGTCTGTTCTAAATGAATAAATTTGAATCGCAATTAGAATAATCCTTTATAATTAATGAAAACTGTCAATTTCGGTTCATAAGTAATTTGATTAACGAGATGATGGCACACTTATCAAGTTCAGTGGACTGTTAGATTTTCATACAGCGGCTCAAGGAAAGAATATAGGTCTCGTTTCAGCACAGCACTGGGACGGACATCAGAAACCATGATGAATAGTTAATAACAAAAGTAATTAATAAACTTATGAGGTCAGGTTGCTCCCCAGCAGGGATCCTGGATTTTAAAGCCTGAACCTTGAGATCTGTTTATCAAACGAGGCGAGAGAATCCTTGAACTTGAGTGACACGCTCTTCCCCTCATTTCACACCTCTCTCTGTTGACTTGAGGGCCAAGTACCGGGTAAAAGATCAAAAGTTAAATATGTAAATAAATGCCACATACTGTATGACTGTTTTCCTTCTAATCAGGCTGCACATGTCCGGACTAGTGTTTTAGGTTAATGCTGCCTCAGTGTGAATCTGCTGAAGCAAACTGAACTCTCCTCATTGCTCTGGATTCAGTATGAGTACGTACGTTGAGTCCTTGACTAAACACTGCCGTAAGCACTATAATAAACAAGAGATGCTGTTCTTATGGCCGGTGGGGCGAGAGCCAGTGATTCTAACATCATCCATCCACACGAAGCTCTTAAAAATATATATTCCCCTTGTAGCACTAAAACTGTACAGAGCACTGGGCAAAGAACTCAGCAGAATGAAACTGGCTTAGGTTGTGTGTGTGTGTGTGTGTGTGTGTGTGTGGAGGTAGGTAGGTAGGTGAAACAGAAGGGGGAAGCAGTTAATTAGAGCCGTTATGGTGTTTGGAAACAACAGCAAGGTTAAGGCTACATGCTGATGAAGTATTTGGAAGTCATTAGCCAAGATGAGTAAAGGTCTCTCCAAAAGAGTGTGTGAAGCAGGAGAGAGAGAGAGAGGGGGTAATAGGGAGTAAATTAGATCTGGACTGGGCAAAATCAGTTAAGTTCTGGGGTAGATGGAGAATGTGTGATACGTTAATGGTCTAAATTAGTGCATCTAAACACACACACACACACACCAATATATTCTGCATTACAAATTGTATTGTACTGTTGTTGAATAAAATATTTTTTTTGTCTTACCTGTTTGAAGACCAAACATAGAAGCAGCAGCATCAGAGAAAAAGAGAAAGAAGAGAAAGAACATGTTAGGAAATATACACTGTATATTAAAAATATGCATGCAGATATTGTATTTTTTCAGTAGTCATTACTACAGTCTTCAGTCACAAGATCCTTCAGAGATCATTCTAATTTGCTGCTCAATAATTATTTTATTATTTTTTACTGTGCTGCTTAACCGTTTTGTGAAAACCATGATACAATTTTTCAGGATTCTTTGGCGAATAGAAAGTTATAGAATAGAAACATTTTGTCACTTTTGATCAATTGAATGCGAAAATAACACCTTACTGACCAGTGTTGTGCAACAAAATATTAGCTATCAAAAATCTGATCATTATAAAAGTCATACCTACATAACTTTTAGGGGTTTAACGATACATTGATGTAAACAATTTGAAATCCCTTTGACCGAAGCCCAATCTCAAAATATCTTCCAAGATATTCTCCCGGATGAAACGACATGAGGGTCAGGATTCAAATCAGTCGCTTTTGACGTTTCACGATACTTAAGATGCAGCTTTATGAGGAAGCTCCCTAAGTAGTCAGCAAAGCAGCTCTCTTAGTAAAACGGCATGTCTTTTAGTAAAGTAGGGTATGGATATACAAATGATTAAAAATGATATCACTGCATCTCCATGACATTGGATGGTGTTTAACCTCTCATAGTTGTGGTGAATATTAGAGGATTTTCCCTCCGGCAATCTTAAGGAAATTCATTTAAACAGTCAATAGTAACAAACTAACAACCAGCTATAGCTCCTGTAACAGCCCTAAAGATTTCAGACATGAATTATTCAAAGGACCGGGTTTTTAAAGACTATAAAACAAGATAACTGCATCTTCAACAGATTTTCTTCTGTAAAATGCACAACACAACACAACTTTGGCGAATACATACATACACACATAGTTGTGTGTGTACAGGCCTCCGTGGAGCGTGTGTGGAATATGGGCTCTAAAGGGCTGTAAGGAGATTAGGTCACACAGCAGGAAGTGAAAAGTTGTGGAATGAGATGTATTTTCACCCTGAGCACAATATCACAGATTGGCCAGTGGGGTCAAGAGTAAAGCCGATAACATACTAATTAGTGTGTGTGTGTGTGTGTGTGTGTGTGTGTGTGTGTGTGTGTGGATGCAGCATCTTCAAGCCCTGGTAAATAAACAGGGTCTAGTGTTCGATGCAGTACATTTTATTAAAAGGGGGAGGGTAGCAGACTACAAGCCATTAAGGCCCTGTCGGGTCCTGAGTCACCCCCATAATGGTCTGACCCCATAAGAGTCTGATTTCCACCCAAGTCACAAGTGTCTATTGCTCCAACCCACCAATAATTAGTCACCTCCACAGCGCTGTGTCTCGGACTAATTAGCAAATTATGTTGAAAATAGCAGCCCCCTAATTAATGGTTATTATGGCATTTCTGAAGTTGCTGCTTTAATTAGTGAGGAACCGGAGCATGCATTTCAATGCTGGCAGAGTTATACTCGCTCTCCTCTGTGTAACTGGCTTTTTAACCATCCGTATAACACATATCGTGTAATTAAAAACACACTCCTCCCCCCAACACACACACATACACACTTCCTCTCATCAAGCTCCACATCTCCTCCCACCTGTCAAATGTCCAAAAAGCGCATTAGAACAAATGATCTATGTGAGGGCTGGATCATTGAATAACACAAACAATTGAACGTGAATCATTTGGCATTTTGAAACAACATTTGTTTTACTTCTCTGAAAGAGTCAAAGATTATCCCATTATTGTGGAATCCTGCTTCAGAGTAAAAAAAAAAAAATACTGTGACTATATGATAATTGTGGCTATATTTCTCGTAATTGCAACTATATATTTCACACTGGGATTTTTATTTCTTTATTTATCAAAATCATCATCATATATATCATAAATTACCATATCACATTTAGTTTTAGTAGTTTGATTATTATAATGCAATGGGGGAATATTTGTGGGACCTGATAATAGCAAAATAATAATAATGATAATAAAGTAATAATAATAAAACAACACTTTATTTTGGCTTAAAATATCACGATAGTATCATATCATGAGTTCAGTATCACAAATTGTTATTTTAACATTTATATTTCACTATTAGAACTTTATTTCTTAAAATAGTTTTTTTAGGTCCTACAATTGCTACTTTATCAAAATTGTAACGTTATCTAACATTTCGATTTTTGGTCTTTTTTATTATTATGACTTCTATATTTCAAAATTGCAATTTTATATCTCATACTTTACATTTGTCCTTTTTATTGCTCAATTTTGACCTAATCTAAAAAACCATGCTGTATCATTCACATTATTTCAATCTCTTCCTGTTTGCTTGTCGCTCCAGTCTCCGTTAGCATCAAAGATGAGCGTGGGACATGTAAAGAAGTGACAGTAATGAGCTTGTTGAAAGCAGCAGCTCAGCTCATCAGTGTTCAGGAGCCGTGTTTATTCTATAGAGTCATCAATGACGGCAGCTCTTAAGCCTTTCTTTTTCCCTGCTCAACACCAGCCTGCCTAACACAATGCCCTCATTCTCTCTTCTCTTCCCTTTGTTAGGCCTCAGTCACCTACACAGTATCCCACACAAGGCCGCTCAGAGCCAAAGCATCTCTCTGTCCCGACCACCTCATGCATTCGGTCCGATTGTGTAACTAAATATACGGATGCGTCGGCTTCTTCTCCGGTTTCACGTCGGGCTCATTGTTTTCATCATTTTCCTTTGTTTTCCTGTCCATGTGGTAAGATTTCATGTACTGTTAAGTAAGATTTGTAAGATTAATGGAAACCTCCCTCTCAGGTTGGATGGTTGTCTTTGGTTGCAGGCTGACCCGGGTTACCCTCGCTCTGTGTGCACTTAGCTTGGCTTTAGCCCGAGGTGAACTCTGAAACACTAGACTGGATTGACATAACTGCTCTCTCTCTGTGAGTGGCACTTCAATGAGCCATCAATCCCCACTCTTGTCCCTCTCCCGGTGTAAGGTTCTGGGTTCTGGTGTATACTGGGCTTCTTCCCCCTTTCTCAGCGCAGTAAATGGGGCTATTTTAATCCGAGAGGATGGGGGGCCACTCATAAAGCACCCGTCGCAGGTGGGTGCACATCCACGTTTTGACTTTCGCTGTTTTGTGCGGCAGCGATTCCGTCGAGACCTTACATGCTGGCTTAGAAAAATGGTTGCGGTTATGGCTGCTGCACTAAGCAATGCTGTGCCTCAGGAGAGCATGACTAACACAAATATACAACAACAACTTAACACAGCTCGTAAAGCACAACAGTACCCGCAGACATGACTCCTGAACGCACACGGCCACATGTGAGCCCAATAGCAGTAAGATTTGGCAATAAGTCACGGCCAATCTCCCTACTATTCCTTTAGGGCAAAATCAGACCCTGGTGTCGAACCCTGGCATGACTTACTCAACACACACTGTGCCTGTAAGAGCGCAAGCCTAATCTCTCTGGTTTGGCCAGCGCACCTGGTTAAAGTTAAGAGGGTGCAGTTATAGTCAATTATGATCCCATATAACACATAGAAATACACGCCACCCGATCCAAGGGCGTAATTGGAAACAGCTCCGACATGCCTGAGGTCAAAACAAAAGACAGCAGAGCACCTCCCCGCCTGAGCCAGCCAACCTGGAAGGCTTCGCCGGGAGAGTGTGCCACCCATCAAAGCTCCCCAGCAAGCATGAGCCCTACCCCTTGACCCCACCACCCCGCCACCCCTGTGGGCCGCATGACATCCAACCCACTTTGGGCCTCACCGCTTTGACCTAGACGAGAGTAATACACACTTGTTCTTACTGCTAGACATACACACAACCCATCAGATTAAAGCCCTGCTGTTTGCAGCGTGGACAGAAGGGCACAGCAGGACACCTTCCTCCACCTCATCCCTCTATCTATATTCTTTTTCCTTCTTTGTCTCCATCTGTCACTCCAGCTCTGACATGTCCAAAGGTCTGCCCTTCCTAACCTCACTTCAATAGGACACATCTTTACCCAGCAGTGAGGATTTTAGGGGCTGCTGATTTGCAACCACCCACCCTCTGAGAAGCCAGGCCCTCCTGTTTTCTTCCTCTAACACGTTGAAACATCAAATAAAGGCTCTGCATTTGCTGAGCTGATAAGGGGACAGATAAAGCCATTTCAGATGGAATGAATGGCACTTTTTTTCAGAAGTCGTCACAGTGAGCCACCACATCTGCTCTGTAGCACCAATGCCCTTGGTTTCCTCTCTTAGGTCTTACTGTGATGGGACTGATGAGTAACTCCAGGTGATGGCTGTTGAGAGCTCTCTTGCACACACACAGACAATAAGCAGAAACCTTTTCCAGTCTCTCACTTCAGATTTATGCCAATGTGAATGGTTTGCAGATTCACTCCAAAATATCTTAAATACAGTAATTTCTGAGAATGTATCTTTATTACAAGTATCATATCATATGCAGTGCCGATTTTCAATAATAATAATGTATATCATTTTAAGATATTAAGGTATTTAACCTGGATGCATGAAATCTCTTAGAATACGCAACACAAGTACTGTCAGCACAGTTTCAGTCTTCTATGAAGTTTTTTGCTTCCAGGTGTCATGATGAACAGTTTGAAGAGAATCATGCTCAGAGCTCGACATTAACGCTTGTCGGCTTGTCTGGGAGAAGTGGATTTTTTGAAGGGGCAAGTGAAAGAGAATTTTACTTGCCTGCCTGGACAAGTAGCCTAGGGAATCACCAAAATGCAAGAATGATTCTGCATTCATATGGCGTACGTCTTCCTGTGTCATTGCGTGATACTTTTGTATAATTTTTGTAATGCTTTAGCCTGGTCGCTATTCACTGCCATTATGTGGAGGAGCACAGGCAGGACTATTTTTTTAATTTCTGCTTTTAAGGCCTGAAAAAAGATAGAAGGACATAGGGCACTGGAACAACAGCAGGGTGAGTAAAAGATGGCTTTATTTTCATTTCAGGGTGAACTATCCCTTTAATGTCGAGCCCTGATGCTGATCAAGTAAGTTGAAGTTAGTTGAACTGTCTGCATATTTACAGCTATCTATATGGCACAGATGTCTAAAGGTAACTCTATTGCCCCCCTTGAGTTCAGAGAATTATTTCCACCACAAATGGACACTTGCACTGCATTGTTCAGCACTGTCACAGCATTTTTGTGCTTTTATCTCTGGTCTAAATAAGAAGCTCAAAATTGAAAGAAGAAGCCGAAAGCACATGCAAACACTGGCATAACCACAAAACAGATTTTCTACATCTATACTGAAAGACTACAAGCATTACAATACACACACAGACTGTGTAAAGAATGGGCGAGCCAATTTGGTAGTGCAGAACAGGTGTTTAAATGTCACACTAGTAAAGCTATCCTATCTTAGAGAGTATGAGAGATGTACGGAACCACCTGTGCTCTATTTCCCCACCACAAAACTGATGCTTCAGCTCCTCTGGCCCAGCCTCAGGCTGCAAATGGGGTAAGAGGTGGTGCTGAGGGGGGTGTCAGGGGTGAAAGGTGGCCTTTGTCTGTCTCTCAGACAGGCCATGCACAGCAGCACAGG
Organism: Gobiocypris rarus; assembly: GCA_023029165.1. Classification (NCBI taxonomy): domain Eukaryota; kingdom Metazoa; phylum Chordata; class Actinopteri; order Cypriniformes; family Gobionidae; genus Gobiocypris; species Gobiocypris rarus. The sequence continues at coordinate 29,894,539 of CM040932.1, forward strand.
AACCAGAGCTGCATGGGGACTAACTTGATTGACAACTGACATTACCCCCCCTCCCTTCATGGCTGGAAGGACAGAGGGTGCGATGGTTATCCAAGCAGAGAAATGTCAGAGTCCAGACGCTGTCAGAGTCCGTCCTTCCACCCGCCCTTTTCTCTCTCTCCTCTTATGTTTTTTTTTTAGTAGCCAATCTTTAGAGCAGTTTTTTTGTTGCTTTCTACGAGTTGCTGCATGGTTCAGGTCAGAGAAAGCATCACCGAGGCAGAAGTGCAGCAACAGTGCTGATTTAATGAGGTTACAGTCTCCTATTGGAGAAAGTTACATATATCTTTCCTGAAACACCCTCGCAGCTGAAATACACCACACAGAGATATCAAGCCTGGTGACACACACGCACACACACAAAGGTTTGGCGCACAAAGGAGTCTGGACTCTTTGTATATGTTGACGGCAACAGTAGACAGAGATTAAGCGATTAGGGTTACAGTGATAGAGGAGGAGTGAATGGCAGCACAAAGCCTGGATCAGCTGACCCCACCATACTGAGTCCCAACCACAGGGTTGCCATTTACTGCAGCCGCAAGTGTCTATGATCATTCATTCACAGCATGATGTACTTAGACAGGACACTCTTACTCATTTTTACTAGAGCCACAGCACACCTTTAACTGTGTGCGCTAGTCTATTATGCAAAGGTTTCTTGTATGCAAAGTAAGGGTGGGTTTGATACCGATTTTACGTTGTTTCCAATTAGCAATTTGATTAAAATCTGATTCATTTCAATAATTTTCAGTTATAATGTCCACTTTTATTACATCTAAATAATACAGGGCTCTGCTTTAGACTGATTTAAACCAGTAACCTTTTTAACTATTCATTCAAATAACAGGCTCATAAGACTTAGGATTTAAGAGTTCAGGAATAGGGTTGCAATTAATGTTTTGATTCACTAAAATGAAACAGTTCACAAGAATACTTTGTTTGTGAATCAGGCTCCATTTGTGCCGTATGTTTCTTATTCACTAGATACAATCATAAGAGTCATGTTTGTGAATCGGACTACACTGGTTGTGCTGTACGTTTTTGAATCACTAGGATAGCAATAATAAGTGTCAGTTTCTCGTAGATCACATATATCTTTGAAAAGAACCAGTTCATGGCAGTCATTTGTTGATGAATCAGGCTACTTGTTGACTTAATTTTTACTATTAACCTCAGCATTTTGTTAAACACGCAGCATTCAAGCATTCAATTATACTGTTAATAAATAATTGATTCATATGCAGCATTCAGATGTCATGCATTTTCAGTGCAAAAAAAAAAAAAAACATTTAAAATTATAATTTATAAAATATCAGTACCACAGAAAAGAAAAGGTAGAACATCCAAATCATGACACCATAAGTCAAAAAAGGCATCATTAGCTCACCGGAATCCCTAAACCAACTCAGCAGTGGTTTCATTTAATGTGTGTATGTGTGTTTAATATCGCTGGAGGCTAGAGTGTGTTTGCAGTAGCGGTGCTGGTTGGATGGTGTGCGGTTTATGCATTCAGCGGTAATGGAGCTCTTTATGCTGCTAAAATGCGAAGTCTGGGCTCATTTCCACTGTGCTGCTGATTCCTTCAGCCTCTGCTTACGTTTTCATTTGCAAGTGCAGGTCTGCCCTTCCATAAACCAGTAACAAGCAGCACATCAGAATGTATGGAACCAAAGTCCTGCTATACTGCAACTGAGTCTATTATATTCCTCTGTTTGGCTAACACCCACCTGTGTCTCATTTGAAAAGAAATAAAAAGCAAACATATAGCCTTTCCATTTCCAAGTATAGCGAATTACTCCACCTCACACCATGCAAGGCTAGTAATCAAAAAACAAAAAAATGTGCATGTGAAGGATGCGTTTCCTTCGAAGTTGCCATACGAGTTGCCATATAACAGAGTGTAGCGTTAGCATCACCTCACCAGTGTACGTTTGCTCCCAGAACACTCAATGATTGTAGATAAGTATCTAGGTAGATCTACACATGCTCCTCATGCTCGATTGACTGACTAAATGACCAGCTATTTGCCTTCATTACTGCAGTTTGGACCACCAGTTGCCCTCTGAATCCAGATCTCAATATCTGCTTGCTTCATTAGCATTAAGCTAATTTCTTCTCTTGGACGCAAGGGCTACTTCATCATCAATGACGTTTTTAAAAGTAACATTAAAGTTCTCATGAGTTCTAAGGCACACATTGTAGAGAGATGCGGGATGGGGAGGGCATTTGTGCACCTTATCTTCGTCTCTGGGCATCAAGATGCTGGCGACAGGCGGCGAGTTAGCACAGGGCGCGGCAGTCTAGGCAAGATTAGCATCATGGAGAAGCAGAGAAGGTTCTGTTCACTTCCTCAGATCAGCAGTACTCTCCATACTTCAACTTCAAAAGCCACTCAACATCAATTAAACACAGCCAACAGACGCCCACCACTAAAGACCAGGAGCTGATTATATAACTGCTTGCTTGTTGTTTGCATGCGGCAAAAATGTGTTTATATTTTTGATTTCCAAAAGGAGAGGAGCTTAACAAGGCTGCCATAAGGCTCATGTATCCATATGTCAAGAGTGTTTTTTTTTTCACTTCAAAGGACAGCATGCTTTGGTTTTGTTGCAAATATAGTAAGGTCTCTTTGGTTGTAGCATTAAGCATTAGCATTTCTCCTATTTTATACAATCAAAGATTTGGTGTAAGAAAAATACATCATACAGCACAAATACATTAGCTGATGGTGAAATCCTGCTAGCATTCAATTACTAAAATAGTTGATATCTTCAGTTGCATTCGGGGGCATTGTGGAAACAGACAACATTTAAAAGGTAATGCGTTGTCCAGTGTAAGAGTTTTCAAACTGGGATCTGAGGATCACAAAATGGGGTACTATAGAGGGTCTGTAAAAAATGTAAGATATTTAAAATATAAGAAGAGATTTAAGGTTTTAATTAAATAATGTTACACATATATTCAAAAATATAGCTTTTTCAGGTAGGTGGTGCCTCAAAAGGTTTTATGTTCTGCTTTCATATAAGCTGAGCTAGTAAAAGAGGTGCAGTACATCATGATTGAATGCTTAATGAAGCATAAGGTGAAAGGTTAGAATTTCAATTCTATTCTTTTCTTGTTTAGTGATTCTTCCAGAACTACTGTGTTTCAGATTTAGACCTTTTTATATTCACATCCCATGATGGTAAAGCATATTTTTTGTCAAGACAAAGAGTACAGTGACAATTACTCAAGCTAAAGTTTCATTCTCATCTGATATTTGTATCTTAGGGCACTTTGAAGGAGCCTTCAAGCCTCTGAGAACAAATGAGTTGTTTTTCTCACTTTTTTCATGATAATTAGTGTTTACCTGGTTGTTTTTGTTTTGGAGGAAGCCTGCATCATTATGAATTAACAGGTCCTATTGTTCCCACATCTGCTATTGTTCTGGCCGTAGCCTGAACCCTGATTTATGAGCAGTGTGAATACCTTGAGGCAGGTGTTTTGGCAGACACACGGCCTGAGGTGTGTGTGTGTGTGTGTGTGTGTGTGTGGGGGTACATGTCAAAATGGGCAGTGTTCAGACCACAGGGACACACACACTGCTGCCTACAGCGCTCTTTCACCCACAACAACTCGCCCAGGTCAATTACTGTTGTATACAGGTAACATTTTGACTGTGTGCATTTTTTTATGCATGTTGTTTTGTATAAAGATATCGTAAACAGTCCTTAGAGCCTTGTCTTTGATATGGCTGTCCTCCTCAAATGTCCTCAAAGATGCAAAAGGGAGAGATTTTGCTTCAGGTTGGTGGCATCACTACACCATTTTCTGATGTCTGAACATGAAAAATACATCATGTTGATCAGAAACTGATTTTTCTTTTCTTAGAAATGCATCTAATAATTTCAAGTTGTTTATTTACTAATTTATACATTTTGTTTTAAGCAGTCAGCCATTACTGAAGTTTTACGGAGAGGCCTGCAAAACAGGAAGGTGAAAGAGTGTCAATACGTTCCAATAAAAACATTTGGAGATGAAGGAAAAAGCAAGAGACAATCTTTCATCCCGCTGTCTTCCTGAAAAGCAGCCTCGCCAAAACAGTGTAGCTCCAAAGACTTTATGAAGTTGTGCTGATCAAAGATGCAGCACTTCAGTATAGATTACAGCTCAAGGGAGATATCCAGACGCTACGCTGTTTCCCTCACAGTCAATGTGTTTACATTAAACTCTTTCAACGGCGTGCAAAGGGTAAGGGGTATTGTTGAATGTATATATTTTTAGCTATTCTGGATTATAAATGTACATATTATCATCATCGTACATGTCAGATTCAAACAAAATGCACATTGGGAGCAAAGTGCAGTACTATAGCTAATGAACAATGTAAACATGACAATACCCTCTGTCCAAAAAATCAATTCTCACACATCCACCTCATTGTTCTGTAAATAAACACGGCATTCTATTAAGCCGGAGTATCTGTGGTGTGTTTAAAACTGGTCGAAATTTGTATGAAATAGGAAATGAGAGGTGGACACAGGATGTTGGGCATTTTGTTATTCAGCTTTGGCCAGTGTCATTCTAACTGTACACCATTTGCTCCAGGATATATAAGAACATGGGAAGGAAGAGTAGACAACGACTGGATATGTTTCCATTTCACCGCCTGGTTCCTGTCGCTCAGATCTACTGTGCACCAGAGGGAATTGACATCATGGCTTTATAATGGCACATACTGGACTGCCCAACACCTCCCACCCTCTAAGAATGTGACAAAAGCTAGAAAAATACAATGCGAGTTAACTGTATATGTTTTCCATATAATTTCATCCAGGTTTGTTGCAGATGTTAGTAGTATGCAGCTCTGTTACAGTGTTTTGTTTTGTTTTTGTGAGTGAATGTACAGGTGGGAGACAGTTAGACGTCAATTACAGTGTGACCTGCCGATACATAATTTTGCCGATTCCGATTTTCTTTCTAAGAACTATAATTGACAGCATATACAAAAAAATGCAATAGAATAAAGAGATATTAAATAAACCGCTTTTCGTTTTTAGTAGGTTAGTATTTAGGTAAGAAATACTACAAAAATTCAAGTAATCATAAAAAAATAATACTGGATGGTCTTCATTGTAAAAATGTAATACATATTAATGCTTACAATTAAAGTTACAAAAGTTATTCATCCACGAGCAGCAAGTGATTTTCTCTTTGTCTTTTGTTAACTAATTAACATGAAAGACAGCAGCAGGAATATTAGACTGCTGTCACTTTAAGAATTTATACACGGATCCAACATTTTGTTATGTTACATGCGTTACACTGGTGCATGCGTTGTCTTTCTCAACTATTTACGTTCCAAAACTGACTGTGTTTAACTGAATACTCACCAAGATGGGAATTTTGACAACATTTTGTGTGTACTTGCAACTCAGAAACTTTTTGAGAGGCGGCTTTATGTGCACTATATAGATCAGTGATGTGATCGGCTCCACCTGGGACCATCATCCTTACGACTTCACCGGGTTACCTTGTCCCTGCCTGGCTCCTCCCAACGCGATTCCCTCTTTGGTTTCTCTTGCCGCCATTTTCTGTTCCCTGTCCTTCACCAGCCCCTCGTCTTCCTCCAGGGGTTCTGGAGGTTCTTTTCTACTGTTCTTCTGTTTAATGTCATCCTGTTCTGTTTTCCCTGTTCTGGTTTGCCTGTGTTCCCTGTGCTTATTAGCTTCCATAGCTCCTAATTAATTAAGCATCTGTTTCTGTTCAGTTCATTAGCTCTCCCTTGTATTTAAGATCTCAGTTTTCTTTTTTCAGTGTTCTGTGTCGTATTTGCTTTACGTGGTTGTGGATTATTCTAGCTCCTGAGTTATCCTACGTGTTTCTGTTGGGTTTAAGACTGTTTACTGTTCTGAATCTCACGTGCCATGCGCTTACTACAGCCACACACCTTACAATAGATAGATAGAAAGACAGATGAATGCATGAGGCAAATGTGCTGGACACAAACAGAATGAAATTATGTTTGGCACTTTGCTTGTTCACATGTGCCCCGGTCACAGTGCCACTGTGTAAGTGTGGAATTAGCTATGTGTTATTGATAGAGACTGCCTCTCGCTCAGGTTTGTCCCGCTTCCATTAATGAGGCTGTATTTCTCCTTGCGTCCTCTCACAGGGGACCTTACCATGCATATTAAAATTCTTCCCAACTTTCAGAAGTAATAAAGTAAAGGCGTGTAAACGTGTATGTTTTTTTTCCTCTGCTGTTTTCCCTTGTGTGCACTGCAGAGACTGACTGGTTTCATGGGAACTAATTAACCTCACCTGTGTTAATTACTGCCGCAAACCAATCAACTGTTCCGACGCTAATTATCCCCTTTTTTTGGCTGGCTGCAAGTCACCATGACAACACGTATAACCTCAGGGGCCGATAGTAACACAGAAGAGCAAGTTTGCATGTGTTTCATATAAAACCAAACTGTAAACATCAAAAAATGAACAGAAGTTTTCTTCCCATCTTAGTATGTACTTCAACTTTAGAAAATAAAAACATGGTTTATGTTCACAAGAAAATCTCAGGTAATTGCACACAGCGTTTAAAAACACACACTCACTTCATAATTTGAGTCATATAGCTTTTAAAAAGGAACGCATGAGATAAGTTGAAGAGTGTAGACTTAATAAGAGGAGCCCAGTAACAACTGTGTGTGTGTGTGTGTGTGTGTGTGTGAGGGGATAAAACAGAGGTGAGGAACACAAGGAAGAGAGGTGAAGGGGAGGGGAATATGTGTCTGCGGTATGATGGGATTGATTTTCTTTCAGTGGGGTGTAGCGGTTTGGCCAGAGCAGACAGAGGGGTCTTGTGGTGCCCTGCCTGACCTCTCCATATGCCTGCTGTTCATCCAGTCAGCATAGTACTGACATCCACTGCCTCCTCCCTCATCAATACTACACAGAGAAAAACGGTATGAAAGAGAGAGAGAGAGAGAGAGAGAGAGAGAGAAGGTCTTTGTTGTGTGCCGAGGGAGTAATCTATGATTGTTAATAAAGCAGACAGATGACAGCATTTTCTCATAAACCCAATATACAAACTCATCCTGTCAAAAAAATATGACAATAGAACAGGAATGTTTTCTTTTTAATGACAAAAAAAAGAAATATTTTCCAAATGAAATGCTTTGATTCTTCTTTAATTGACTTTTTTATGAATTTACATTTGTTAGTAAGATGAGACGTGTAGCTGAACTTTATTTCTAAATGTAAATCATTATGCATAATAAAGGTCTCATGATGCAGCATAAAGACTGCAAATCCTTGCTAAGACCCATTAGAGGCAAACAACACAAAATATAGGAAAAGTGCAGAAAGCATGATATAGATGACTAGAGACAGATTTTTGGTTTGCTATCAACACTAAATGCAGCAGAAGTACTGTCACATTCTAAATATTTTTTTTCAATTTAGTAAACAATGCATCGTACCATGGTTTTATTTTAGGGCTCACGTGGTTCTCCTCTGTAAGATAATTATTTTTAACACACAGAGCAAAATTGCAACTGATCTCGACAGCCAGTTATGCAGTTATGCATTTTTTATTGTATTTAAAAGAGCAGCATTGGCATTTTGCTAAGTAACTTCTTTTAGCGTACACAGGAAAAAAAGTCACGAGTTTGGAGCAACATGATTATTTTCCCCATTTTAAAGGAAATGATCTATGAAAGTGAGATTTCAATGGACAGACCAAATTTAGACATACATTTGCAGTTTTTCCTTTTTTTCCACATAATAATTGCTCAGTTTTCCAAAGTACAAACACTGTTATTGGAAGTTGCATTCAAAATCCACAAAAGGGACCTGTCAGCTTCTCAAAGCGAAAGTGTATGTCTTCCTGAAGTTCCAGCCTGTGTGGGCGCGTGTGTGGATCGACCAGCCCCCCCTTCCACACCACAAGGTCTGTTGTCCAGTGCAGAGCGAGAGCTTCTGTCCTAATGTAATATAGATGAGGCTGGATACAGGCTTCACATACAGTGATAGGTTCTTGCAATAGTAAATTATAAATCAACATCGATTTAGCCCCAATCCATCCTCTACACCATCCCCCGCCCCCCAAAACCCTCCCTCTCCCACACACACATACGCTCATCATAAACACACATGTGCGCACACACTTTTGCACTTCCCACTTAGAAGTTCATCAGAAGACACCAAGGCTGAAGTGCACTTTATCAGATTAGGTCTGGGCATGTCTATCAAATATGAATGAGACGAGAGACCTCAGCTGAGCTGAGCCATGAGCCAGACAGGCAAAAGAGCCAGTACAAGGTTAATCACACACACACACGTACAGTACCTGCACACATAAGCGTTGAACACACCTCACCTTTAGCACTCACAACTACACGTGTGCCATCTAGTGTGACAGGTGCACATACTCCAGCATGCTGTAGATGTTCACACACACACACACACACACACACACACAAACACACACGGGCTGACAAGCTTGCTGAGACTGCACTACAAACATGCGCACATCCACGCCTCCATCACTTCCCTCGTGGGACAGGAATAGTTCTCCAAGGATATCCCTCCGTTGCACTCTCTTCATCTCTTCCTCCGCTCTGTTCTTAAGCCCTCTTCAAAGGCTCCACTGGTTTTTGAAAATAAAGGACCTTGGCTGAGAGCTGCTTTTATGTTACCAGCCGTCTTATTAAGGGGATGTTTTTCAGCCCTCAGACTCTCTTGATTCCATTCAATTTTCTAATGAATCTCTGAGGCTCTGCTTATTTCCGACATTAGGGTGTGGAGAGCATCGGGGTGGAGAGTCATGGCTTAACTTAGATCCTCGCAGCATGAACACAATGGCACGGGAGTGTCGATATTATATTTGCTTCGGGAAAAAAGATAATACCTTATTCCTCTGCTTATTTTTTCGAAAGCACCGTTTCCATCTTTTATAGTCTTTTTTGGCATTGTGTTGAAACGAGTTGCTGCTGGAATTCTCCATGCGAACACTCAGCACTATCACACCCTCTCCTTTTGTTTTTTGGTCCTTTTTTCTCCTCCCACACTTTCTCCGTCCTTTAGACTTGTAGTTAGAAATCAAATAGAAATCTCAAGTGGCCCTTGTGCTTGAAGAAGTGTGTGTGTGTGTGTGTGTGTGTGTGTGTGTGTGTGTGTGTGTGTGTGTGTGTGTGGCATGTTTTTGTGAAATATCAGGACACAAATGTGTATAATGACATGGGTATGACATAGGTATTACAAAAAGAGGGTGAAATATGAGGACGTTCCCCATGTCCTCACTTTTCAAAATGCTTATAAATCACACAGGATGAGGTTTTTTTCACAGAAAGTAAACTGCGCAGTCTCCTGTGATGGGTAGGTTTAGGGGCAGGGGCAGTGTAGGGGGATAGAAAATACGGTTTGTACAGTATAAAATGCATTACGCCTATGGAATGTCCCCACATTTCACAAAAACAAACGTGTGTGTGTGTGTGTGTGTGTGTGTGTGTGTGTGTGTGTGTGTGTGTGTGTGTGTGTGTGTTTGTGTTGGGGTGGATCGGTTTTGGAACATGGCAGTATAGCTAAGATGGTAATTAACTAGCTGACTAGGTACCATGTTCCAAAAACCAACGTGACCAGCTGGTATGACTACTGGTAAATGGTTTGTTGCTGGTGCAAGATGAAAAACACAGCTAGCAGTTTAAGCTGGATTTTCAAGAAGGGTTGTGACTCTACTTGAGCACATGGAGCATGGCGTTTATCACAGTGATCACTGTTTAAAGACCCCATGAAATGGTTTGGCGAATATTGGTCTTCCGCATGTTTCCAATTGAAACAGTAAAAACACACTTGCGGATATCATGATTTGCTATTTGCTGTCAAGCTAGATTTGTTGAATCAGTATTATTTTAGTATTAGTATTACAGTTTAGCATTTTTCAGGATTTTGAATTAGCTTTTATTTTTATAGTTTCAGGTTTTATTTTATTTACGTTTCACAAATGTTGTTGTGCTTTTGTCATTTTTATTCTTTTCTTTTTATATTTCTAGCTTTCATTTGCTTTTATTTCAGTTTTAAGTATTTCATTTGCCAAGACAATATGTTCTCATTGTAGACAGCATTTTATTGGACAAAATAATTGTGTAGGGCAAAAAGATCAAGAAGCTTGGTCTGTTTTCCCAGAACAGAAATTTTAAACATTAATTTTGTCAAGTGCACAAGGCACACAGAGGGTCATGAAGCCAACAGACATGATCCAAAACCTCAAAACATTTAGATTTTAAGATTTCATTGTCAGACCCCTGACATCCCTTCACAGTCTTTGAGGGAGCCAATGAGCAGGCCGGCTCACAGGAAGCACTTAACCACTCAGTATCATCCATTCTCTCTGTTGAGAGAGTTTTAATATAAAATAGCTCTGAGATATTATGCACAGACATGTGCTACATTTTAAATGTGTTAATGCAATAAACCTCTAAAATTCGCTTTCCTTTTATCTCCATTAACTTCTAATAAGAACTTTTTGGGCTTTTCCGACGTAATAAACACAAGCCTGCGTTATTGGGGCAATTTTTCAGAGTTGTTTGTGGTAATTTTATTGTGCGCTGCATCTTCCCCTAAATAAATTGTGTTTCATTTCTTGAAGCGGTAATTTCCATCCCTCATTAGAGAGAGCGGAGGCCCGGTGCTGCGGGTCACAGGAGGCAGATCGGGAGGTAATGAGCAGAGGATCTAAATATTACAACTGCCATTTAGTGTGTGATACCCAGCCATTACACACACTTAACTAATGCTGACAGGCTTTACAATTACCTCCTCCTCTCTCGCTTTTAACTGCACCCATAATACACTGTAAAAATCTGAAATTATTAAATTGCGTAAATATGATGAATGGGCGAGCACTCTGAAATCGTTTCTGCGATTCGACAGTAAAGTGCATAATTGTTTTGCCCGCACAATGCGTTTTTATTCAATAACAGCCGAAATGGCTCCTCGCAGCGAAAGGGACTGAACTTATTTCAACACATTTGCTTTAAATGCTGCTGGTGAAAATCTAATTTGTTGATATTTAGGCCTGCGTTTAAGTAAGTTTGGGGCAAAGTGAGCCATAGTGAAAGTGAATGGGATTAGAGGAAGGGAAAACTCATAAAGGTGAAGAATGGAGAATGAGCAGGTTTTGAAAGCAGCCATTGAATTCCGATAGAGCTGCGGCTCACCGCTCATTTTTTTTTTTTTTTTTTTGCGAAGCAATAACTGAACAGCAATAACCAAGCACACCTCTCTTACTCATGCAAGCACACATACATAAAACCAGGTTCAGGGGCCTCATTTATCTGTACAATTAAGCATGTTCACTCTAACATCGGACACATTTAAAGCCGTCTGAGGTATGTGGAGCGGGTACATGAGCAGCGCTATCTACAAAGCTTATGTATCTGTTTCCAATAGAGCCCTTCTGTTCTCCGGAGTGCTATTGATTGGCGACTGATGGCCGAGCCGGCAGACACAAAGCTAAACTAATTAAAGTGTGAGCTGGAACGCTAGCACGGATGCTGCCTGAGCGCACATTCAATTATCATGTGGGCACAACAATGCACTGGTAAAAACACACACACACACACACACACACACACACACACACACACACACACACACACACACACACACTGCAGGACAAAAAGAAAATCGTCTGCTCTGATTAAGTGTATGTTGTTTGTACGAGAAAGGGAGGAGTTACACGGAGGGCACATTATACGCTGTAAGGAAGCTCGAGACACATGCACACACACTTACAAGACCCTTCATGGAGCTGTATAGCAGCAAGGTTTTTGATTTCTTGCTATTGATCTGTGCTGCTGTATGCAAAAAGCCTCAGTAAAGCTGGAGCAATGCATGCTGGGCGCAGGTGATATAGAGCCAGAGAGCTGTAAAAGCCTAATCAGATACTGTGATTCTGCTACAGCACTTTTATAGGAAGCGAGCTTAAACCCAGTGGGCTGGGATGTCAACATGAAGATTTCAAGTTAAAGAAACGGAATTACCAACACTTTGTTTGTGTAAAGTGATTTTTTTCAGGGTGAAACAGGATATTTATAGAGGAAGAAAATGAATATTGAGAACTTTACTTTTCTGGGAATTGATTTGATCGTAAAAAGTGGACAGGGTGCATACCAAAATTGAGTTTCTGTTTGCTAAAATTACCCCCAAAATGCTAATAATATCCACAAGCTTGTGTTGCCTAAGTGATATCAGCAGAAAAGGAAAGTCATCACAGAGAAGTCTTTTCAACAAAAGTACAAGAAAATCTTTTTTCTTTGGAATAATGTCCATGTAAATCATGTATAATAAGATCAGAAATGTATCTTAAAGGGATAGGTCACCCTAAAATGAAATTAAGTCATAATTTACTCACCCTGGTAAATTGTTGTTCTAATGCTGTACGCCCTTCTTTTTGTTTTGGCCAATTACATTTTTTTATTTTTTTTTATTTATGTCCTGCTCGTGCTCATCCATATAATACAATGAATAGCAACCAGCATCAAGCTTTTTATAAAAAGATGCAAAACTACCACAAAATGATCCTATGCCGTATATTCCAAGTCTTCTGGGTGTATATGATATGGTTTAGTGAAAAACAAAAGGTGATATTTTATTCGCTAAAGAAAAAACATGTAAATATGTTGTATTTCGTGTCATATTTTTTAAATCTTGATTTCTAACAACTTTGTGTGCTTTTTCAGGGCGACATGGAATGGACTGCGCTAACAGAGTCTCATGAATGCACACAAAGTGGAGCCGTGCAGAGAAGCCTACCGGCCAAGGTCAAGCATTTCGTTAAATAATACATAACATTTTGGGGTTGTTTTTCACCAAACTCTATTGTATACCCCCAGAACACTTGGGATATACAGCATGTGTTGCATGGGATCAAACACTATATAGGCAAATAAACAACTAAAAATTAAAAACACAGCACAATTACTAGAACTACCAAAAAAAAAGAGAAAAAAAAAGAATAAAATCAAAAACTATAATAGTACAATGATGACACTAAAAAACGTGTAGAGTTGCATAGAAACAATCCCAGGAAGAAACTAAATGTGATCACTGTAACTGATTGTTTCTTTCTCCAATCTGTGTTTTCTCAGTGGTATGTCCTTCAGGTCTTGATTGTTGCCCTTAAAACGGTGAAGTCACCATATGGAATAACTGTGAGGGGGGAAATCTGTGACTGTTGCTTTAAATCAACCACAGCCAATGATATTGTGCGTTAATCTCGGTTTCACTCAAAAGCCAGCACTGCTGCCTGCTGGTAAACACACGCCGTGTTAGGGGTCACGACCTCTGACCTGTGTAAGACAAGCTCGTTGTGAGGCAGACCTCTCATATAACGGCTCATTAAAATGCAGGCCCATAGCCGCCATTATGGGATGCTTTGTGGCGGCCAGAGAGAATAAATAAGGGGCACCATGCCACGCATGCCTCCTTGACACATAGTGACCCCTTCTTCAGACAACCATTGTTGGAGTGAGCATGTGCACCACAGACCTTAAAATGTCAGTTTGGGTATTGAGTGCACGTGTGCTTGCGATGTACAAATGTGACGGGAATTGTAATGGATGTAATGGTTTCTTTCAGATTTGTCTTAATTTTGGTTCCTTTACAGATTCATTAAACTGATTAAGCGGCACAACTGTTTCAACATTGATAACAATAAGAAATGTTTCTGAAGCACCAAATCAGCATATTAGAATGATTTCAGAAAAATCATGTGACACTGAAGACTATATAAAAAAATATATAATATATATATATATATTTAAATAGAAAACTGCTTTTTAATTAAATTAATCGTGAGCAAAAGTGACAAATTAAGAGAATGTCAATGAACAATAAATGCACAACCGTTTAATGACTTGATTTAAGTCGTATTGTTAGTTTTATGTTTCTAAATCACTAAAAAGAACCAGCTCATGAGAGTCATTTGTTCAGGAATCAAACTACACTGGTTGTGCGTTTGATTCACTAAAAAGAACCAATTGCGTTGGTTTTTGGTTCTTTAAAGAGAAACATTTTCACTAGTGGCTTTCGACCTTTGCACCTCTCTATCTGTAGGTGCATGTGTGTGCGCACTGAGGAGGAGGTTGTGAAAGATGGCGAATGGATGGCGCTTTGATGAAAGGCTCAGTGAAAATTCGTAGGAGGAACACGCACTGGATTCTTAGCTCTCATTACATACCGGAGCAAACACATCTCCTAACTTTCCTTGAACAGCTCTCTCCATCTCTCTGTCTGTTTCTGTTTCCTTCCCACAATCTTCTTTCTCGATTCCACAGGGGCTGACTGACAACTCCTCACCTCCCACACTCCTTCACGACACCTTTCAGTCACACAAGATCTCTTTTTAAGTCTCAAAATGCAACGCACACACACTGTAATTACCGCCCCATCTTTGTGAACTCCGCCATAAAGGTATTGTACTGTATTTTAAGCTGTTCGTAATCATGACAGCTGCATTTACAAAAAAAGAAAGAAAAAAAAAACAAGAGTAGTTCTGGATGAAGAGAGATCGGTTGTTTTTTTTATCTTCTTCACATATTTGTCTGTCTCCAAAGTCCCTGAGGACACCTGAACTAGTAAGCATATATCTAGGTAAATACGTTGTCACGGTAAAGGATCTCCAGAGCTGAGATACTAGAGGTGTTGAGATGCCATCATAAGTCGTCTCTGCTGTTCTCTGCTTTTGCCTTGCAGAAATTGTTTCAGTCATTCTGAGAAAATTGTGGGAACTGGTGTGAGTTTGTGCTTTACAGGGCAGTGCTAATGAAAAGCAAATGTGGAATGTTTCGGTCCAGTAAACAGCAGTACCAAGATCAGCTCTACCCATCATCCTCGGCAGAAACACACGCACACACACACAGGTCTGGTTTTCCTACTCAAATGATCAAAATTATATGTGACACTGGACCAAAAAAACAGTCATAAGTCGCACAGGTATATTTTTGGCAATTGCCAACAATACATTGCATGGGTCAAAATTATTTTACGCCGAAAAAATTCAGGATATTAAATAAAGATCATGTTCCATGAAGATATTTTGTAAATGTCATACTATAAATATATAAATAATGTATTATTATTATAGTAATATGCATAGCTAAGAACTTCATTTGGACAAAAAAAGGTATTAAGAATGAACAATAAGATTTTAAATATATTACTATTTATTATTGCTATTTATTTCTATATTAATTTCATTCATTCCTGTGATGGAAAAGCTGCATTACTCCAGTCTCAACATGCTGATTTGGAGAAACATTTCTTATTATTAACAGTTTTGAAAACAGTTGTACTGCTTACATTTTTGCTACATTTTTAACATTTTAACATCTCTGAAATCTATTGTAACATTATAAAAGTCTTTATTGTCACGTTTGTGCATTAATTTAATGCATGCTTTACGGTGTATTTTACTGTGTAAGTGTATAATTTTGCCTTGCATAAAATATGATTTTTTTTAAATTATTTTTTTTATTTTTTATTTAGCACTTGCGCTGCATTCTGGCGTCTGCATCAACGCTTGACAGAGGGCGTATTTGATGCTTTGCGATGATGCAACCGCCGAAGTGGCGACAGCCAATCGTATTATGTCTTCGGTGTTGCATGAACGCAATTGTCTAGCATCTGCGCTAGGGTATTTGCATAGGCGATCTGATTGGATGACACCTGCGTTGGCGCTTGAAATTGAAGTTGAAAACGTTTCAACTTCTGCAGCGAGCAACGGCACGATGCAACGGAACCCACAATTCAGTTCGGCAACGCTTGACTTCACCCGTTCAAAGTAAATGAGAAGCGTTGGCGCCGACGCCCCGTGTGAATGAAGTGTTACACTGAAAAAAAGTAAGAGAAAGCGAAACAAAGTGTGTCCTATTACAGGATGTCACATCACATTAAATTGTAAGAAAGCAATTTCTTTCCTGTATTTTCCTTTTTGATTTGTGAAGGTTGTTTAAATAATGAAAAATATGCTGCCTCGTTGAATTAGCTTTATGTTATTTACATTAGAGTATCATTACATATCAAGTGCAAGAAACAGTTTGACAGAAATAAACAAAGAGCACTCAAATTAATGAGGAGGGTTCGTAAGTTAGCATCTGCGCTTAAAGCATTTGAAATCCAGACAAGTAAAGAAATAATAAAACACGCAAACTTCTGCTTGACGGACTGGGTTTGAAGACGAAGAACAGAATGTGTGCTCAGATTAATGCCTGCGTGTCCTTTTATTAAGACCAGCAGTCTCATCAAAAGACTTGTGTATTTGAAATGATAGAGATGACATGTTTACAAGTTATTTGTTAATGATTTTGAAAACTGTGTATTTTGAGGAGGGTATGCATGCAGTCATGGGCGGCTTTGATCATGGACTGCTGTTGACCATAATTGTCTGTATATTGACGGCTTCTCTTTTAATTAATTACTTGGGATCGTTCAGCTCACAGCCATACTTTGTTCTGCTATTTTTGTATTTGCGATGAGTGGGATTGATTGTCAAAGTCTGATAATAACTTCGACTTTGTACAAGTCAAGTAAATAAAAAAAAGAGATTAAAGGAGCAGGAAGATGCGCTGTAAGAAAAACAAAGCTGTACTTCTGCTGTTGGCGGCGCTTTGTGCCAGTGCAGGCATTCATGTTTACTGTTCATGTACAAACAGATGTCATGTCAGTATGACAGTTAGTATACTTTGCATCTGCAATAAATTTAAGCTTGTGTTTATTATGAGTTTCCTCTCTTCCTGTTCTTTTGGCAGTGGTGAGGCAGTGGTTAAGGCTAAAGGATGATAACCGAAGTTTGATCCTACGGTCTGAAGCTCACAGTGAAGAAACCCTGTAGATTAACATGAAATGTGTACTTTTTCCATTTTGTATTCACAGATACTGGGTCATTTTGCGGAAAGCATTTAAACAAGACATATGTCTGAATATGCCTACTTTCTAGGCTGCCAGAAGAAGTACTGTATGTGAAATGAGTATATGATAAAGTAGTGCTATGAAGTTTAGAGTGATATAATACTGTATATCAAGAGTGGTCAAGTGATAAATGTCCCATTGCTGTTCCTTATTCTCAGGTGACTGATATCAGCTCTACTATCCATCATCATTGCTGTAAAGTGTGAAATGGAGCTCTCCCTGTGTTTTGTCGTCAGGGTACAGGAAGCAGCGACGAGAACTGCCGTCACCGCCTCTGACACTCGCTGTCACAGCACAGTCATCCAGCATTCACACCTCTCAGCCTGAAAAGTTGTTTGGAATGCCACACACACGCTCCTGAGTCCTGACAGACACCTCAAACAGTCGTCATTCTCTTCATCATTAACAACATCCTGGCACACTTTTAAATACTGCTCTAGCAAACACTTATTGACTTATGGTTTGTGCTGTCTGAGGAAGCAGGAAGAGATCAGACAGAATAAAAGTACTTACAGTCCTAGAAGTGAGTATGATTAAGATGATTACACTGTGTATTTGGAGCTGAAATGAACCCTACACTTTATGGGAATGTAGGGAGAAAATGTGTCTTGAAATGTGACTTTAGTGCATTATTTTCATGACAATTAAGCACATTTCTGTACCATATTAAAACATTTGTTTGATTTTGTTTTACTTTTTTAGAGAAAATCATTTTTGAACCTGCAGAAATCAATGTTTAATAATTATAATTTACAATATTAATTTATCTAAAATAATTTAATTGTACTATTTTGAACTATTATATATATATTTTTATAGTTATTTATTACGTATATGCAATTTATATAATATAATATCATTTATATAACAATTTGTTTTCAGTAGTTTTTTAACTGGGTGGATGGATGGATGGATGGATGGATGGATGGATGGATGGATGGATGGATGCATGGACAAAATATCAATAACAATAACAATAACCTAGACTGCCTTACAGCTAGAACTAGAACTAATAAAATGTGTATAACATGTTTTATATCATGCATTTGGCAAACATTCGCAGACACATCTGTAGTTTGCCCAGACCCACACCCCCTCTCACTCTCTAACGCACAACACAGGTCTTCCTACTATTGTCAGAACTAAGACTGCAAGTGCCGCTCATTACTCTGGGCCAATTGTCGACATTTCCGGGACAAATTATAAAAGGCAACAGCAAAAATCCACACGCCCTGTCATCAGCGGTCGGGCACCTCAAGCCAGCAGGAATACTGGGGAGTCACCTGCTGGAATGTCGGTACAGTACAGAAAAAAAGACAGAAATGGAAAGATGGAGCCACAAGGATTTTAAAAAAAAAGCACGCCTGATAGTTGCAGTGTTTACTTTTGTTCTGATCTCTCTGACAGCAGCTGAACCTTTCGGCTTCTCTCTGAAGTCACTCTGCTTGTGTTCACACTTTTTCTCTTTTTGGCCGGTAAACACCAGCCAGTGAATTCAGTCCCTGTCAAACACAGTTCTCAGAATAGACAGGGGGTTTTCAGGCAGTTCTGCTAGATTACAGAAGAGCAGGGGAGGTCAGAGCAAACTGATGGGTGACTGGAGGGACAGATGAAGAGATGGATGAGAAGGGGAAGGGAGATCCGCGCTGCTTTCCTCCTCTTGCAGCCTCACTCGTTTAGGCTGTAATGAGGTGTATGACAGGCTGTTGGATGTCTCTTTGTCTACCCCTCCTTACATTCCTCTCATATATCCAATTCTCTCTCTATCCAAGTCTTCTTCTCTCTTTAGGTCCTGATCTCTAATGCTTTAGGCAGAGACATCGCCTTACTGGACATCCCTATAGGCCCTGTGATGAGGGCACAGAGCTATGAGCCAGCGAAATTCAGGTTTGATCATAACAGCGGAATATATGTCACGAAAATGTCAAATCCCACAGACTTTTAAGCAATTTCAGACAAGCAAATTTCTGTTTTACTGAATAAAACTTGGTTTATATACTCTAAATAATAAACAGAACTTAACATCTGTGGGTTTGTGGGATGTTTAAGCTGATTACAGTCTGTGTATTTGGTATCTAAATTTTCCTAACAGAACTAAACATTGATTTCTGCATGTTCAAAAATGTTAAATGATTTTTATATATATTTTTTCTCTCTATCTCTTTCTAATTATATGAATATTTTGGAGTAAATGAGACCTGGACATGAGTTTCACCTGTATAATTTTACAACAGCTTTCACAATTTCACAAGCTTTTGTTTGAAATTGCAAGTGTGAAATTATTTTGTGCCAGTCTTATAAACAGCAAGATAATATTGAGTAACTTAAAGGGTTCCTTCAGCGATTAGCATTAAGCTTTGTATCAGTAGAAACCCGGGAGTATATTCAAATTATCGTACTTTCCCCCCTCATATGACCCTGAGACAAGAGAATTATGTATTTTATTTCTGGAAAAATTCCTCCGATGACGCAAATATTGTCATTTTGCGTCATCGGAGGAGACCAGAGACTGAAGACTACAGCCAGCAGAGGGCGCTATTTCCACATGTTTTCAACATCACAATCACAGCACTCGGCTCGCGGAGCTGCGGAGATTCATCTAAACGGAGCGTTGGAGACCAAAGTGAGTGTTTTAACTTTTAAAAGGAACTTCCTATGAAAGTTAAGCTTCCAAAGACATGAACTGAACATGCGCCAGACTGATCACGCGCTGTGAATGAAGCCACAGCCGCGAATCCCGCGATTACCTCAGCCAATGTGATGAATGTAATGCGATCCTGCTGCGTTTGTGCCGTGACGCTCAATCGGCTCACTCGCATTATATCGAACAGACACGTTCAGTTTTTAATTGTAGTGTCTCTAACTGAACTGATTTTCTGAAAATGAACGTGGTGGCAAGTGATCCAGTAATCCAGTAGCCGACTAGCCGCACCTAGAGCACCTGGGAATTGTTATCTTTCATCCCCATTAGACAAAAATAAATTTTCTGTGTTTTCTCAGTCTACAAGGCACCAAATTCAAAAATAATTTCACATTTCTACTACATTAATGACCCAGTTTGAATACAGATTCATCTTCCCAGCGCTGAAGTACCCCTTAAATTACAAAATTAAATACAAATGATATAATAGAAAATCATGTACAGCTGTTTGTAAACTGTTAGATTTTTTCAGAAATCTAAAAAGAAAAGAAAATGGAGCGGATGGCCAAAAATTACAGATTTTTTCATGCATGACTTCACTGTTTGTGGATGAGCCATGTGTAATTTTAAGGGAATGGTGATGGCCATAGTCCAGAACCCTAAGACACACTAACCTGCCTGTTTCAGGTGAGCTGTAACTCAGCATGTGTTGATCCCTGAGTACAGCAGACATGTCAATCAGGCCGATTTGTCACCCGGCCGTGTGTAACAGATCACAATCAGTGAAGCACCGATAACAGCCATTGTAAAGTAGTGAGGTCTCCTCTTATTTCCCTCCCTCCCTCCCTCTCTCTCTCTCTCTCTCTCTCTCTACTGGCTCAGTGCCTGTGGTGACTGGAGGTCGGGGCGTGCTGCACGGGGCAGGCCTGTTGACGGCTGACGGTGGTGTGATGGATTGGTTCCCGTGGAAACAGCCTGCCTGGCCATACATCACCCAGAGCTGAAGCTGCTGCCTGGAGCAACATGGGGGACCGTCCACTTGCCATACTCTCACTAACCCCCCTCGCACCAATATCCATACACAGTCTTTAAACTTTATTATTAAACATTATTATTTTTAAACTACCAAGGGATACCCTCCTGTTTGAATTTTGGGCCCAATTTCTTATGTTCCTTGTTGGGTTGAGTGTATGTTTTTGTGAGAGTGGAAGGAGGTTGGCTGCTGTGTGGTGGTCTGTCTGGCCTTTTTTTGGAAGGATGAGGGACAAGTAGCTTCCTGTTCCTTGTAGGGGGGATGATTTCAGAAGCAGGGAGTGCGGGGGGGTTTAAGCCAGATGTGAGACCTAGTTTAAAGGTCATGGCATAGCAAAGCTCTCCTTCCTGCAGTCACACACACACACATGCTGCTATTTTCTGCATCTCAAGCATCTTTCTGTCAACAGAGCATCTCTGTCAGCCTGTGTTTTGGGGTCTCCTTCCAAGCTTCCTGAAGAGGTGAAGAAAGAGTTGATGAGTCTGGTGTTGTTTTTGCAACCCAGGTTCACTGAAAAAAACCTGTGCCGACATTTCTGCAAAATCTTATGTTGCTTAATGCACGTTTTGCGACACTTTCAAAGTGAAATGTCCAGGGAGTGGCAACAAAGTGAATAATTGTATTATGCTAATTGTTGTACATATCGTGGCATCTCAGAAATGAAGTATCTGGTAATTGGTCATAAAAGGTTGATGTGTTTGAAAATAGCGACCATCTACACTAAATCCTAGCCAACAGAGTTAACAAAAACTGAGCGTTCTGCATTGCAAGGGCAACGCTGAACCAGGAGAGCTACTGAACAAGTTTACTACATCAGAAAAGCCATAGAAATGGAGCTGATTATGTGATGCAAATGTCAATATGTATTAGTGTACAAATCATATACTACGGTAAAAGTGCCTTGAGGTCATAACATAGTACTGTGCAAGGAACTTGTGAAAACAAGTCTTTATTAATCGACAATCTGACCCTGGTCTGTAATCAAAATTTGTATGAAAGGGAATAAAAGTCACTAGTGTTTTACTACCACTAATGTTCATGTCAGCTGGAAACTGCAATGAATTGTATTTATAGGTACGTTTTTTTTTCAGCTTCGCAAAAATGTAGGTAGAGGCACATTTTTCCAATGAGACTAGGTTGTGTTTTTGAAGTGGAAGGCATCGCAGATGCAGTCTGGAGAGCGATTTTTTCGCTCATCTTTTTCTACATTGACTTTGTCAGGAATCACAATGTTAGTTGCGGGTTGAGGGAGTTATCAGACCCAAATCTGTACATCTCTTGCATGAGCTGGTCTTTTTATTTATAGCTCAGAGCAAGAAGCAAAAAGGAAAGGGAGGCAAGGAAATTAAAGGAACCTAGAGAAGAGTACAAGATAGATGAAATACACTTGTGCGGCCCAGTTTGCTTCTGTGCTCAATTACGGAGCGTTTAGAGCGAGGCTAATCTGCCTACACAGCTTGAGCGTGGCACTTAACAGACGACTCCTCGTTGAGGGTGTCCAAACAAATCAGAGGTGTAGGAACAAAACAAAGAGCCAACGGAGTGGCAGAACCCAATTTCACACCTCATTTGAAAAACAAATTGAATGAATCTTTCCAGATTCACTGTTGGATCAAGGAATGCTGGATTGAGTCAAGTACTCTTTCCCTCCTCCTAGACTAATCTATAATCTAACTCGTTCCTGAATCTGTGCTAAACCACTTATCATGCAAACCAGGATGAAAAGAGAGAGCAAGAGAACAAGAAAGAAAGAAAGAACACCAAACACCATCAAATTTATGGTATTCTTCCTGTGAATTCAGGTCACAAAAATTTCCTGCATTTGTCCGTGAGGATCTCAGCACCATATATCACATGGACCTTTTATGAATTTATTTACCCAGCCAACACTCTCCGTGCATCCGCATTTCCTTTGCTTTTTTCTACATCTCTCAGGAAGCGGCCATGTGATGGCCACATAAATCCTGAGTCCTTTTAAAGCATTTTTTCTAATTAACATCCCACTATTCATGAACACTTACACCATGATACATTAAATAGAAAAATAAGGCAGCTAATTTACAAGCACTCATTTACAATTCAACATCAAAACAGGCAAAAACAATCTCTCACAGTAAATTCAAGTGATCCCATAATCAAAATCCTTCTAAATCTGTTTAAAACCTGCTGATGTTCTTCATGCATGTTTAATGTTTCTTCTTAATACGTTCATGAATTTGACCTGGACACTACAAAGAACAAACTCTGAATGTGTTCGATCTGTTGCACGTTTTATATACGTATGTGTTGTGTGTAATTGGTTTGGATACAATTTATCCTATTCCTGCAAGTCTATTCTATAGACAGACAGACACACACACAAGCATTCAAAGGTTTGAGTTGGTAAAACATTAAGTCTCTTGTTCTCAACAGGCTGCATTTATCAAAATTGCTTATCAAATATTACTCCAGTTTACCTGTCTTCTATTTTACTATATTTTTAAATCTACTTTATTCCTGTGGTGACATTACCATAACTTCAGTCTTCAGTGTCACATGATCTGTCAGAAATTCTAATATGCTGATTTGCTGCTCAAGAATAATTTCGTATTGTTGTCAATGTTGAGTAATGCAGCTTTATATTTTTTATATTCTTTGATGCATAGAAAGTTCAAATGAACATTTATTTTATAACGTCTTTGTCATTGATCAATTTATTGCATCCATAATTAATACAAGAATTTGGAGTAGGATTTATATACTAATTTCAGTGTGTGTGTGTGTGTGTGTGTGTGTGTGTGTGTGTGTGTGTGTGTGTGTGTGTGTGTGTGTGTGTGTGTGTGTGTGTGTGTGTGTGTGTGTGTGTGTGTGTGTGTGTGTGTGTGAGATTTGTCTTTGTGTGGAAAAGATCTGTTAGTACCGATTATAATATAGCGATTAGAAATGACAAAAGACAGTCAATAGTAACAGAATATTCTTTTTTTGTGTGAACTATCCCTTTAAGACCTTGAACACAACAATAAAGAGGTTGATCTTGCCGAGTGAGTGTCGATTAGTTATCTAGCACCTTTATAACCCACAGGCAGATTTGCAAGTTTGTACCAAATGTGTGCACATTCGCCTTAATGGCTGTGCAGCTGCATATGGCATGCAGTGACAGCAAGACAGGTGTCTCTTTCTCTCTATGTAACCCTCTAGATATTCATTCAGGCTGCTCCAAAGACTCTCATCTGTTATTTCGAGTGTAATCTCGGTATTCATGCACATGCACGGCCCTGCGCTTGGCAAATAGTCATCTCCTCCCGTACGCACGGACACGCGGACGGGTCACAGGAAGATGTGTGGAGCGGGCAGAGCAGCAGCGCTGTAAACATTTCATTGTAATGGAATTTGTAATTTGATGATGTAGTAATGTAGAGGTCAGGGAACGAGAGCTTCAATAAAACAGCACACGCTGAGGCTGTCTCTCTCCGCTACATCCGTGAATGTTTATCCTCCACGTTTCAGTCCTCGTTGCTCTCATTATTGTAAAAACGACTATGCAGACATAAATCTCATGTCTAATTGTTTTTAACCTCAAAAATTTCAGCCGCCAACCTTAAACGATAAGACGTAGAGTGTGGGTGATCAGGGACATCCAGTAATAAACAGTCAGGGGCCGTTAAATATGGCCCTGCCCCCAGAGCCACCTCTCTATCGCAGTGTGTGACCATTAACAGCACGGAGCACAGCCCTAAATCAGCAGCAATCAGAGCGCTGCTGGTCTGGACTCCTCATTACACACACACACACAGCCATTGTCTGACCATGCTGCGCCCCAGACACACTCATCTGTCATGTGGGAGGAAACACAGATAAGGAGATCTGAGAGGAGTGAATGTGAGCAGCAGACCTTATTAATACGCACAAGTGCGGGGTCGATAAAAGCCATGTCCACAGCTATCAGGGGCCCTTTACGGCTTAAGAAGGGCTCCGTGAGCCAACCGTCATCAGTCAATTTAGCGTGTTATTCCACATTCTAATGATAGAAGCCGCTCTGGGAGAGGAAATGCTGTGGTTTAGTGGTCTTCATGTGGAAGGAAGCAGCCATGTTGTGACAGGACCACCCTTTATCCCTCGTCCTGTATCTCTCTTTCTCTCTCTTTCTCTCTCAGCATACACCTTTCAGAACACGCTTCTGACCTGTGACCTCTCTTCCTGGCTGGACTCAAATTGTAAACAGATGAGCTGTCTGCCACAGGCTCTGATCTGCTTAGTTTGTTCCATCTCTTTAGCATTATGATGCTGAAGAGATGGTTGTTGATCAATCAAAAGGCCAATCAGGGAGATATATATATATATATTTTTTTTTTTATTTATGTTTTTATATTTAAAAAATGTATGCTATATTTTAAAATTATATTTATAATAATATTTAAAGCTAAATTGCAAAAATAGTTTCCCAGAAACACTTCCCCTATCTCGTATTGAGCGAACCAACAGATAGTCAAATAGTATTTTTTTTTTGTATTTTACAGATAGTAGTATTAAAAAAAAAAAAACATAATTTACAAGATTTACACACACACACGTTATTATACATGTATATATTCACAAAAATAATGTTTGTTTTCAAACAGGTTTCCCGGACACCTCCTCCTGCCATTGGTCGAAAACAAACAGATTTTTTTAGTTTTTTAATACAGAATGCACAAACTTTAAAGCTAAAATAGAAAAAATATTTCCTTAATAATCCCATGACTTTTTAATTAATTTCCATGGTTTTTCCAGGCCTGGAAATCAATATTGAGTCATTGAATATTCAAAGTACTCGATCAATATGTTCTTTTCAATGAGATTCTTTAATTTTACTTTTGTCGATGAATTGGAATTGGTGTGAGTTAATTTCCTGTCTGTAGAGCAAAACATCCAAAGAGTAAGTGGAAACATTTTGATTTGTAACATTATCACTAGTCTGAGATTAAATTGCTCCACATTAACAGAAGAAAAGTTTACTGTGAGGAATAAAGCTAAACTACATTGCAGATATTAAGTTTAATTTCTCACAATGAAAGTCTATTGAAAGAGAGTGGCCATGCTACAGGGGTGAAACTTTAATGCCTGGAAGAATTATTCCTGCTCAATTACAGATCAATATTGCCCAGTTCATACATAAACTGATATTCAATAACTGTATTTGCCTTATAATTTCTGCATCTGTTTTTTTCCTCCAACCTCCTCTGTTCTAAAGGTACCAGCACTTAAGGCGCTGAGCAATTATGGAAATGGAGCTCAGCATCCCTCCAATGCTCCCACTCGGAATAGACGAGGCGGCAGCGGCTTGACGGATAATCGATGAACGCTCTCCTAAGAGCAGCATTGCGACCTCTGACCTCTGTAAGCCCGGCTTCTGACAGCTGACAAAAGGAGAGCTTTATTTGACTGAATTAGAAAATTGCATCATTCCATTTCGCCTCATGGACAGAGAAAAAGAGAAAGGAAAAGACCGAGACAAAAGTGGGAGGTGCAGGGAATGACTGTCAGTTCAAAAACAAATACAAACATACAGCAGGAATCAGAACATGAGAGACAGGAAGTTATGAAAGCACTGGTGCTGCGGTTTGGATCACTGCCTTCCTCTAAACTCTATACATTAATTTAGCTGTTTTTATCTGTTTTCAGTGGCATCGTCTTGCTCTCAGTCACTTACTGTAATCTGCTCAGGAGATAAAACTCAACCTGTCAGAACAGAAGAATGAGGTAATTGGGTGGTATACGGCCAGCTGTTCAGGTTTTTTTCACTAGAGCCGAACAACAAACAGTAATTTTGCCAGATTAGCCCTACATGGCTTCAAAAGCCAAGCCTTTAAAACTTATCTTTAAAGCGATTCACCCAAAAATGATAGTCCTGCCATCTACCCAATGCATACTTATGCTGGGTTCCAGGCAACCCGTGTAACCCGTGTTTTTCCAACCTTCTACCTGTGAAAGTGCACGGTCAAAACCGTGACTTCCCACCCGTGAACTCGTACTAGATCCATGTACTCCCAGTTAGGTGCTCTGACGTCACAAAGCCAGTGAAACAACAATGAGAGCAGCTTCTCTTGCCTTATGCGCCGTTTATTCTCCTCCGTTTCCTTCAAATAAGCAAAGAGTAAGCACCTTTGGAGATAGAAATGATTGTAAATGAGCATAAGCCCCAGTCAGTCTAGCTTGTGGTCTAGCTACCACAATTCATTGCGCTCAGGTAGTTTGGCAGAACTTTGCCTGGAACGTTACAAAGTTGTGAGTCGTGGTTTGAAGTCTTATCTTACGGGCTCAAAAACCTGCCTGGAATGCAGCATTAATTAATACAGACAGTACTTTTTTGTTTGTTTCTATCACAAAGTTATCATATGGCTGTAGAACACTTAAATGCTATCTCTTAAGTATATACAGTAAGTCACTTATTTGGTAAATTTTTGGTTTGTGATCACATTATGTCACCATTAAAAAGATTTGGTGTAGAAACAATTTTCAATTAGAAATTGTTAATAAATTTCACAAACAATACCAAAAAAACCAGCAAGTAACAGATTCAAAAACTGAAAAATCGTTTCCTTGTAAACTGTATTAATATTTGTTTTCAAAACAAATTCTTTATTACAGTGATTGCATGAAAAGAGTTTGTGCTCCACAGATGCAAGAAATCAGGGTTGAAGTGACATAAGGTTTAAGTAGAGCACAGAATTTTCATTTTTGAATCACTATCCTTTAAATTTTGAAATGAATGCGTAAATAAATTAGCCTGGAGGGCAGCCGAATTTAGCCCCACCCACAACATTTGCGGTCGGGCAATTCGGTCTGGACTTAATCCATTGAGGAGTAATTATGCCCAAACAGAAACTGTTCAGACCAATCAAATTGTCAGGGCGGGCTTTATACGATGATGGACAGATGATAAACAGTCACGTAGGCATTGATGTCATCAAAGAGTGCTTGGGTTGAATTCGTTCCAATCTTAAACTGAGTTCCAATCTTAAACTCAAAAATTATGATTATGTTAGTAAATACTCTGTGTATCTTTATTGTTTATATCTATATCGAGAACAACGAGTTGTCTCAGAGAGCAGCTTGTTCATTGTGTGTTGACCGTGCATGCGCTACAGGCCATCGGTTCTGTACAGGATCTTCTGCACTCAGCCTATGGAGCTGTGAGAACGAATGACTGGAACCCGGAGACACGAGAGATAAACTGGTGCTTTTCCACTGCGTGGTACAGCTTGGTACTGCGTGGTACAGCTTGGTACGGCTCGGCTCGCTTTTCCACTGCGTGGTATGACACGGCTCAGCTCGGTTCGGCTGCTTTTCCACTGCAGTAGTAGTTTCGGGACTGCACGCAGACACTGATGACGGAACTAACGACTCAACCCCGAAGACAGGAGAGGTGTAATGTAACTAATCTTTCCAGGGAACAGACGTGACTAAATGGTTTGGCCTTGGCTGCATTAGCTTATAATTTATTTTTTATTCCAAATGTGATCAACGTTTGCATAAGTACTAGACGTGTTTGGGAATTTAACATGCAACATTGTAATCATACTCTGCTGAAATAAACAAAATTACTTGAAAAAAGATTTGTTCATTTTGCTGAACGCGATCAGAGATCAGAGTCTGTAAAATGATCTGAACTTCCCACTACTATGAGTCGTTCAACATACGTCATTTACTCTGTTGCTCTGACTGGTTGTAGGTCTATCCAATTGAGGTCTTTCCTGGTTAGGTTGAAATACGCACCAATAATCACAGCCCAATAAACCAGTTTCAGACTCATATTCCTACTAGAATTGAGTATAACCATGTCAGGCTATGAATAAATAAGAATATGTACTTTGACCATGACTTTTCATTAAGTTTCACTGTATTTAAGTAAAAATGCAGCCTTGGTGAGAATGAGACTTCTTTCAAAAACATTAAAAAGTAGTTTAAAGCCACAATATGTAATGCTTGAAGATGCCTTGATTTCACTGAGCTTTTATTATGCCGCAGATGAGCACTTCCAGAAATTGTGGGTAATGCGGGTATGATGTCATTGATAACCAACCCGATCCTGGTTAAAATTGCTTATTTCTCTCTATCTAAACATTCATGGAAACATCTGGGATAATGTAAGTACACAATAACACTGTAACACAATATAACATTGTTGCAGTGGTTTTTGGACATTTTAAATAAAAAATGTTACATATTGTGCCTTTAAATACCCTGATTCAAGTCCTGAATGCGAAATTAAAGTCTGCCATCCTCTAATTGAGAAAACAATTAATGAATGTGAAAAGTCTTTCCAGACAGTAGCGTGATATATGTGCAGATTGAGGTATACCGGACATGTTTGTTGTTTTTGGGTGCTGGTGCCGTGCTGTCAGGGCTCAGGGTGGAGGGGAGTGCTAAAAAAAACAATGCAGACCACGGTGGGAGGCTGTAGTCCACTTCCTGTGCAGTGCACACTTGGAAGTATCAAATGCACAGACACGGCCATCCTAAACAAAACAACACTACCTATAATTCTTAAACATCTGTGACTGACAGCTATGTTGTAGAGTGTAGTCTATAAAAATAGCTTACCTCAAAATGACCTGTGTGTAAATCTGGCTATGATGTGTTTTCATATGAGGCGGAGGCATCCTAATTTGCACCTAGTACAGCATATTTTCTCTTCTTTCCGCTGTGTTTCTTTTTTTCACTCAACCTTTCTCTTTGGTCTAAAATCTCTTGCACAGAATGCCCTATATAGTTAACGCACTGCCTCTGGAGAACTGGGATATAATTCATTTGGGTCAGTGTGGCTCTCACAACCCCTTTACAAACATCTGAACAAAAGCAGATGGAAACATGAGCAGGCAGGAAGTCAGATTTAGGCTTCATGAAGAAAGAACAAGAGAGAGGGACAGTGGATTTTCACTTGGCTTAATGAAAAAGAGAGAGTGCAACAGGGTGACTGCAGCTGTGTTTCAAACCCTCAGAGCCTACTGCTTGCATAGGCACCTGACTTCTATAGTGGCTTCCTAACTTTGTGACTGATTGCATATATTATATTAGAGGTGTAATGGTACGCAGAAATCACAGTTCGGTACATACCTAAGTTTTGGGGTCACTGTTCGATACAAGTTTGGTACAACAGGAAAAAGCAA
This sequence comes from Gobiocypris rarus, assembly GCA_023029165.1. Taxonomy (NCBI): domain Eukaryota; kingdom Metazoa; phylum Chordata; class Actinopteri; order Cypriniformes; family Gobionidae; genus Gobiocypris; species Gobiocypris rarus. The sequence continues at coordinate 29,924,330 of CM040932.1, forward strand.
CAAATCCCCAATGCTAGGTTTCTTTTCATTTATTACAGTTTGTTCCAAATAGCAGCATTTAGTCCCCCCTGAGGTAGTTGGTACAGTACAGCATTCTTTAGTGTATTAGGCACCAAGCAGTAAACAAAATGTACTCTTTCAATAGGTCATATTTTTTGTAGGGCTGATAAAAAACAAAAGGAATTTGGTCAGCTACAAAGCTGAAAAGCATCTCTTGTGTTATAAAAGTACAAAACAATACAAAATAAAACTTGTGCAGAGACTAGATTTTGCACTCCTTTTTTGCACTCCTTTTCTGCCTAGCTGGGTAGCTCAGATGATTGGCACATCTGGATGATGTTGTTTGATTAACATGTTGTTCATAGCCTACGCTGTCATTTTCTTTGCACGTCTTTATTTGCAAGAGTTCATTAAAATGCGGTGACAATGACGGATGCACAAAGAGAAAGAAATAAAAAAATCACGGAAAGATGAGCGAGAAGGGGAAAAAGTGACATCTACATCCGCGCCTACTTCACCTTTCCACGAGGAAACATCGAGTGAAGAGTCACCTAAGGCCTTTCCCATTTTAGGACATGCATATTTTATCACTAGACTGTAATAGTAAACTTAAAATACTCTGTCAAGTTTGTGGAGCTCATCACAAAAATTAAGCAAAACTCAGTGCATATATTCTGATTCTCAAATACATGTAAGTGAACATGTTTTGTTGTTGAAAAATATAAATGATCAAGTTAGTTGATCTATAATGCGTGATGGGCATCGTTAGTTTGTTAGTTTGCGTTGCAGTTAAAAAAAATCGGATCTGTCAGATTTACAACACGTCAATTCATCCACTTCTGAAATACATGAAAGTAAGTGGCTGGTAAAGTGGCAGAAGATTAGAGTAAACTTTATAGTTACTTACACAATGTGTATATGATATGAATACATCATGTCGTTAATGGATTGTTATTGCCTCATCCATAGACATCACTGTGTATTTTACAAACTGTATTGTTTTGCTAGTACTTGTGTATTTAAATGTGTATCTGGTTAGTGCCAGCTAAAGCGTGAAAGCATTGTGTACTCGCACTAGTGAAGTGACGGTGAGGAAATTTTCCCAACAGTTAATCAACGTTTGAATACCGGTATAACCGACAGGGCTTTTAAATCGCAAATTCTAAACCGAAAGTAAAGTGCGCACGGCCACCTCGGGCATTCAAAATGGAGCGGAGCAGAGCAAAGTTGAGCTTCCATAGAAATTAACTGAAAATGTGCCACTGGACAGGCAACGTGAATTACAGTCCGGCCATGAATGAATGACAGTGCGGGAATGCGCATTTTACTTTCAGTTTAGAATTAGCGCCAGTTCGGGGGCAGGTTGCTTGAATGGTGTGTTCATGAGCCTATTATTCTTAATAAAAGACACAACAACAAAACAGTACAATGACTCACTTATATTGACGCTTTTAAATTTTGCTTTGAAACCAAATCTTCCGCAATCATCTTGTAGCTCCTCACTCTCAAATTAAATCTCGTTCAGCTCACGCTGTATTTAATTGTAGTGTCTGTTCTCTAACTGAACAAAATGATTTTATTACTATAAAAAATTAATTTGTGAAATTTTAAATCGCACATTATCAAAAAATGATCGCATTACATATGTTATATTATATATATATATATATATATATATATATATATATATATATATATATATATATATATATATATATATATATGTTATCAGGGTTTGACATTAACTTTTTTGCTCACCAGCCACTGTGGCTGGTGGTTTACCTGACACATATAGATAACACTTTACAGTTGGTTTTATGACTAAGTTTTGTAAGTCTGCAATTTGTAGGCTACTAGGAACTTTTTTTACAGGAACCTTTTTTACAGGAATGGTTCTGCTGTGATCTTTGTTTGAAATTATTTTCACTGCTGAAATAGAACAAAAACAGTTAAACACTGTATGATGAATCTCCTATGTACATTTCTGCTTTGAGTGCAGATTTCAGTGAGTAAGAGCTCTGAACAAAACTCCAGCTTTCATGACTAATCTATTATTAGAAATTGCATTCATAAGCTCAACAATATCGCTTGTGATTGGTTATAATGCGCAACGCGATTATAACAGGTGCCTTTTGAGAAGACCCAATAAAATTCAACCCGTACAAGTGACTATGTTATACGCCACAGCATCAAATCCACCCGCAAATGGCGGGTTACTGGGTGTTAATTTCAAGCCCTGTATGTTATATATAATGCTAATATGTGACCCTGGACCACAAACGCAGTCATAGGTTGCACGGGTATATTTGTGGCGAAAGCCAACAATACATTGTATGGGTCACAATTATAATTTTTTCTTTTATGCCAAAAATCATTAGGATATTAAGTAAAGATCATGTTCCATTAAAAAAAAAACATTTCAATGTCCTACCGTAAATATATAAAAAATGTGTTATTATTAGTAATATGCATTGCTAAGGACTTAATATGGACAACTTTAAAGACGATTTTCGATCTCGACCAAATATTGTCCTATCCTAAACCATACCTCAATGTAAATCTTATTTTCAGATTATGTATACATATAATTTTCGAAAAATTGACCCTTATGACTGGTTTTGTGGTCCAAGGTCACATATATGTTAATATATAGATACTTTTGTATGGAAACCAGGTTCTTCCACTAGAGAAAACTTTGAACTTTATATATCATAATTATTATTTCTTGTATTAAACTTCTAGCAATTACCTGTTTTATCTTTGAGTATCTTTGCCACCTAGTCTGAGGTCAGAAAAATGTTTTTGAAAGATGTTGCATACACTCAGTCACCATGGGTGCATTTATTTGATCAAAAACACAGTAAAAACACTAATATTGCGAAATATTATTACAATTTAAATTATTATTTTTTTCGAATGCAATTTATTCCAAAATGGCAAATGGCAAAAGCCATTAATACAGTCTTCAGTGTCACATGATCCTTCAGAAATCATTCTAATGATGAAAATGCAGCCTACAGAGGAAGCTTGCTAAGGTTTGGAACAGGCCTACGCTGTGTGCTTTTGAACAATACACATAAAAAGGGCACACTCCTACAAAATCTTCTGCAGTGTATCCCTAAAAAAGATTGGTGGACAGGAGGTCAGGTGAGCTCTGAGGGAAGGTGAGAAACCAGTTCTGAATTCACCCAGAGCTGAACTAACATGTTCATCTATTTTTCATCCTCTGACCCTTTTGTGATCCAGAATATTCTTCACAGCCCTCTCACTCTCTCTCATTCTCTCTCTCTTCATCCAGCACTCACCGAGCTGTAACCTGAACCATCCATTTACCCTGCCAGGGGCCACAGCTCTCTCTCTCATTGTCTGTTTGTAAGTGTATGTGAACAGTGAATGATAACATAAGCACTTGTGTGTAGAAGTGGACCCTGACATCACTTCAGGCAGGACTTCAAGGCAACACGGGAGCGTTCAAGCCATTAATATGGACAAGATTAGCATTTTTATTTCTACATGCACATTAGTAATAAAGATTCACATTACCTCTCCGGCACTTCACATGCTCACATACCAAGAGCATGCACTACACTGACCAAACATTGAAAGCAGGTAAGAAATATTTGTAATTCAGACTATGCTAACACCCAGACCGGGTGGCATACACAGACACAGAGACAAGGAGGCTGAGGCGTGTCTATCTAAGAGTGAGTGGTCCTCTTTCCTCAGCAAATACTGAAATCTGATTACGCTTGGAGGATGAAACAGATGAGAAATGAGAGACGCCTCCACCAGCTCCTGCTAGACAGATTTGTGTGCGTGTGTGTGTGTTGTCCTCCTACATGGTGAGGACCAAATGTTCCCACAAGCAGGGCAATACCAGAAATCTTGGACCTCATGGGGACATTTTTTGGTCCCCATGAGGAAAACATCTTATAAATCATACAGAATTATGTTTTTTGAAAATGCAAAACTAGAGATTTCTGTGATGGGTAGGTTTAGGTTTAGAGGATATACAGTTTGTACAGTATAAAATGAAATCCCAACGCGTGTTGTGTTGTGTTGTGTTGTGTGACCAAAAAGGTGATATTGTTCAGTCACACATATAAGAGCTTGATTTGAACAGTCCCGAAATATCCAAACGTCACACTTTTACTTTTCCCAGCACATGTTGTAGGCTTCTCAACTTCAATTTTTTTTAAATCATCACTTTTTTGTGTCAAGCTAATTTTTTTAATTAAAATTTTTTTTTAAATCATCACTTTTAATTTCATGTTGACTTTAACTACCACAGTATGGCCAGTGAATCAGCTTCATGAAAAGCACTGTGCTGGCTGACCAACAAATTGTGTACCAGCATGGAAGTTTCTGTAGGTCTAGACTGTTTTACTTTCAGCAAGGCAGAAGAAGTCTCTTAAACCATGAAATTATCTTGTGTGTTCATAGTTGTAAGTGGCTAATTCAGTGCAGATTGTATTACGTAACATTAGCACCATATTTTGCGTTGATTGTATTTGTGTGTTTCAGCACATAAAGAGAGTGAAAGAGCGAGTGTGTATAGAGCTGGTGTCCGCTACAAGATGAAAGCCCATTGACGTTTTAAAGCAGCTTCGACCTCTGCCTGCATCTGGCTGTCAATCACAGTTACCCACAGTCCCCTGAGGCAGTTTTGCCTGGCCCCATGAAAAAAAAAAACAAGATGGTGAAAGAGAGAGAGAGAGAGAGAAAGAAACATCAGGAAAACAACAGGGAGGGAGCTCCAGGCCAGCCCAGTGAAGCCATCAACACCTTAGGGCTGCATAATCATCCACTACTCAGCAACTCTGCTGGCCTCCAACACAATTTCACTGTGCACTACAGTTCCCACAATCCTCTACCCTAAGGCCCAAATATACAGGATGTCAATCAAATAGTTCAGTACTGATGGTGTGCTTTGAGATCCGACAATCCAATAGCTGCATTCGTCATCTCTACGCTCATGTTTGTACAGACTAGAGATCGAAACCCTGATGTACAGCATATTGAAGGAGAAAGATAATGATTAGTGTTAGTGATAGACCTCTCAGACATCTTACTGACCTATACAGCATATAATATTTATTGACAAAACCTTAAGTCTTTGTTAATGATTTTTAAGACCATTTCCAAATAGTGAACAAATGCAAGCAACAGATGTTTAAAGGGATAGTTCAAATGACAATTTTGTCATCATTTACTCACCCTTGTGTTATTTTAAATCAGTGTCTTTTTTCGAAGGGATATAATAGAGATGTTTAGCAGAATGTACTTGCTGCTCTTTTCCATATAATGCCATTTATAAAATCACCAGTCTCCCAAAAATACATAAAAGTATTTTATTTTCCAATAGTATATAAATACTAGTATAGTGTTATTCAGAAGAACAGAATTCTTAATCAGACTCACATTCACGTACATATTTTATTTTTAATATGGCGACTCAAGATCTGTTAAACTAGCTTGTACATTCAAAAGCATTAGTTTAATAACCCGATCAGCAGTGATGTCAGTTGTTAATACATTTTTATTGTATGGTTTCAGAAGACTTGCAATATAATGCAAAGTCATATGGATTGTCATGTTATGATGCTTGAAAGCATCAAGTCCCAGACCACCAAGACTCCAAACATTTTCTGTTGAGCAAGAAAGTCATAGCAACCATCATGATGGTGAGTAAATTATGGCAGAACTTTCTTTCTTAGGTGATCCGTTCCTCTAATGGTTCCCAATGTAGATTAAATTGTCAAGGCATGGCATCGAGTTCAGATAGATATTTTTATTAGGCAGAGCTGATGGGTTTAGCAATTAGAGGAGTAGACATAAGGCATAATGTAGTCAGTCTCAGACGGTACAAACAAGATTAATTTCCAGGTGGTCGCAATGTGTGGCACACACAACACACATACAGCCAACACGCTCAGGTCCAACAGCAAAAAGCACGTTCAGTGGTAAAAACATATTTGAGCAGTGTCAGACACTGAAAAGGCTCTGTATTCTGTGTGATACTAATGAAACACACACGTACAAAAAACTAACACTGATCTGGACAGACATACAGAGTCGTCCATTGAATACATTTGCTGTGAGAGGTGTAAAGATCTCACCCTCACGGTAGCAACTTGGGAGGTGTGCTTGAAAAAGTGATGAGGTCTTAAAAATTCATCTTAATATCTAATCTTATAATGACTGATTCATTGATGCATTATTCCAAACTTGACATCTTTGTTATCTTTAATCAAAATATCACTTGCTCTTCCTCTTTTTGTAGTTTACATTATTTAGGCTGTACAGGCTATTAAATTCAGCATGAAGTGAATGAATTCACCCTACACATTTAGGACCATATTTTTACGATCTGAGCGCGTGGTCTAAAGCACATGGAGCACTTAGGGCATGTCGTTTTTGGTATAACGTGCAATAAACTACTCAGAGTCTCATCTCCCATTCCCTTTAAAAGCCAGTTGTGCTTGCACCATAGCGGAATATAGACACCCTCAAACTGACGAGTCAGTTTAAATGCACGTGTGTATTGTCACGATAAGTTAAATATGTAGCCAATTTCATTCATCATTACTACAAATAGGTAGCCTGGCAAGGCCATACTCAATTCTAGTCAGAATTCTAGTCAGAGTCTGGTACCGCTCCATTGAGTTTTGACTATGGGGCGTGTTTCAACCGAGCCAGGAAAGACCTCAATTGGATAGACCCACAACCAATCAGAGCAACAGAGCGACGCGTAACATTAGTTGTCAAATGTCAACAGAACTCAACTGCACTGTGTTGTCAAGTCCGTGTTTTTCTCCATGTCCGCGGGTTGAAGCGACCCCAATTATGTGATTATATAAACCCAGGAATGCGAATTTTAGCAGGCAACCTTGCCAAAATAACATATTTTGCCAACCAAACGCCATTTTTTTCCGGAGATCCCCCGGAAAGTTATTGTTTTGGGCTATAGTTTTGAGTAGCAACTGTGCGCGACATTGCAAAAAAACGTGGCAACCTTGTCTGCATGCGCGCTGGATTAAGTAACGTTACAAGAAAAAGATGAGTGTAAACGATCTTTGCCAGTGTTGTAAAAAAAGAATTTAACGATACACAGAGTACTTACCAACACGATCATCGTTTCTGAGAGAAATAGTGAAGGTGAATGCATATACGAACAAGTTCTCAGTTTAGGATAAGAGCAAATTCAACCCAAGCGCCTTTGATGACGTGGATGATTACGTTACTGTTGATCATCTGTCCATCATCGTCTAAAGCCCGCCCTGACAATTTCAATGGTCCGAACAGTTTCTGTTCGGGCATAATAACTCCTCTATGGATCGAGGCCAGACCGAATTGCCCGAGCAAAAAATTTTGTGGGCGGGGCTAAATTTGGCTGGCATCCAGGCTAGCAAATAGGTCATTCTGATATAACTATTCATTATGACATGTAGGCATTTTTATCTTTATGTACACAATAATAATTGTAATCATTTTATTTTTAATATTTGGCATGTTTGTGTGTGCTGCGCATCCTGTGTGTGTAATAAGCAGAGTGTATGCACATTGTGCTCCCCCCTATAGGGACACATTACTAATGTGCCCTTTAAATAACACAAAAAAATACTGCACTACTGACTTTAGACCAGGTTTTTGTTGGTCAGCTGCGCAGTCATTTTCATTTGCTTTAAAATAGCAACCCGCCAAAAATGGTGCCTGAACATACCTTGTTTTCAGACCAGCACACCAATGGGCAAACAAATGGGTGCAAAGGCATTTAAACAACGTGGTGATGGACATGAAAAAGATAACTAAGTCAGACTGAAACTAGCAAAAAACAATTGCGTCATGCCTGGCGGTGCATTGCGCCGGGTGTATGATAAGACCTTTTATTGTTATTAACAATCAATAAATAAAATAAAGTCCATTTTTTCAGAAGTAATCAGATGAATGTCACATACAGTACAAAAGATCTGTCGATACTTCCATTTAAACACAACTTTAAATAATGTTAATCAGTAGCTAAAAAGCTCAAAGCATTGCTATGCCAATCTCACATTCACGTAATTCTGGCATGTAGGCCAATGTAATGACCACTTTTTACTATCCAATTGATTAATTCTTGCCCTACCTTAGCATCACATTGTGGAAAAGTAAATTGCATTGTGGATGCCAATTCATGTTCACTTAACAGAATAATTTCTGTTCTCTTTACCTGAATTGAATGAGAATGTATAGCAAAGTATTGACCTAAGATGATATGATTGTGGCGATAAAAATAGAACAAAGAGAGAAAGAGAGAGACAGATGGATGACAGGGGAAATGACAGTATGTGTGTGTGTTTAAAAGAAAGGTGATCTTCATGCGGAGTGAGGGAATAGGGAGGGAGCTAAGAGAAAAGGGGTATAAAGAGGCACATCTGTGCTTAACTTGCTCCAGGGCAAGTCTGTTCCCTCTGACACCTTCTAAACACACACACACACACACACACACACACAAACATACTCATGTTCACACACTTCCAATGTTATGAGTTTCAGTAATGGGGCCACTTTTTTTACAATAAACTATAATTAGTGAACAGTGAGTGCTTAACAGTTACACAATCTCTTTCGGTCTTTTCGTTCTTAATTTTAAGACTGACAGTGCATATATTCATAATTAATGTAAAAATCTATGTATCGTGAAGTATAATATTTGTTTCTAAGAAAATATGATGAAAATAGGGGAACCCAGGACTGCCGGTAAACTAAATTAGCATCTAATGCAAATGAGTGGGGTGCTTAATGGTGGAACAGGTGCAGGCAGGGCCCCTAAATGAGATAAATGAATAAAACATCCCTGGGCACGCCTGTGAAAGCTGACACAAAGTCAATGGCATGAATTATTCAGCAGCCAGCCGAGGCTGCGCGCTGCTGACCTCTCACCGCAGGAAGTGCATCCCAAACACAACAAACCACAACAATGGACTTCAGACACGGGGGTTCCCTCTGTGCAGTGCGCACGCAAATACACACACCCACTGAGCGGTACACAATGCTAAATATAGATCTATGAAATCTTGATGGGCCTTGCCATATGGATGAGAGGAGCCAATAGAGACTGTGTTCACTACAATTAAAAAAATCTGAGTGTTTTGTCTTTTTCCAGGAAAAGATCTAAAAAAAAAGAAGCTTTTTTGCCAATCATTAAAAAAATAACGCTCAAAAGTAATTTCAATAAATATTCTAAAACATGTTTTATGCAAATTTTGCTTATAATTTTTTTTAAATAATTTCTTTAAAAAATCTTTAGATATATTTATGTATCAAAAAGACAACAATACAAATAAATAATATATTTTTTCGGAAAAATGTCTTCAGTAAGCAAAGAAATAAATAAAAATACACATATTTATTTATTTTTTTCAGATGTGGTTGATCACTGGTTCAAACGTGTGTGTGTGTGTGTGTGCGTGCGTGTGCGTGTGTGTGTGTGTGTGTGTTGACAGAAATAACAGGATTACCCTGATGTCTCTGCGTGAGAGCATGCAGTGGAGAGAGGCAGAGAGGGGATGTTTTCCCAGCATGCCCTTTACAGGGGAATCTAAGGTTGCTTAGAGCAGACTGAGAAAACCATCAGGTTTAACGTTCATAAGTTGTATGTGTGGGCTTATGGCTAAAAAAGTGAACGATTGGGAGAGTGCATCTGTTGCTGCAGAAGTAGACAGGAAGCCGCCCTGAAGCTGCAGTGACATCACCTTCCCCGGGAGGAGCACTTCCTGTCTGACATTCCTCAATCAACACACACACACACTCGTGAGGAAATGGCATACATCAACAATACCCTCCGTATGAACACACACAAACACACGGTCTCACCCGCACACATGCTTCTTAAAACAACACCAGTGTAATCGTGTCACCGCTAGTGTGTGAAAATGAGACAGTTTGGTTGTTTTTCTTGGGAGTAAAATGAAGTTTTCCTCTCTGTTTCTCATCAGTAAGTGTTGTCAGTAGCATTGAGTGTCTAATCAGTCATCCTGTAGGTCAGATCTGTGTCTAAAGCGTATGAAGTGGATCAGTGATCTGGCTGATCCGTGGCTCTTATCTGTGAGAGCAGAGGAGACTCTGACTGCCAGGGTTTCTAGCACTAGCCTGAAGGGCCGATCGGTCTTTCCAGAGATCACAACCTCATGCCCTGTGCGTGAACAACAGGCTGGACAGGCATAGAGATAGAAGAGTACTGAGTAGAGCAGAGAGAGCAGCTGTGTGTTTGTGTGTGTTTATAACATGTATTTGGGACAGAATTAGCCAACGTTGCCAATGTAATTTATGCAAAAAAACGAATAAAACAATAAACTTTCTTTCTAAATATTTCTTAAGCAGCAAATCAGCATATTAGAATGATTTCTGAAGGATCGTGTGACACTGAAGACTGGAGTAATGATGCTGAAGATTAAGCTTTGCCATCACAGGAATAAATTACATTTTAAAGCATTCAAATAGAAAACAGTTATTTTAAAATTTGATAATATTTCACAATATTTCTGCTCTTATTGTGTTGATTAAATGAATGCAACTTTGTTGTGCATAAGAGACTTCTTTCAAAAACATGAGAAAGTCTTACCAACCTCAAACGTTTCTATGCACATTTGGAAATTGGAACTTTTATTTGCATCTTCATGTTTCATCAAATATCTTTTAATGCAAAATCATAAAATTCACTTAAAAATACATTGATGGAGCCCAGGCTATTGTTGAATGTACCAGTAGTTAAAATATGAAGAAACAAATGTTATATGAACCTTTCAGAATGGGCTTTTTCTTTCTTCTTATTTTGATAGCAGAGTAGTATATTAGTAAATGGGTTGGAGTTCTAATTAATTAGTTTAAATTATATATATATATATATATATATATATATATATATATATATATATATATATATATATATATATCCATATAATCAGGTTAATTAATAAGCTTAATTAAAAAAAAAATAGATGTCAATGTGACATTCCCATTTAGATACATGGATAATTGTGCGAGGGAGAGAGCAACAGAGAAGAAAAGTAGGCACTCAGTATATAGAGAAAGTAAAGACAGAATGGTGAAGTTGTCAGGGGGGAACAGCACACACAGGGCCACACACACAGGCACGGGCGAGTAGAGAGGAGTGCATGCTCTTCTTTGGGAACCATCCAGGCGGATGATGAGATTGTTGACAGTGAGCTGCATATCTTTAACCCTGTATTAACTTGGAACAGCAGAGCTTGGCCTTTTATTATTCCTGCACCGTTTGGGCTTAAGTAGGCCACACATCTACACCTATGCACACAGACTCACAAATACAAGCATGCGCGCGCGCACGCACGCACACACACACACACACACACACGTTTGTTTTTGTGAAATGTGGGGACATTCCATAGGCGTAATGGTTTTTATACCGTACAAACCGTTTTTTCTATCCCCCTACACTGCCCCTGCCCCTAAACCTACCCATCACAGGAGACTGTGCAGTTTACTTTCTGTGAAAAAAACCTCATCCTGTGTGATTTATTAGCATTTTGAAAAGTGAGAACATGGGGAACGTCCTCATATTTCACCCTCTTTTTGTAATACCTATGTCATACCCATGTCATTATACACATTTGTGTCCTGATATTTCACAAAAACATGCCCACACACACACACACACACACACACACACACACACACACACACACACACACACACACACACACACACACACTCTCTCTCTCCAAAAAGAGACATTGTCACTGCATAGGAGCACATCACCTTTCAGCAGTTGTGACAGCCCAGCCTGGAAAGTCGCGCACACTTTTTAAAGCCAACGCACACATTTTCCTTCACTCTCACTCCCTGTGTATCTCTTTTAGTTAATTTTTTGGAGAAAAAACAGAAGCATGTTTACTGCAAATGCTTTCCTTGACTGCATTACTGTTGTTTTCATGGCTCGCACACACAGACACTCACGCTGAGCTCTCCACAGTCTCTCAGTCTTAATTGCCACACAATAGGGCTACAGACCGGACAGGATTACGTTAACAATGGGAGCCCCAGCCTGTGAGGATCACTCTCTGGCCACCGATTCAGAGAACAGCTCTGTGAAATAGAGCCCGCTAATCCACTAATGCAAACATACTGCAGGAATGGAATATAGCGCAGCTCACTGTCACTGTCTCTCTCCCATCCATAGATAGATAGATAGATAGATAGATAGATAGATAGATAGATAGATAGATAGATAGATAGATAGATAGATAGATAGATAGATAGATAGATAGATAGATAGATAGATAGATAGATAGATAGATAGATAGATAGATAGATAGATAGATAGATAGATAGATAGATAGATAGATAGATAGATAGATAGATAGATAGATAGATAGATAGATAGATAGGTAGATAGATAGATGGATGGGTGGATGGATGGACGGATGGACGGGACCGATGGACAGATAGATAGATAGATAGATAGATAGATAGATAGATAGATAGATAGATAGATAGATAGATAGATAGATAGATAGATAGATAGATAGATAGATAGATGATAGATCACAAATGTGACTGCCATTCTCATTCTCATGCTGTTTTTGAATAAAATAGCACATCCTGTGTGAGCGGCCCCTAGCAGAGCAGGAGCGAAAATGGTTCTGTGAAAACACCCTGAGAAACATTGCTTCCTGTTCTGCTTTCATGAGAGCTGAAGGTCTTCTAGAAGGTCAAATCTGGCCAGCAGTATAGTTGCGAGCCAAAGACGTCCATTAAACATTCAGAGAAAGGGCACATCAAGCCCGTTCCGTGGCGTTTTCCATCCTTCACTGTGTTATTTCTTCATGAAGTGGATATCCAGATGTTGAAGATTACATCACAAATAGAGCCTTCCAGCGGGGTCAGGGCTCGCGACCGAGCGCAAAGCCACAGAACTCCCACGGTTTGTGCTGGAACTCTGAACTTTCTGCACTCAGAAATCACTATCAGTGTTTAAGAGTATCCACAGTGATGAAGGCATCAACTGCAATGTTCCCAGGGAGATAGAACGACACCTTTCCCCATTACTGTACGGCTTATTGAGCTTCAATTACTCCTAACACACACAATGATAAGAGAAAGAAATCGAGAAAGAGAATAAGAGAGAGCGGGCTTCTAAGGGATGTGAAAGAGATGAAACAGGAGGCAGTGAAAAGGGCTGCTATTAGATGTCACTGGCCTTTTGTGTCCGTGTCAATGAGAGCAGATTAAAGTATTTGAAATAATCTTACTGGGGCATTAACAGAGCTCAGAATGTAAAAGAAGAAGAAAAGGAGAAGACGAGGAATCAATCAGGACACACATACATTTACACATGAAATGAGATTAGACACAGCCATCCAACGTAAACTGAACACACCCTCTGAGAAAATAGCTAGCAAGCGAACCAGTTTAAATTTCACGTGAGTAATTCAATTTACCACAATCACATTTTCAAAAGCATCCCAATGAGTCTGGGAACTCGAACCGTGAGCCGACGGTCCCGTGAGCACAGATCTGCTGCGAGTAAGATTTGTTCTTTTAACAATCTAATAAGGCATTGTTAGTTGGCTTTATTTCCCTGACATTCCTCTGGTTTCGCTGAAGTGGCCTGTTGTGCCGTCTTATGAGAGGAACCTAATTAGGAAATCACTTTCATTACTCTTCCAAAGGAATTAGCGCTAGCCTTGCTAATTACTGCTGTAAAACCTAATCAGCTCTTTGAAACAAGACCACACTAATGAGCTCTTATTTATTCAGCTAAATAACTTCAAGGGAAGGAAGACGCTCAAAATCATATTTTTTGATGAATTTGGGAGCGCGTGTGTGCTCGTCTGCGCTTGCCCTAATTGATTCTGTTCCATATTGCGCCTTGTTTGTTAGGAACCCCAGAATGTGAATGTGGCCAAGAAAATATTGAAAGTTCCAGTAAACTCTTCCATATTTTAAATGACCTATTTTCCCATCTTGGAGAGACACATGACTAAAAGGAAACTGTTACTAATTCCTTTTAGTAACAATTAGCGATGCCCTCGCACCTGAGCCTAAAGGGGTCTGTGGTGACCTCGAGCACAGCTGCCGACTTCCGCCAGACCCGAAAAACAAGCATTCAGACCGTCAACAGCTACAGCGGCGCTGCAACAGGAGGATCTCAGGAAGCATTTCAGACAAACTTTATACGTGGAAACAATCAAGAAGAGTAAGTGATGGGCAGTGTGTTTGTGTGAGCGTGTGTTGGGTGGAGGTGATGCCACGTGGCATTGAGGGGCTGCAGCTGTCTTTGAGAGCTGTGAAGCGTTCTAACCCAGTGGAGCAGAAATGGGCCAGCCTCACAGACACAGCAGCCAGGTAGAAGCCTCTCTTACCCTCTGACAAACACACACACAACACTATTGCTGGCAAAGTCACAGTGAACCTACAGCTGTGTTCATCTGATAGCACAGGCCACTGACTTATTAACACACAGATCACAACACACTTTTGACACTTAAACACTTTAATCTGCAGAAATCCATGCTTAGTTTAATCGTACCACGGCACGATAGAGTCAGAAATGAAACAGTCTCGCCCTCAATAATAACGTGACACGGTTGTATGGTCCTTTAAACAAAAAGGGTTTCGGAGACGTGCTTCGCTGCACATGCTGCTCTCTCCAGAAGTCTTGCACATCTTCATACATGCACACTTCAGAGCACACTTCATACTCAACAACCCCGACAGGGCCTCAAAACAGCCAAGCTCGATCACTAAACAATTACTCTTTTGCAAACAAATGGCTTATGTTCCAGTAAGCCTTTTTTATGCTTGTTTTTCCCACTGATGGTGAAATCTTTGAACCGCTGCCTTTGATTTGCAATGTTTTTTTACTGAGCAGCAGAGCGTATATTGTTATATGAGCATCCACAAACATGTATTCACAAAGCGTTTATAGAGCAACACTTGTCATATTGACTTTTACGCTTCATTTTCATGTATATAATAATTTGATACTTATAATTTGATAGTAAATAAAAAATGAAAACAGGCTGTTCTTTCTTTGTACACTATCAATCAAAAGTTTGGGGTCGGAAATTGTTTTCGATTTTTAAATGTATATTTTAAACGAAATTGATTCCTATGAAGGAATATTATGATCCTTCAGAAATCATTCGAATATGCTAATTTGGTGATACATTTCTTAATGAAAATATTTTTCTGGAAACCAGGTCTTTGCTCAGTATTAATCAATTTAATGCTTCCTGGCTAAATAAAAGCATACATTTTTTAATAAAAAAAAGAAATCTTATTGACCCCAAACTTTTGCATTTTTTTTAACCATCTATTTACCTTTAGTTTTTTTAAGGATGTGGTGAGTAGAAAAGAAACTTTGAAAACGAATAAAGGGCAAGTTTCTTTACAGTCTCATTTTCTTTTGTGTCAAATTTTAATATCTAGCTTGACAAACTCTGCTATCTTTTATAACTTCCTAAATTGTAATAAAGCCACTTTCAACACTTCCACTGGACTTCCTGTCTAGTGTGATGATCAGATATGTTGCAACACACATACAAACATCTAATACCCAGCTCTTACCTGTCGATGATGACTGGGTCAGACGGCGTCTCGTTGCGATTGCCACAACTTTTTTTGTCACAGCAGCGGCTAATAGAGATGGAGGGAGAGAAAGAGAGAAAGAGCAGTTAACCTGGGTATTACCGCACATATGTCAGCACCGAACTCAAACACAGTGGAGAAGGAATAGGTAGCAATTATAAAGCAGTCTTTCTTTTGCTCCTTCAAGGCAGACACTCGCTCGTACTGTACACACAGCACACAATATGCTGCTTCTTGGACTGTCTATTAGTAATTACAGCTAAAAGACTGCCCAGCTCAGAGACGGTTATTGAAGGATAAGAAGTGTGGCTGATAACTGGGCAGTGATGGAGAGAGAAGATGAGGGCAGAGGAAGGAGGGGAAAGGATACAGGAGGAGAGGTGAAAGTAAAGAGGAGTATTTTAGTATACCTGACAGGATTTCATACAAGACAGAAGGGGCAAGGTGCCTAAGTGTTGCTAATGTGTTAGCCCAAATAATTTTTTTTTATATAATTATATTTATCATTTAGATATATTATAAAGATATATACTACATTCCTGATTGCATGGGACAGCAGCAGAGATGGATACTAGAGCATGAGCAAGTGAAAGAAGACAGGAGGGATGGGTAAGGGGTGTATATGTGGTGTCTTTGGCGGATGGAGGCTGGCGGTAAACAGCAGGTGGGGCGGTGAGTTCAGGTTTCCTTGCACAGATGGCAGAGGGGCTAGTATGAGAGAGAGCATAGGGCATGAGACATCATGTGATAGGAGCAGAACAGATCTGTGTGTGAGTGGGCACCTTTAGACCTGATGAGCTTGATAAGATGGATTGAGCTTGACTCCTCATTCCCGCACCCTGGCGGGCTAAGCGTTGTTGTTAGTTTGGACAGAGTGTGGTTGGGCTCCTGTCTCAGTTTACTCTTCCTTGCTGTTGTATTTTTACCTTCCTGCCTCTCTCTGCTCTCATTTTCTCTCACTCCTCTGAGAGCAGTCAAGTCTTTTGCAATGTTCTCTCAGAAAGTGGGTCACACAGGAGCAAAGCTTTCTGGGATGTGAGGGGTGGGCACAGATGGATGTGACACTCTGATAACCCAATAGCCAGCCAGAACCCATGGGAAACCACAACAAGGCCCCCCACCACCATTCTTGAACGGCCAAGCCCCCCATCAACGATATGCTAATGACTCCACGCATGCTCTGGCTTCGTTCAGGGGGATTTTTCGTCCATTCCGGCTCTATTTGCTACGTCCCAGCGGACCTGCAGGGGAACCGTAATCTTTAATCTCAAGCGTTTCCTCCTGCTGCAGCATTTGAAGAAATTAAATCCAAATTGCTGCACGTAATTACCAGGATGTGGCCCTCGCTGATGATATTAAAGCTGAACTGCCCTTAGATCAGCTTCTTTACAGGCAGCAGCTCTAAAATAGCCCCCAAAACCAAACAAAGCAACGTTTCTCCCACTGTGACCACCCAACCTTTAATAATCTGGCCAAGTTTGTGATGTTTTATCTGCACCACACAAACCAAACTAAACCTCATCAATCCGTGTATATGAGGATGTGGAACTCCATCATAAAGAGCCCAGAGTTGCGTTTGAGCAATTGTTTCTAGCCTTGCCTGTGAGCGAGTTGTTTGGGAAAATGCGTCTCTGTCTCATGCTTGCAGGCCCATGCGGCACCATATGGCTAATGGCAAGGCGTACAGCAATTAACAGCCCTGATTAATGGAAAGCAGTCTAATTGCAGACTGGTAATTGTGCCTTTCTCTCAGTACAGGCTCTGTATCGAAACAAGATACAGAGATGAAGAAGGGAAAAGGGAAGAAGCTTGAGACAAGACTTAGTTGTTTTTCTGCAGCTTTTAGAAATCTCTTTGGTGTGCAACCAAGTACAGACATTTGCATTGGCAGGGCCTTACAGGTTCCAGTAGTGATATGTACTTTAGATGTGATCCGTGTAATCCTACAGTGACAGATCAAAGCTGACGCGGTGAGCCTCTGTAGGCACGTATGGTACTAAGTGTTTGTGTCAATACACATCTTTAAATCAGCGACTATTTTGAAAGAGCGATAACAGAAGGCTGTGTGCGTGCAGAGCCTTGCACACGTGTGTGTGTGTGTGTGTGTGTGTGTGTGTGTGTGTGTGTGTGTGTGTGTGTGTGTGTGTGTGTGTGTGTGTGTGTGTGTGTGTGTGTGTGTGTGTGTGTGTGTGTGTGTGTGTGTGAGAGAAAGGTGGTGAGGGGGAGTGAAAGATTGAAAGAGAAAGAGGAGAGAGCCTTGGCTCGCCTGCACATATTTCATTGTCAAAACTTAAAGCAAGCTGCATTCATTAGCTGTGGAATAACAAGATGATTCTTATTGAGTAATGAGTTTTTCCTTGTCCTAATTAACCAAGCATGAGTGGTATATTTTTAGTAGAAAACTGTTCAAATGCTCTCCATTTCAACCAAAAATAGATGAGGACTCATCTCCACAACCCAGTTTTAAGTGCAAGGAATTTATCTTTTGATTTTAATTAAAGGTGCATGGCTTTCTCTCGCTCTCTTTTTTTTTCTTTGCAGAGCAAGAGTGGATGACCTGGATAGCGATTCAAGAAGGCAGAGAGACAAGGGTTGCTCTGAACTTAAGGTCTGTCTTCCTCCATTTCTCATGCCATGAAACTCCATTTTTTATACTGTCACTACAAACAGGGATGTGAAAATCTATATATCTATAAAACTAAACCTTCAAACTTTCAAATCAAGATCAAAATTTGTCTTGACAAACATTGCTTTTTAGTTAATATGAGTTATTAGTTATTTAAAATAGCAATTCTGCATTTTGTTTGCTAATTCAATTCAAATTCAGGAATTTCAATTCTAAATGGTGACAACCCTTAGCCTGGATGCCAGCTGAATTTAGCTCCGCCCACATCATTTGAGTTCGGGAAATTCGGTCTGGACTTGATCCGTTGTGGAGCAACTATGCTGAACAGGAGCTGTTTGGATCAATGAAATTGTCAGGACGGGCTTTAGACGATGATGGACAGATGATGAACAGTAACGTAAGCATTCACGTCACCAAAGAGCGCTTGGCATGAATTCGTTTTAATCCTAAATGGAGAACTTGTTTGTATATGCATTCACCTTTACTATTTCTCTCAAAAATTATGATCGTGTTTTTACTTTACAACATCGGCAAAGACGGTTTACACTCATCTTCCTCTTCTACTTCTTCTAGCGTGTGTGCAGTTGAGTTCTGTTACTATCTGTCGCTCCGTTGCTCTGATTGGTTGTAGGTCTATCCAATTGAGGTATTTCCTGGTTCTGTTGGAACACGCCCCATAATCACAGCCCAATGGAGCAGTATCAGATATTCTGGCTAGACAACCCTGACTGTTAAATGCACTGTCGAAAAGTGTACTTCTCTACATGGTTTTTGTGTGTTTATTTCAACAATAATTAAAATAAGAACCACCAATCACCGAAAAATGAGCCTCCAAAAATAGAAATGTTAGCTGCCATCTATTTTGAACAAAGTCAAGCTTGATTTCTAAGGCCGAGCCACAGTCTGGGAAAAGAACAGTTCTAACTCTGATAGGAAACAGGCTGGCGTAACTTTATCAGGATCCCATTTGGGCTGGTGAAAAATGATCTGGGAGTGTCTTGTGTAATAGTGCATTGTAAGTCTAAACTTGAGCTTTCATATAAACGTACTGCATCCCTCTTAAATAAAAGTAAACTGTTTATTCCAGTTTTGACAGACGTGTATGATAAATTAAAGAATAATGATCTGACCTTTCAGCAAATTTATAATAATGTTAAGCTATCCTTTCCATTACGTCTAATTTTACAACAAGACTTACACACAGCTGTGTGTGTGTGTGTGTGTGTGTGTGTGTGTGTGTGTGTGTGTGTGTGTGTGTGTGTGTGTGTGTGTGTGTGTGTGAGCAGAAAGCTCAGCCCTGTCACACTAATGTTAGATCCAGAGGTCCGCAGCCTTGCCAAGACAAGAACGATGCCAAAGTAAAGCACTCACAGTCAGTGGGCAGAGCTTGGTAGGGAAGATTCAAGAGCTTGATTGTGTAATAGTGAAGGACGGAGTGTGGTGTATTGCACATGTGTGTGTTTCTCACCTGCACATGATCTCGTGCGTCAGCAGCACCCGGCACATCTCTGGGTTTTTGTCTTGCCCTTCATAGATAATTGCCTGATGGATAAGAGAAGGTGGAAAAATGTGGTTAGAGAACTAACAACTGACAAACATAAACGCTCTGAGCGTGCACAAATTTCCATGACTAACTCTCAGGGTGTTTTAAATCATGAGAGGAACTTGATATCTGGTTGTATCGTTCCACTGAAGTAAAAACATTATGACATCACATCATTACTCCATACACACACTGCAGCGCTTGTAGTGGTTAATGTGACTCTTCTTCCATCTGGCAGAGGCTGTCGTTGAAATATCTTATGCATCATCATGGGAATGATCAGGTCAGTTTTAGTATCTTTGTTTCAAAATGTTCTGTTCATTCGGTCCTGTGTTTCTAACTCTACACACTGGGCTCTGAATTTCATTTATGTCATTTTGTTTCAGCCTAATCAATCAATAAAAATCACCTAGTGCACCGTGGGAAGGCTTGAACAGAGTCTTTGTGTGCGGGGTGGTCTGTCTCTGTCTCAGCCAGGCTTAAAGTGGGCAATTTAATGCCCACTTACCTGCTGCAATGGAAAACGATCCTTAACCACCTCTCTAAGAGCTTAAACTTGGTGCATCACATTTGGTATTGTGAGAATCAATGGTGTTTGGTGTCATTGACCTCAAACAGAGATATCCAAAGTTTGAATATGAAAACCTTCGAAATAATGAATAACTTAATTTTTTGAGTACCTGTTAATAAAAAAAGCTATTGGTTAAGTCAAATGGACTAGTTTTATGGTACTTTATGGAGCTTTATGTGGAAGAGCAGCATAATCATTCTGCCATTTCTATTTGTGTTTGTGAAGAAATAAAGTCATACAGGTTTGGAATAACATTATAGTGGGTAAATGATGACAGAGTTTATGTTTGGATTAACTTTTCCCTTAATCTATTACATCATTTTTAGTGATTTTATCTTGTTTCATATTTGACACAAATGAACAACACTATATGAATCCAATGAATCATAGTTGCACACAATTCAGAACTAAACCGAGAATTACTCTCCTAAATCTGAATGAAATTTGAATTGAAGTAGAAAACAGGACAGGTGCCATTCAAATCTGAATATAAGAACATTCATGTAATTGTTTTGTCAAGACTGCTTTAAAGTTTTGTAAAGGGGTAATTATAAAGCGGACAGATAGCCTACACACTTCTATGAAAGAACACTTAATTTCCCAGAATTTCACCTTCCTGTGGGGTGTGGCCAATTCAATTCCAGTTCACACTCATGAATTAAAAGGAGGCTAATTCTTCAGTTTTTAATTTTGCACAATCCTGCATTGTTTTCTCTTGGCAACATTCGGCTCCATCATTTGTTGCTCTTTGGTTTAATTAAAAGCAGACACTGGGAATCAAAAGAACTATGCTTGTAGTGTTTGTTGGACTGTGCAGATTACTGTCCTATTATGTCATAGAGGACCACCCTTGCCACAGTGCCCACCCTCCACAGGCATCTGGGGCTCACAGATTGGCTAATGATACAACAATGCAAAACATTATTGTTCGGCAAAGCACTCTTATTACTACATGAGAAAAGACATTTGCGAGGTGAAAAGAGATAAAGGAGGGTGATCCGATAAACTGCATAATTACAGGTCCCTCTAAATAAGTGTCTTACTCCAGCTAGTGTGAAATAGCCTCTCGGAAAGATGTGTGCGCGGGAGCTTCAATAAGCCTGCATCTGTGAGACTGTGCATGTGTATGCATCCACGCATGTATTTGTGCATTAGCATGTGTGTGTTTATGTGTGCGGCAAGCAGTTGGGCTGCCAGACTGGAGCATAGCGAGCCATCTGGCCCAGCTAACACTTCATCCAAAAACCTCAGCTTTGTTTCCATCCTCCAATTCCACACAAGATGTCCCCCACAGCCGTGAATCAGTGACTCTACTCAAAACATACACACACTGCAGCCTATTAACAGGCTGCTCTCTGTCACACACACACACAGACACACACACACAAACCCGTTTGCCATGAATCACTCTCTCTTTCTCTCTGAACACACATATACATGCCACTCATGGCAACTGAAGACACAGAAAAACAGCTGATGGTTCTAATGAGGAACTGTTTCCCTCACAAGTGCACAATGCTTTTTCAATTACATGAAACACTTGCTTGAAAACAACTTTTATAAGTAAAGCATCAGATCCAGAAAAGAAAAAAAAATGATTTCATATTAGGGAATGTAGTCAGCTTGTACATTTCTATAATATGATATATAATAATATTATATTAACAATTGTATATAATGGCATTTTTATAATTATAACATTATAAGAATCTTTTTAATAAGAGTAAAATATGATGATTTAATAAAGATTTAAAGCTCATTCATTGAATGGCGTTCCTCAGGTAAATATAATGTTATGTTATTTGTTTTCAAGCTGTCTGTTTACAAGCTGTTGGTCAATTGATTGAGCAATTATATTAGACATTATGTTCATTAGTGTTTATTTCGTGCTATAACTAGTTGTAAAGGGGAAGAGATGAATAGTTCACTTAACGCTTAAATTGCGGTGCAAAGACACATTAAAAAGCGCCAAAACCACATTCATTGTTTGAATTTAGCAGTAAAATTGACATAATTAAACGAAACCTGTTTTGTCTTCGCAGTCGGCGCGTTGTCAGTGTCCTCTTTGCTCGGACTATGGTGTATTTTTAACTGCACAAGAAAATGAACGTGTGGCTTGAGAAGTGTCGACGTGATTCTGAATGCGTGAGAGTTGGCAGCCCTGCATATGACATAATTTTTACTATTATCATTATTTTAATTATTTGAGTTAGGTTAAACCTTTCCAAACTCCACTGTGTCAGCTTCGTTTGCACTACTAGTCCGAAGCTTTCTTTTACTGTCTATTCTTTACTTTCTAAAAGCGGTGTCTTCTTCTATTGGACTTCATCCGGGAGGGCTGCACTACAATTTCGCGCTACAGCGCACCTCTGGTCAAACCACGTTATTGCAGGCCCTTAAAATAGCGCGAAATCATGAGACTTTTTTTTTTTACTGTCGATGTTGTCGATAATGTTAACTAATCGTTTCAGACCTATTCATATATATATATATATATATATATATATATATATATATATATATATATATATATATATATATATATATATATATATATATATATATATATATATATATTCTTTTTATTATTTCCTGTCATTGGTGTGGTTAGAGGACATAGGTGATCCGGGGACATTTGTTTGTTAGGTTTCACATTGTGGAAATGAGGGTCAAGGTCCTCTAAAAGCGAGCAAGCATGCATCACTGTCTGAGCCTAGAGCCTCGACCCCGCAGGCTTTCTGAGAGAAAGAGGGAGGCAGAGAGAGCAGTCCAGGCCACACAAAGACGTCCTCTACACCTCCACACATTCATTTCATTTATAAGACTGGCTATTTATCACACAAAGCCCCTGCAAATAGACTCAGAATAACTCCATGCAGAGAACGTACACAAGTGCCTGGAAAAAGTCTGAAAACAGTTCGTCAATTTCTCCTCAGAGGCAAACACAACAATGGTAGTGCATACTCCTCGGGATTCGAGCTAGTGCAACACTAAGTGTCATCGGGCGGGGTTTTTGTGGCCCCTGACGTCACACCTAGCGTACAGATTTTGTCTATGTTAAGTTAAGACTGAACTTTCTTACACTAGGGGTTTTGGATATGTATATAGGCTATATAATGTATTTTTAGGACTGTAAAAGTTACATGTAAATTTGCTGTGGAGTGATATATATTGCAAAAAATTATTACATATAGCTATACAAAAGAGTTATTTATTTTAAAAAATCTATTTAATAAAAAAAATCTTTCAGGTTTACATTTATCGCTACTCTAATGGTATGAAACAATAGAATTCGCCATAAAATGTAAGTTAAGTATTTTAATAAAATACTTAAATTAAATATTTTGCAGATCATTCAGTACAGTAATGATTAAATAATAATAAAATTTTTTACAAGCAATATGTTGTATTCATACCATGCTTTTTCCAGTAAATATTGGCCTTTATGCATATAAATATATTTGGAAATTATTATATATTGATATATTATTATTATTATTATTATTATTATTCTATATTATTCTATATTATTATAATTTTTTAAAACCCATCTAATGCTGTCTTCATGTGCTATCAAATTATTGTAAATACTAGTTTCCTAGTTAAAAAATGGATACCCTCTCAAGTCAATTTTTGAATGGGATGAGTTTGTAATTAGACAAACTTTTTTTTGTTTCATTGTTGATGTAGTTACTGGGTTTTGCCTTTGTGGGGCAGATTTCCTATTTTACCCAATATCCTCACTTTTCATCACCAATGTCTTTAAGGTCATGGTCTAGTGGCTTTAAATACTTTTTTCTTTGCTACAGATTTCACACAAGCACACACACACATATTTTCAGTGCAGATGAGCAGACTTAATCACTGGGTTGTGTGTGTAAATATTTGCAAATTGGTAGCATTAAGCCTTTATGTGGCCTGGCACAGAGTGCCCATTCACCTCCTATCTGACAACATCACAATCTCCAAACAGCTACTGATTACAGGAAATATCTAATATAGGAGATTTGTGTCACTTTGTTGCATGTCGTCTACTTAGGGGAAGTGTTTCTGGCATGTAAACACACCCTATTCCATAATTAACAGGAAAAATACGCTCCCAAACACCATTGAAGCGAAAGAGTGGCCAAGACCTCCCTCTCTCCCGTGCAAATTTATTTAGGAATCTGCCCGAAGCTGAGCTCTAAAAAACACACACAGCAACAGGCAAGCTACAGCTCTGAGTTACCCACCAGTTCCAGCCCAGCACTTTTCTGAACAAAGCTCTCCTTAAGGAGGGCCACGAAGCGCATGAAACATGCATGGCACGGTGCGCAGAGGTGTGTGTGAAGCTTTCATTAGGCCCTGATGCTGCTTTTAATGCATATTTTATATTGCACAAACTGCTCCTCAAATCTCGTTTGAGAGCCGCCAGTGCCGCCTTGAACTGACAGCCGCATCTGAGGCATGTAAACAATGCACTGTAAATACATGAAAACACATTTCCCTCTTTGTTACCATCACGCTAGCGTGTCAGCGCAGAGTGTGTGCGCATTAAGCCCGCGTATGTGATTCGCTTTTGTTCTGTGCTTCAGCTGTTGAGGGAAACAGTTGGATGGAAGGATAAATAGCAAGAGAGAGAGTCTTTTACTGCATTGTCTTTATCAGATCTGTCACAAGCTCATGCGTTGATCACAGATACGGCCTGTCAGCTTGACACCCGCTCCATCTCTCCTCGCCCGCTCCAACCGTTCCCACAGGCAAACCGAAAGAGCGCATATGGGTTTATTGTGAGTGTGAGCATAAGACGGGCACTGAATGTGTCAGTTTTCATGCGCTTAGCATGAACCGTTTCTTTATTTTGAAGCAAACTTGATCCTTGCAGTGCTAGCCCACATTGTTTGATTGTCTCTAATAGCTGTGTGTATGTACAGAAGCTCTCTGACTGTGTGGTCAGGTGACTGGACTTCACTGCCTTGCTAAGTGCTAAAGAGAAGTGTGTGTTGAACAGCTCTATAAACCTGCTCATCAGCCCTCCCGTCTGACACTGCCAAAGCCAGCACATGCTGAGTGGAGAGGCGCTCTGTATAGCCTCTCTGTACAGAGTTATGGGGCTTTAATGGGAAATCTTAAACACATTGCGAGCACTCCTCAGCATATGTAGGCTGACTGCTAACCGCAGAGTGGTTTTTGACCAGGTTTTTCAAAAGGCATTTAAATACCAGCTAACACTCCGTCATAACTTAGGCCATGTTTCAAGCTGACATGGATGAGAGGGAAAAAACACCACAGTCAAATGACAACAACATCAGAAATCTGAAGAGAAGCCGGTCAAAAGGCTCTCATAATTTTTCAGGAAATTTCATGAGCAACAAAAGGTCCATTTTGTATTGTCAATAATGTAGCCATGTATGAAACACAGTTCACATTAAAACCAAACAGCTTTCAATTGGTCGATAGACAGCTTGATCAACTTGAATCTGTTGCGAAATCTGCGTTAGTACACCCCACCCCCCCATCTTATTGAAATGACTGGACGTCACACACAAAAATTTGCCAAACAACAGTAAACATGCCCATTCCGTAAAAGAGTATCCAACCAAGTACCTACACTGCCAAATAAGTGCAAAATGTGCAAAAAATTGCACCTTTCACTGGGGCAGCACCCTTTTAAATGACAATGTTTTACCTTATCTGAAAGGTGCATACTTGTACCTTAGAGTAATAATATGCAAATTTTCAAGGGTAAATAAGGTACAAAGTTGTCCATTTAAAGGCACTGCTGCAGGGACAAGCTATTGTACCCCTAAAAGGGAGGGGGGGGCATATCATTTACCTTGGAAATCCATCTGATAAGTTTTTATAAAGTACTAATATATTCAGAAAGCATGTTGATAGGCTGCCAAACTCTCTTTCACACACACTATCTCTCTTTCTCGTTCACTCAGTGGCACCACATCATTAACAGGTATGGCAGGGCTGTTTGCCACAGAAATAGCCAATAAATCAGTCGGTAATATATGTGCACGTGGGAGACAACCCTGGGGAGATAAACGGCTTTTTATTGAGACACTCAGTGAAAGGCTGAGCCGGGGCCAGTCCCCCTGGCCACTGTATTTACCTCAGGGGTGTCAGAGAACAGTCTCTCTCCCTCAGCACAACGCTCCTGCCTTTCACCCACACACATAAATCTGTCCCGCTACACTCCGGCCAAACCGCTCAGCAGAGAGAGGGCAAGAACTAGCATCAGTAACAGCACCTAGCTTCCCGCACATAAACATTCATGCAAAGGAAATTATAAACCACAAACAAATCATACGAATACATGAAATGGGAGCTGCAGAACTGTCTGCGCCAAATGTAGCATCCAGGGATTTTGTAGTAGGAATTACTGAATAGAAATTCATGCTTTTGGTCGAGTTATTTTTTAAATAATTGTTTTAATAATAATTGTACAATAAATATTAAACATTAATTTATTGTTATTTAAAAAAAAAACACAAAGTATAATACATTTATGAACACTATCTATTTTATACCACATTTTAGACCAAATTCAAATAATTGTCAGATAAGATGTTTTAGTATTTCTCTCACTCTCCACTTCATTACAGATTCTCAATAAGCACACACAGAGCAACAGGGTGGAACAATAGGGTAATCGAGCTGGCGTGTTTAAATCACATGATGTACTAAGTGTTCGGAGCGTTAGCACACTGCCTGTCACAGCGCCTGCTAATTACCTCATATCTATACACACTTCACCCTGCCTGGGATCACACACATACACACACATTACTTGTCGTACAACACGGCTATTTTGAAAACAGCTTATGGGAAAAGCAATTGTTTTAGCTATTAATCAAATTAGCTTTGCATATTTAGTTGATTACAAATACAGTCTAAATATTTTTCTCTCTCTTGTTTAAAATGATGAAACTTTGATCTAAAATGTGTTGTCACACTTCTTGACTTGCAGCTGTTACTGTTATTAGATACACTTTCCCTAAAGTGTCTTTAAAACAACATTTATAGACAGAGATCATGAGAGAGGAAGCGAGGGGACGAGTGAGAGAGGGGGAGAGAGGTTTTAGGGTGAAAAGGAAGAGCGCCACATATGAGAATGTGAGGTCACTCTCTGTGCCCTGTGTGTTTTTCTCCAAGATTAAAGCTCACAACCTGCACGGTGAACACGACAAGCTTTAACAATCTTCATGCACGCCTGTTCATAATAAAACATCTGTTCCCACAACACATTTGAATACACACAGATAAGTCAATAGGCGTTGCAAAAGAGACACGCATACTCTCTCAAAAACTGGAAGTATGCTGTTTAAACATTAAAAGCCACCGCTGGATAATCCCCTGTGACAGACAATGAATACAACTGAAAGTCTCTTTCTTTCTTTCTCTCTCTAGCTATCAATCTCACTGTCACACGTATGCACATAAATACATGCATACGCTCAGTCATCTTAAATGATGTCCCAGAGAGAGTATGTCATATTTAGACACTAACCGATCCTCGTGCCCCTGAGGCATGCTGGAGTGTAACCCCAAACTCACCAGGGTGCACGGCACACTCGCACACTCTCACTGCGAATCACAAACAGACTCTCTGACGATATTCACCAGCAGGCCGTGGGGGATTTTGAAATAATGTCTTACCTGTTTGGTCATGGAGTCAATCAGGCGTACGTAAAAGTCCTGCTCTGTTCTGATGCCTGTAGAGGAGAGAAGATAACTCCTCTTTAACTCACAGTGCAAAGCACACACATGGATTAGAAATGAATCTGGCAGGTATATATTTACCATTCACAATGACATGGGTTTAATACAACAGAGATGTTTTAAATATCTAGACAACCCAGTCTGCAGATAGTGTTAAAAGATCATGAAAAATTGGTTTTGGATCAAACAAAATTATTATTTTTTTAAAAGTGGAGCTAATAAAATAATGTCAAACAGAAATAGTTAAAATAACAATCACAGAAAACATGATTTTCAAATAACTACATTTCTGTTAAAAATATCTTACGGTATAGGTTTAGGAACATGAGGGATTGGCGCATCAAATGTTTGAACGCCTGGTTGTAATTTTGTCACATTAGTAGACAGAAAAAAGTGTACTTTCATTATGGCCAGGCCAGCTTCCATCAAAACTGAAGAGCACATTTCTGGAAAACGCGTAACCGGAAAAGTGCACTAATGATGTTCGTTTTATGTTTCGATAATATTCATAGACTTGTTAAAACGCAACGACTTTGCTCTGCATTTGAATATATTTTGTTTGAACAATTATACGAATTACTATGACAATATAGGCTATTATTATTATCATTTTACGACATTTAATTCCTTTTCAATCAGTTTGATCTAGTTGGCCTACATAGTGAATTATTATTATTTTTTTTTTTTCATTTTACTCAGATTGTGGTACTGAAGCAAATGCCTGATGTGTTTATACAAAGTTCAATGAATCTGAGATTCCGTCTTACCGTTACTGTAAAGAAGCTGCAATCTGTAATGGATCCCATTGTTTGTCTTTTCTCCGCTAGATTCCTGCGAAAATAAATGTGATGGTTAGCAAGAAAAACCTATTTGATTATTTCTGACGAGCCCTGTGGCTGTGAGTCAGACCGGCTATTTCCCAGCAGACCAGGAGGCCAAAAAAACTAAACAAAAAAACAACAACATAGTCAGTCGAAACTAAATCTGAACTGTACAACGTCATTTCAGCGAGTAAGAACACGTTTAAAAACAAATAGCGTCCTTAGAAAAAAGAAAGGAAGCTTTGTGTTTTTTTACAATGTGATATGATCAGTAACAATGTCTACCCGGAGCAGCAGTCACTCACTCGATTTCCAAATGTTTCCACTAATTTAAATAAAGCAGTAGCCTATACGGTCCTTCACGATAATAATAATAAAAAAATAATAGTGTTTTGAAAGGGGAAATTATTCTATGAATTTAGGTTATCACTGTAACCTTTCTGCAAAATTATGCAGAAGTGTTCAGATGCATGAACTGAATGGGGAAAAAAACTAAAAACCTATTTTAGATCCTCTTAAATTATTAGGGATGATTGTGTAAAATAATAATAATAATTGAAATAATAATAAAGGAGGTTTAAGAGCTGAGATTTATGATAGATCAGTAATTTCATGCAAGAATAAAGATTTCAACTTTTTACGCTGACATCAGTGGTATTTTCTCTATTAGCCTAGAATTGAAAAAATGATCCGAATTGACCAGACATTGCCATTCAAATTTGCAAAACCAATATATGCAAAAAAGAACGTTTCACTTGCCTTTTCTTTTTCAACAAATCCAACAAAAGAAGTTCTTTCAATTTCCACGGGTTGTCCTTGTCTGTCGTATAGCGCTAAAACGAAGTGGAAGAAGTTGGATTTGCGAAGATTTGATGGAGGCTGCTTCTCAAAGTGTGCTCGAGCAAGACCCACTCCACTATGAACACATAGAGAGAGACACACACACACAGAGAGTTATATAAGTATATCTAAAAATAAAAACAATAATTAGATTATTATTTAATTAAAACAAAATAAAAATAAAAAAAGGCTTAAAATAATTTGTTTTAGTTTCCAAAATTGAGCGCAAAAGTCTTACAATGTAATTAAACAAAACTTTGGAAGTATGCTATTATTTTTATATCATTAGGCTACTTTAGGAAGGATTTTTTTCTGAAGCATATTAGGCCTGTTGTTTATTTGTATAACTACCAATACAGTAGCCCACTTAACATAGCCTATTGGATGTAATTGTGGTAAATCAAAAAGTAATTAATAATAAATCTAATTGAATCTAACAACTATGTCCAGCTGGTCATGACAAACTATCTGGATTTTCTTTCAAATTCAGTATTTAAAGCTATCCTAATCAATGCATAACTAGTTGTAAGCAAAGTCGTTTAAAAGCAAACGTGTGTGGCTATTTTAAAGTTATAAATAATAATGTTAGTAATAATAAAAAAATAGTTTCAATGCAACTCAAGCATTTAGCTATCTGTTGGTGTCGACAGCGCGCCGGAGAGGATGCTACGAACTTATCGCAGCAATAAATCAATCTCTTTGACACCTGGTTATTAATAAGCAGACATCGCGCACTGATTAGGATGATATACATGACCGTTTTGTGTCGTCCCAGAATGATAAGCGCACAATATTCCGCCTGGTTGTTCCCGAAGCGCTGGAGACCGCCGCCGGCTTACCTCTGAGCGGCTGTGTTCGCATCCAACACTCCGGCACCCTGCATCCATGTCCGGACAGCGTTCATCCCGGCACCGATGGGCTCCTCTTTCATACTACTCCCGCTCCTTTGAATGCTGTCTTGAATCCCGAACATGAAAACAGACTCCTGTCACCGTCTCAGTCGATGCTTGCTTCTTTTGATCGCTCCGTTAAAAAAAGACAAGGAGAAGTGTATGGGTGAGCAGGTGTCACCGCGTTTGTCTCTATTAGCGCTTCCTCTCTGAAACAGAAAATAGAGCGACGTGCCAAAAGAAACGCGAGATGTCAACATCCAGGTTTGGGAGCACCGTGCAACAATAAACAAACAAAAACTGTAAGATTAGTCTGGAGGTCCCTTTGGTCTAGCGTGCGCAAAAAGTCTAATGTCACTTTAAGAAACAATAGGATCAAGAACGGGCTTCGCTGCGGGTTAGATCAAATGTCATCATCCAGAGACTTTTTTTTTCTTTATTTTCTCCTTCTTTCCTTTCCTGTCTTTCTCCTCAAAGAGTATTCTCTGATCAAATCACATGAATGAGCAATATGAAATCAACCAGGAGAGGTGGACCCTTGTGGAGACAGCTCCCTCGCTGTTCCCCTTGTTCAAACGAGAGTGATTTGTGTCCTTTCCCAAAGGAATCCGATTTGACTGTCTCTGGGAACTAAACACAAGCAAACTAACCCCAAAGGGAGGAGGAGGTGGAGGGGGAGGAGGAGGAGGGAGTGACTGAGCACACAGGGCCGCCCCCCAAACATAAGTAAAGCCGAACTACCATTAGCTGTCCACCCAACCACGAAGCCCGTCGCCTAATTAGATATCACAGCTTGCCCTGCCCACTTAGCGAGCAGTGTGTTTAGAGCGAAAACCAGAAAGAAGTTATGCGCGCCGCGCGTTAATGTCACGCGGGCAACTGCCTACCGGAGCGCGCGATTGAAGCCAAATTGATGCAGTTCAAATGAACGCTGAGTTGTTTTTTATATTGTATATTTATTTCAGAAACAGCACAGTAAGTTTGTTTAAATGCTGGTTTTGGGATGAGATAGTGTGTTGATTGTTCAATAACTTTCTGTCATGGTTGGAATTGAAAAGGAATTTCTCAAGGAGATTTCGGGGCGCAGTCAGTTGGGTTTGTCTCGCGCGATGTAGGCTACAAGGCTATTTTGACGCCCCAAGCAATTATCCTAAATACAAAAAAAGAAAAAAAAAAGTAATAAAGTGACAAATAATGTCACTGTTTGTTTATTTATTTTGTGTATTTATACCGATAGTGATCCTCAAGCAAAGTGCCCAAGCCACCTACGGTTGCTATGGTTACCTGTCTTTTCGTGAGTGTCTGTTTACATCCAGGTAAAAAAAAGGAAGAAAAAAAGGCTATAAAACTCTTACTAACTTTTGTTATCAAAATGTTGTGGTTACTGAAACAACCTCAAGCACCCACCGTCGGTAGCCTATTGCTCTTTATTTAAAACACTCAGTAAAAGACGTCTAGTGCATTGTAGGATATACTAAATGGGAACTCTGTCACTTCCATACCTTCAACAGATCAATTATCAACTAAAATAAATAAATAATAAGAATAATACAATTCTTACTAATTTACTGGGGAAAAAAAAACATATATTTTTGACGCATGCAATAATTTAAAAAAAAACATTGTAGAAGTTAATGAAGCTAGTAATCCATAAAACATCTGTTCAGTTGGCTAAGCCTATAAGATTGTACAGACCCAAACTATTTAACAACTGCTTTCTCAGATATGGTATAAAACGTCAATCATATTTAAAAGTAAATGCTGAGAGCGCAAAATGAAACTTTGTGTTTTTCATTTTTCACACAACAGCAATGTGCAAAAAAGAAACAGACCTGTTATTTTGCCTATTAAAACACATGCTTCCTTCTGCATCACTTAAATAATTATAGCTTCATTTGCATGTGTGTATGCGGAAAAATCAATGTAGCCTACACTCTTTTTTAAACATGTGCCCATATTTATGATAATCTTATAAAAATGCTCAAATTAAAAGTGTAATACTATAACTAATCCTATTGCTAACAGCGACAAATTCGATTTGATTTAAAAAACAGATGTCCACATAATTCACGCTGTCGTTGATGAGTAGAGCCTAGCCCAACCATATAGCCTAATTAAATTCAATAACCATAAAATAAATCAAAATGTAAAACAAACATTTTTTTTTCATTTTTTTTTTTTTGAAAAAGAAAAGACTATCAAAACTGTCAATTTTGATAGAATGCATTTGCCTAAATCCGTAACTTAAAACAGACTAGGCCTACTAGCTTTTTTTCGCGTCAACTCGATAACAATTGTGTTCACTAATGCATCATGTATGCATTAATTAGCCTACCTATTCGTTTACCTATCGATTAGGCTCCTATTTGTGATCCATCTCAGCTTGACAAAGGCCTAGGCTATTTAGACTAATTGACAAATAAGACTCTCAGTTGGTTGTGATTATGACAACTGAAATATGTGGATATTTTGTACATGCAATAATGACAAAGACAGTCTGTGATTTGTGGAAAACGAGACAAATCGCATCAAGAGTTTAAGACTTCTCAGAGGATTGGACACAGGAGGCGTGCGATCGTCAATAGCTCAACATTGCCATCTTGTGGCGACACTTGGAAACACATTTGGAAGAGAAAAAAATTAGGCCTAAATTAAAGATCGTAATATAACATTCTTTACTCGCTCATTCCAAACCGTTATGACTTCATCATTCCAAACCGTTATGACTTCATCGAGAAAAATTAATAAATAAAAAAATAGAATAGTTAGGCAGAATGCGAAGGACAGACAGCCTCAGCCACTTGTTTTTTTTTTTTTCCATAAAATTGAAGTAGGCCTACATTGTAACTGAAACGACCCTTCTGAGTAAATAGTTACTGAATTACAATTTTTAGCTAAACTGATCTTTTAAAAAATCAGTCATTTAATTGGAACTAAATTATGATTACTTTTAAATATCAAGATTTAGCTTGAAAAAATTATACTTTGCTGTGACACTGACTGACCTTAACCAGGCTTTTCTGCTGAATGCTTTTATGCATGAGCGCACATGCATATACACACACACACACACACACACACACACACACACACACACACACACACACACACACACACACACACACACACACACACACACACACAGGTCCTTCTAAAAAAATTAGCATATCGTGATAAAAGTTCATTATTTTCCATAATGTAATGATAAAACAATTAAACTTTCATATATTTTAGATTCATTGC
Source organism: Gobiocypris rarus (assembly GCA_023029165.1). NCBI lineage: Eukaryota > Metazoa > Chordata > Actinopteri > Cypriniformes > Gobionidae > Gobiocypris > Gobiocypris rarus. The sequence continues at coordinate 29,958,189 of CM040932.1, forward strand.
ACACCAACTGAAATATTTCAGGTCTTTTATTGTTTTAATTCTGATGATTTTGGTATACAGCTCATGAAAAACCAAAATCTCAAAAAATTTGCATTTTTCATCCGACCAATAAAAGAAAAGTGATTTTAATACAAAAAAGGTCAACCTTCAAATAATTATGTTCACACACACACACACACACACACACACACACACACACACACACACACACACACACACACATGTTGTGTTTCTATGTTTTATGGGGACATTCCATAGGCGTAATGCATTTTATACTGTACAAACCGTATTTTCTATCCCCCTACACTGCCCCTGCCCCTAAACCTACCCATCACAGGAGACATGCTGCATTTTTACATTTTCAAAAAACATCACTTAGTGTGATTTATAAGATGTTTTCCTCATGGGGACCAAAAAAAATGCCACAAGGACAAAAAATTTGGATACTCCATAAAGCTTTTCAGCAGATGGAATCATGAAGTGCTCCACAATCTCCTGATAGCTAGCTGCATTGACCCTGCCCTTGATAAAACACAGTGGACCAACACCAGCAGCTGACATGGCACCCCAGACCATCACTGACTGTGGGTACTTGACACTGGACTTCAGGCATTTTGGCATTTCCTTCTCCCCAGTCTTCCTCCAGATTTCCGGATGACATGCAAAATTTGAGCAACAGTCCAGTGCTGCTTCACTGTAGCCCAGGTCAGGCGCTTCTGACGCTGTTTCTGGTTCAAAAGTGGCTTGACCTGGGGAATGCGGCATCTGTAGCCCATTTCCTGCACGCGCCTGTGCACGGTGGCTCTGGATGTTTCTACTCTAGACTCAGTCCACTGCTTCCGCAGGTCCCCCATGGTCTGGAATCGGTCCTTCTCCACAATCTTCCTCACTTTTTCCTTCCCACAGACTTCCCACTGAGGTGCCTTGATACAGCACTCTGGGAACAGCCTATTCGTTCAGAAATTTCTTTCTGTGTCTTACCCTCTCGCTTGAGGGTGTCACTGATGGCCTTCTGGACAGCAGTCAGGTCGGCAGTCTTACCCATGATTGCGGTTTTGAGTAATGAACCAGGCTGGGAGTTTTTAAAAGCCTCAGGAATCTTTTGCAGGTGTTTAGAGTTAATTAGTTGATTCAGATGATTAGGTTAATAGCTCGTTTAGAGAACCTTTTCATGATATGTTAGTTTAGAGATAGGAATTTTGGGTTTTCATGAGCTGTATGCCAAAATCATCAGTATTAAAACAATAAAAGACCTGAAATATTTCAGTTGGTGTGCAATGAATCTAAAATATATGAAAGTAAAATTTTTATCATGACATTATGGAAAATAATGAACTTTTATCACAATATGCTAATTTTTTGAGAAAGTTGTTTTTTGGGAAGGTAATGGTTTTTATACTGTACAAACTGTATATTCTATCCCCCTAACCCTACCCCTAAACCTACCCATCACACAAAACTTTCTGCATTTTCACATTTTTGAAAACAAAATCATTCTGTATGATTTATAAGCTTGTTTCCTCATTGCGACATCAATTTAGGTCCCCACATTGACACAAGTCCCCAAGAGTCAGTGTGCATTCAGATTGAGGTCCACATTGGAATAGAAAAACATGAACACACACGAGTTGGGTTATCATGTTTTATGGGGACTTTCTATGTATCCTACACCCTGACTCTAACCCTACCCCTAAACACAACCCTCACAGAAAACTTTCTGCATTTTCACAAAACATCATATGATTTGTAAGCTGTTTTGCACACACACACACACACACACACACACACACACACACACACACACACACACACACACACACACACACACACACACACACACACACACACACACACACACACACACACACACACACACACACACACACACCAAAATGAGAGGAGGAGAAACTCACACCACTGGTGGGGACCCATGAAGACAACATAATTTATATTCTTGTTCCGTGAGAAAAAGTACCTAGGGAATATCTGGCCTTTCTAAAATGACCGAGTGTTCCTGCTTTTCACATGCATTTTTTTCTTTCTTTCTTTCTTTAAAAAAACAAAACAAAACTTTTTTTCTCCATTTTACACAAAGGTTGAAGTTCAAGGCTAACTTTGATCAGAAGGATGGGGAGAGGTCAAAGGGTAGCGCTCTTTGATTTGCTAATGTTTCCTCCATTCTCTCTTCCTACTCCACACGCTAAAGGGAGTTAAAGTGCTCACACAGGAAAAGCGGATAAACGCTCTCATCTGCCTGCACTGAGACACCTCACACTGCAGTTAAAGAGTGGGAATATGTGTGCCATAACTTCAAACCTTTACTGACGCATTTCCAGATCCATAGGCTACATGTAAAAGAATAACTATGTTATGACTGACAACTGTACAGATTAGGCTCGTACAGAGGGGAGAGGACAACAAGTGATCTTCAGACCTCTGAAAGATGCTGAGTGGTCAGGAAATGAGTGCATATCCTGTCTGTGTCTCTTCATCAGATATTTTGATGGTTTCAGCAGTCTGACATTACCTCAGTTGTCAGGTGTGGGTCTGTTTGATTCATCACAGGTGGGTTTAAGAGCCCTGTAGGTCTTATTAGGCTTCAGAAACTGTGAAAGAAAGCCAGGACAAATGTTTCATGTTAGGTTTGGATTTATTCAGGTTCATATTCAGGCTTAAGGCATATTTTACAGAATCAGCTGCAATTCAAACAAAACATATAATTTCCATGCTGAATAAAAGCAAAGAAGGATCAAATTAGAATGCTAATATCATTATCACAATTTTCATTATATGTATTTCATTAATATTCATCATATTTCAAAAATATGAAACAGAAACACAAAACAATCTGGTGATCAAAGCTGACATCATGTACTAGATTCAAAAACAGATGTGGCTTGGGCAACAACAACAAAAAAAATACTAAGACATTAGTCGTTATGGCCGATAACTGATAAATAATTCTACACAATTTTAAATAAAAAAACGAAAAACTAAACTAAAATCAGACATTTTAAATGCTATAAGTAAATTTAGGCATCACAACACTATAATGTACAGTATGAAAAATGGATGTTCATTTAAAAAAAAAAGATTTGCTTTTGGTTACATTAAACATAATTCTATCATTATAATACAATTCTCATCATCATCATCATCATCATCATCATCATATAGGTGGGTTTAAGAGCCCAGTCTTTTGCGTTGAACTTGATTTCACCAAGTACATGTTCCTGGATCAACATCTTTTGATTTGAGGGACAAGTGGTTACACTTTATATTAAGTTGTCATTGTTACAGTGTAATTATATATTTAAGTACTGAGTAATATTAATTAAAGGCATAGTTCACCCAAAAATGAAAATAATCTCATCATTCACTCCCCCTCAAGTTGTTCCAATTATATTTTTCCCCCTACTATGGTAGTCAGTGGTTGCTCTATCTGCTTTGTTACAAACACTCTTCAAAATGTCATCTTTTGTGTTCAGAGGAGCAAAGAAACTCATACAGGTTTCCATTTTTGGGTGAACTATCCCAAGTATGTATTTACTGTAGGGTTAGGGTAGGATTAGGGTTTGGCTGATGGTTAGTTGCATGCAATTATGCAGTTTACTGTTATTACTAGAGTAAGTACATGTAAGATATGCCACAAGGACACTGTAAAATAAAGTGTTACAAGTTTACAGTTTATGTCAAGATTAGGCTTACAACATAGGTTCTGTGCCATTCTTGTTCATATGATTTCCCTCTGATTTTAGGGATAAGATAATGGTATTGGGTTAGGTTTAGCACTATATTTTCAGACAAAATATGTTGATGGAACACAACTTAGCAAAATGACGGTGACGTCTAGTTACAGCTCAGAAAGGCACAGTGAAAGAAAGCCAGAACAAATGTTTCATACAATAGGTTTGGATTTATTCTGACATTCAGGTTCACGTTCGGACTTCAGGCATATTTTACTGAATTCAGCTGCAATTCAAACTAAAGTGAGCCTTAACAGAACATCATTCCACGTTTATGCTGTATACAAGTGTTATTACGATTACACTCTCCATTCTCATTTAGATTTGCTTTAAAAAGTGGGGTTCCAGATAAAAAGTAACACTTTTCATTTTTTCCAGATTTGAAGGCAAACATCTTTAATTTAACGAACTGTTAAATACATTAACTTAAACACTTAATGAAAAGAAAAAACGGCATTCGCAAAGTGTGCTCATACATTATCTAATGTATTCATGTTCACAAATGCGTCAAATGCCAAATACTGACGAGAATGAATCTGACTTACTAAAAATCATCACCAGTGCTGATCCGCAGCCAAAGGCACTTCCCACTATCACCACTAGAGGTCGTAGCGATCATATGAGCCTGAGGCCACTTCATGACACTCGGTGCTGCTTAACACTGTACTTTTTCATATCAAAACTCCTTTACATATATATTTGTACATGGGTATATGTTTTATATAACTTTATCCAATGCATACACACCAAAATATTTGGTATCAGACAAGACAAACTTTGGAGGATTGCTTTATGTTACATTAGTGCAAATGCAGTGGCACGTAATATATATATATTTATAATTTTTTGCTCTCTCAAGAAAACAAATAGAGAACAGAAAAGAGACAGGCTACTGCTTTTGGATGCTGAGAGCGTGCTAGTGCCTACAGAGCATCACAGCACTATATTCAAGGGTCACATGATCACATTCAGGTTGGTGTTTGCTGGAGATTGTAGTTTTATAATAAAGGGAGGGGAAGAGCTGGTGTTTGGGTAGATCCAGATGTGGAAGGGTGAAATTATTCATTTCACCTCTGGATTCTGTGATGGATTGTATGAGAGGGGGGCTGTAGAAGGGGGTTGATTGTATAGATGTCTATGAAGCAATCAGTGTGCGTAACCGTCACATAGAGCCGACAGTTTCCCCATCGGACCCTCTGCTGCAACACAATTCTTTTTGGCTAGCAGTGTGTGAGTTGAGTTTGGCTCAAGGCAGGTTTTAGGACTGGGAGGAGGAGCAGGCAGGAGAGGCAGTGTCGTCTTTTAGCCCAACTGCAAGGTCTGATGCTGGAGTGTTAGTGGTGTCGTCTTGCTGGGGAACCTGGAGGCTTGAATCTGATTCTAGATGCTGTGGAGGATCCAGATCCAGGGTCTCTTGTGGCGGGGTGTCCTGTGTGGAAGAGCTGGGCTGTAATGAGCCTTTCAGCTGATTGTGGCAAAGAGGGCAGGTCTCCTGCACATACAACCACTTCTTCAAGCAACCGGCATGGAAGAGGTGACTGCAGGGGGTGATCACAGCTGACGTCATGTCCTAGATTCATCAACAGAAAAGGTTAGGTCCAAAAAATATATACTATATATACACACTTATAATAATTTTTTGTTAAATAGCTAATTTAAGCATCACAATACTATAATGTACAATATGAAAAACTGATATTCATTGTGAGATGATATTATTTGCATTAATAATAATAAAAAAAAAATAAATATTACACATCTCAAAATGAATATCACTGTTATTATTATTATTATAGATTGGGTAATAAAAATAATATTATCTCATCATCATCACTATTATTATTATTACAGTGATGGCTAATTATATTATTATTATTATTATTATTATCAGTAGTAGTAGTAGTAGTAGAATTATTTTTGTATTTGTATTTGTATTAATAATAATAAAACAGTATTATTATTATTACTACTACAGCAAATGCAATTTACTGGTATATTAGTAATAGTAGTAGTAGTAGTAGTAGTAGTAGTATTAATAGTATTCATAATATTAAAAGATTATTGTCATTATCATTATTTTGACAATTGTAAATGTAATTTATATCATTATTATTATTATAAGTAGAAGTAAATAGTAGTAGAAATACTATTAATAATATTAAAATTTTGTATATCATCATCATCATCAGCACATTAAATGGCAAATGTAATTTACAGTACATGCAAAAATAAGGTAAACATATTCACAAATCAAAATCCAATATCGGTAGATAAATATTCAATATTATTAACCGACACTGATCAATTATAAAAACCTCCTATATCGCCTGATAACTGATATAGTACCTGCTGCCCTAATGCTAAGATTTTTTATGTTTTAAGTGTGTTGCTATGTGGTTGTTAGGTGGATGAATAAAATCAAAATAGTTCACCCCTTAAATCAGTATTATATTCTGGTTTCTGGATAAGGCTCGAGTCACTCCTTCAATGTAGTATCAGTTTACAAAATGGATAGTTCCGGTCCATGATTCTGATTGGTTAATCCGTTTTCAAAGACATTGTAAATGACTCTACAAACAACATTGCATCAGTATTACTGCGCAACTGCGGCCGTGCGTTAAATGGTTTCTGAAGACCTACATTGTTTGGCGGAAGAATACATTTGTTATCAATATTATATTTTTTGTTAGTGTTTATTTTATGGATAAAATAATTAGTACATAAAATATTTATTTTGATAACCATTTTATAAAAGCAATAAGCCTTGTGAAGCCATTGCACACTATGCCTAACAAAGCTGTTTTAAATTAACTGTAAACCACGGCTTCACAAGGCTTATTGTTTTAGTCGACAGCATCATCCTCTGAGACAAAGCCATTTTAAATCCAATCACTTGAAGTCTTTCATCAGCAAGCCACACAAAATTAGATATCATTCATGACCATAGTAAAAAATGGTGTGGCACAAATTATGCGCATAAGTTTAATACTTACAGGATCGTTTGAACAAGAGCGATGCACCCTAACTGAACCCACCATAAATCTACCACAGAAATAGACAAGGAATGTACCTGGACATCCATCACAAACACAAATCGTCACATCCACACACACCTGGTAGCAGATGGAACAGATGTCATTGTGCTGCTGGAGTTGTTGGTGAGAAGCTGTAGGCAGGCTCTTGATCTTGTTGACAGCATCTCTGCGGAGCAGGAAACTCTGCCAGCCCAGCTGGGCCCTCAGCCACACGTTATAGTAAGAATGGATGAGTACGATGGTAGAGCCCATCACGGTCCACTCCCCAAACACCGTCTCCGACACACCGTACGCGACCACGCACAGCGCAACCAGGAACTCCAGCAGCCTGTAGGTGCCGTTCACCCAGTAGATGACATCATCCATGTTCTCCACCGGAGCCTTGCGGAGCTCCTCTACCATGAAGAGGATGTAGATCAGCAGTGTTCCCAGCACCTGGGAGTGAAAGAGGTCAAAACAGATGGACAACAGATCAATTTCACATTACACAAATCAAAACTCCCATAATGGTCACCTGTAATAGGTTTTTCAGGGTTGAAGACTAGAGAGCAGGGTAGCTGATGGCCGACAAAATGCTGATTATATATAATGCAGGGATTGCTCCAATTAAACAAACACTGATTCCTTTAATATAATTTACCTTATGGCTGTACGCACTGTGTGTTCCATGAGAAGGCACTAATGAATGAATTTAATTTAATTTATTTTTTTTTACATAATTTTTAAATAGATTGTGTATAGCCTACACTCATGACATATTGAAAAAGCAAAATAGAATAGTGGTTTGGGTTCCCTTCTCACATTATGAAAAAAGTGAAGCATTCCCGTTACTGGAAATTAAGTGAGGCTCCATTTTTTGTTAGATCACGTGTTTATCTCAAAACAGTACGTGCTCCGGGACAAAGCCGCTCAGGGGCTGGAGAAATTTAAGTCCCGAACATGAAGCTGTTTAAAACCAGGCTCATTCGACGCTTATTCGAGTTTTAAAGATTTTTTAAGTGTGGAGACAGTCGATTTCTACAGCATTGGATCGTTTAATTCATTCCCAACAAGACAGTAGAACGCAACAAGTAGCCCATCAATGCAATAATCGAGTTAAATTCTTTATGAGGACAGCAAAAAAAAAAAAACGAGATAAAATCCTGCAGGCGCCCCTTTCCCTAAGAAGAATTACAGGGTCTTACAGAACCAGTTTGATTTCTATGCTATGATATGGTTAACATTAACATCATCCAAGAGAAACTAGAAGGTTCTTTTGAAAATGTTATGTAAGGAATATCATAAGAAAACTGAGAAGAAATCATATTATACTTTTCACTCTATTTGTACTGCTAATGTTACCAAAATCCTTAAAAATGTTTTGTCAAGATTACATTGCAATAACATATGCCATATCAGGAATACAATTGATAAACAATGGCAACTTTGCTACTCCAGCTAGAACTTTGTTAATGCGCGCAAACGTGCTTTATCAAAATGATGATTGGCACTTTTAACCCAACGGCCCAAGTGCCATATCCAGAATTGCAGTTTCTCACAAAGTGTTGAGGTTCTGCTCCCTTTTGGGCCATTCAGATGTTTTTTTAAGGTTAAAAGCGCAAGTAAGAGAGGACTTTTAACTTGAGTGCCATGTTTTTAGAATGCAGTGTCAGTGATGCTGCAAAAGACACCAGATGCAAGAGCAATGGTCAAACGCTTACGTAGAAAAACAATGGAAAAGCAATGCAGTGGAATGCAAAAATGATACAGTTTTCTCCCACTCTGATGAAGTGTTTCTGAGTACCTGTAGTGAGGTCAGAATGCTGGAGGAGATGATGATAAGCAGCCAGAAGTCCATGTGGAAAAACTGACATATCATGTAGGACATGTAGGCCGGGAACACCAGCAGGAACAAGCACAGGCTAACCGCGCGGAAGTGCTTCCATAAGCTTCTGTTGGCAATAAAACAATCAGAATACTGAATTACATTAATTGCATAAAACATAAATATATGATTTCAACATTCATCGTTATGTACTTGTCTCTGGAGGCTCCCAGCGCCAGCACTATGGGATCAGCTATCTCCAGCATAGACTGCAGGATGGAGGCCACTACAATGAAGAGGATGATGCTTAGGAGGAAAGCTCTGTGGATGACCTGTAGCTCGATCAGTCCAGTCTGAACAGCGAGGATCAAAAGAGTGATTCCCTCCGTCATGCCCCTAAATAGAGAGATGAGGAATCGATGGACTTCTTTGAGTTCAATGATCAATTAGGAGATAAAAAGGTGCCATAATGAATCAAATATAGACTCCATGCCAAACTGTTTAGCAGGGTTATCATAAATGTATAGTTACTTAGGGGAAGATTAATTGGGGGACAGAGTGGCGCTTAATTAGAGGTACAAAGTCCAAGCTCATTTACCGAGATAAGACGCAAGTTCTGAATATACACAATTTTTGGGATCAGTAAGAATTTTTTAATCAAAGGAGATTTTTGATAGTAAATACATTTATAATGTTGCAAAAGATTTTGGTAACACTTTAGTTTAGGGTCCAATTCTCACGATTAACTAATGGCTTATTAGCATGCATATTACTAGGATATTTGCGGTTTATTAGTACTTATAAAGCACATATTCATGCCTTATTCTGCATTACCATATTCTACATCCCTTAATCCTATTCCTACCCAATATGTAAAGTTAACAACTACCTTACTAACTATTAAGCAGTAATTAGGAGTTAGTTTATTGAGGCAAAAGTCATAGTTATTAGTTAGTTAATATTGAGAATTGGACCCTAATCTAGAGTGTGACCAATATTTCTATTTTAAAATAAATGCTTCGCATTTGAACTTGGGAAAAAATACTGGGGGGAAAAAATATCATGTTTTCCACAAAAACATTAAGCAGCACAAATGTTTTCAACATTGATAATATTAAGAAAAAGTTTCTTGAGCAGCAAATGAGCATAATAGACACTGAAGGAATAAATAACATTTTAAAATATTGTAATGTAGAACAAAAATATGGAGGACCAAATTACTCAAAATTAAATAATTAAATAAATAATGAATTCAATTAAACAACAATTAAATGTACCAGTTTATTCTGAAATAATTGAATAATTAATTAAATAATTTATTTATTAATTTAATAATTAAATAATTTATTTGATTAAATATTAATTAAATAATTAAATATATAAATGTATCTATTTATTTTGTAAAATTACATGAAATTATTTAATATATTTCACAATTACCACACTCTTCCAAATAGATACAAATCTATTTTTTATTATTTAATGTGCTTTTTCAAAAAGATGTTTTTCATAATAATATGCTGCATTTACGAATGATGCCTATTTTGAAGAATCATGCATTTCCAAAGCAACATTTTTCCAAAGATTTTTTCATAATAATAGAGGACATTTCACAAATGCCAATCAACAGGCAGTGGGCGGGGCTTGGCGCTGATTGGATAATCCTTTCAGATTGATTACTTTTTCCTGTCTGGGTCTGGCAAGTTGCAAGGGAAATAGGGAATTGATTGTAAATTAATATGGCGGTAGGAATTGATCAAGATAAAAACACACTTACTTAAACACAGCCACATTTCTCATCATTTACAGGTTTTTAGAAAATTCAATAGAGTCAAAATACATTTTCAGTCACAAATAAGAAATGAGAAGCACCCTTGGTGTTCCGTGATGTCACCACAGCACACACAGATCGATCTGTCATGTCTGTCGACTCTTTAACTTCAAACCAATCAGCGCCAAGCACCGCCCACTACCTGTTGATTGGCATTTGTGAAATGTCCTCTATTATTATGAAAAAAATCTTTTGGAAAATCGTGCTTTGGAAATGCATGATTCGTCAAATAGGCCCCAATTGTAAATGCAGCATATTATTATGAAAAACGGCTTTTTGAAAAAGCACATTTAATAATGAAAACATAACAGTAGTGTGTGTGGAAGAGGTGATTGTGAAATATATTAAATAATTTCATGTAATTTTACAAAATAAATAGATACATTTATTTATTTAATTAATATTTAATTAAATTAATTATTAAATTATTAAATTAATTATTTAAGTAATTATTTAATTATTTCATAATAAACTGGTACATTTAATTGTTGTTTTATTGAATTCATTATTTATTTAATTATTTCATTTTGAGTAATTTGGTCCTCCATACAAAAAAAGTAAAATTTTTAATTGCAATATTTCACAACATTACCATTGCATTAAATAAATGCAGCTTTAGTTAGAGACATTTCAAAAACATCAATTATAATTTTCCAATAATAACAATTATACTATTATTATTATTATTATTAATAATAATAATAACAACATATATAATTTTATTATAAAACCAAACTAAATGGCCACTGGCAGTCAATGATCATCATGCATATTCCTTACATGGAAAAGAAAACCTTTACTCTTTTTATAACAACTTACTTTGTGTTCTTTCTTTTTTTTCCATGAGAAAAAAGTCCTAGAAGTTCTGAGGAATAAGAGGGTATATGAAGGGTACATGATACCTGTGCATGGTGTTGTCATTCATGAAAGCCCTGTAGCCCTGCAGGTAGAACTTGCAAAGAGTGAGCACTCCCAAAGCAACAAACGACACGGTGAAGACCAGGCCCAGCAGAGAGTACGGAGTACAACAGCACTCTGCAATACTGGAGAGCATTTAGAATTTAAGTGGCTGTGTACCAAAATGAGACCAAAAAAACAGTTTACATTTACCAACACTTTATCAAACCAAAACATCAAATTAAAAAGGACACTTTTATACATCTAATTGATCTAATTCTCTATTACTCCCTTGAGTAAAATGCTCAGGATGTATGAGCAGAGCAGCCTGAACTTCCACTCACCTGGTGAGAAAAAGGAAGAGCAGCCTCTCTCTAGATGTGGGCTGGTCTCGTGTGCTAAAATATGTGTAGATTTGCAGAGCAAACAGAACCAGCCAGAAACACATGAACAACACAGGCAGAACCAACTGATTCCACAGAGACATCCCAAGAGCCAGCAACCCATAAACCTCCACCACCTAACAGAATAAGACAGAGAAGAGCTCAATTCTTGTTTCTTTGATTTGACATTCTCAAGTCTGCCCTAAAACTCACTCTTTAAGCCACTACTGTTCACCGTAAAGGCACTTTCTAACCTGTGCAAGCTCCCGGTATGCTGTCTTGGCCAGGTTAAATGGCACCAGCAGGTTGGAGGCCAAAAAGTAGATGACTTCCAGGCCTGTGAAAATCATGGCAAAGCGATTGACGAAAACAATAGTCTCCAAAGGGACCAGGCACAGCCTGGCCACCAGAGGGAGCAAGTGCGCCGAGAACAGCCAAATGCGCTTGGTCTGCATCACACAGGAGCACAAGGTACACACCACCAGCTGGCCTATTCAAACATACACAGACACAGAGAAAGAAAAAAACATCTTATTCATTATAGAATTAAAGATATATAGGCATTTTAGTAGCAATAATATCACCAATGATGATACCAAACTGCAATGTGGTACATTAAAGCAAAGAAAAGCACCTGAATCTGAGCTGTGAGTTCCCTTCTGTACTCACTGACATTAATGAATGCATCTGTTCTTGCTGGAGTTAATTAAGCCCTACAGAATTCAGAGTAATGGCTGAAGGATTCAGCAGCACTCAAGAACTCAATGAACACACTAGAGCAAGAGCAAGCAGTAAACTCAAGGGTGAATCTCAGCAACAAAGGCTAGGGTTATATATCACCACAAAATTAAAATTAAAAAATGATTGCATAAATTAAATGAAGTTATTAAATCAAAATCACATTGGTCTGATTCTGTGCAAAATGTGTATTTTAGACAAATAAGCTACATTTAAATTCAGTACAGCAATATAATATATATCTCTACCTTACCAATAATAACATACATAACATATACCTAGGATTAAAGCTGATGTACTTAATTTAAATTATTATTATTTTTAACATGACAATAAGCTAAACTGAAGAAAAAAAAGATACTTTGGTCCAACTTAGAAAATGCTGATCCAGCCAAATGTATTAGTTTTTCTTAAATTATATTTGTGGTTTGGAATTCAAACCTTAAATTTTAATATAAATATAAATTTTTTTTAAAGTATCAGATTATTTATTATAAGGACAACATACTATATATATATTATATACACACATACACTTCACACAGTTCTTTGCATATATATATATATATATATATAGCATATTTTTTTCTCGTTAATGTTAATTTCAACACTTGTACCAATACATTATTATAATCAAACGTATCAGTTAACAGTTTACAATACATTTGTTAACATTAGTTAACATGAACTAAAAAGATTAATAAAAGTTTAAAAAATGTATTACTCATTCATTTTACGTTCATGTAAGTTTTGCATTAACTAATGTCAACAAATGAGACCTTATTATTAAATGGACCTGAGCTGACATGAACTAGATTAGAACATGAACAACTTCCCATTTGTAAAATAAATTGTGTAATTTTTATTTTAGGGTGAAATATGACCCTGACATGTTCTTGATAGTGAGATTCACCCCCTAAATAGTATAAAAGTCAAGAGAACATAAAAAGAGTGAGAAGGAATTTAGAAATACAGTTGATGAGAAAGCATGAAAGTCAGAGGAAGGGACAGACTCATGAAATGCAGTGAAAGAGAAAGTAAGAGAGAGAGAGTGGGAGAGTATGACATGATACAAACAAGGGGAAGAGCAGACAGTTTTTGTGAGTGAGAAAAATAAATCAAATAAGGAAGTGAGCAGGAGAGGTTTTGACATTAAGCTGGCAAATTATGGTAGGAGAAAATATGAAATCTGCATCTATGGCACTTGCGCATTGTGTTTGAGGGCAGGCGGTTTATGAGGGGGGAACAAGAGCGGGAAATGGCTTGACCTCTGACACAGCATCCCAAAACATGCAAAACTACCCAACTCTCCATAGAATGACACTACATGAGCACATGTTCAGGAATGAATAGACTGAATGGGAGTTGGTGTGAGACTCACACAAGACAGGAATCTTAACACAGAGCGGTTCTCTAGAGAACGACTTGGAACACTAATTTAAAGTCAACGTGAAATCAGAACTGATCCCGTTTACTTTATTAATGCAACTCCATGGTCATATTGTGAATGATTTATTGGGTTATGTTATTTAAAAGATTATAATATAATATTAAAATATGATATATAAATAATTTTATTGATATAATTACATTAACATATGGATATCAAAATAGTTCATATTAATTAATTAATAATAATTGCTTAATTATTGTGCTAATTAAATATTAAAAACTGATATATCATTTTGGTCACACTTTAGTTTAGGGTCCAATTCTCACTATTAACTTTAGCCTCAATAAACTCCAAATGACTGCTTAATAATAGTCAGTACGGTAGTTGTTAAGTTTAGTTATTACACAACTCTGTACTACTTGATTCTGGTTAGTCAAATCGCGCAATCCAGCGGTATGTTATTCCCCGGGTTTTTTCCAGGTATCTGTCACTGAAGTCAGCTTTTTACTCTTATTAGGGACAGGTTTTCCTCTTGGAAGTTTTGCATTTGGAGAGCAAATAAAATATTAAAACTCAAATCAATATTTTGTGTATAGTTATTTAAATATGTCATCGGTATCACACACTCGCTTTTGTACACTGTAATGGAGAAGACAACAAACATGTATGATTTTAAAAGAGTTTAATCTAAAAATCAATATCTCTTATCCCCATAATAATTTTTGTGGTGAAATGCTGTGTAATAAGTGGTATGACTTTACCTCATCCCTTAAAGGGTTACTTCAGTGATTTAGCATCAAGCTTTGTATTTAAATTGGGTCAGTAATGTAGTAGAAATGTGAAATAATTTTTGAATTTGGTGCCTTCTAGACTAAGAAAAGACAGAAAATGTATTTTTGTCTCATGGGGATGAAAGACAACAACTCCCAGAATACACTTGCTTCACTGCCCTACGAGGCCACCGCTACTGGATTACTGGATCATTTGCCCACAGCGTTCATTTTCATAAAATCAGTTCAGTTAGAGACACTACACTTAAAAACTGAACGTGTCTGTTCAATAAAGTGTGAGTGAGCCGAACGAGAGCCAACAAAAAAAAAAAAAAAAAAAACGCAGCAGGAGTCAAATTCATCACTTGAGCTGAGGTGGCTGCATTCACAACGCATGTTCAGTCTGGCGTGTTTTCAGACCATGCCTATGGAAGCTTAACTTTCATAGGAATTAATTTGAACAGTTGAAACACTCACTTTGCTCTCCACCGCTCCGAGCCGAGTGCTGTGAGTGCGATCCCACCCCTCATGGACGGGTTGAAAACATATGGAAATAGCTCCTTCTACTGGCTGTAATCTTTAGCCTCTGGCCAGAAAATCCTCCGATGACGAAAAAAAAATGACGATACTTGGATTTTTTCCAGAAATAAAATACATAAATCTCTCGTCTCAGGGGGATATGTGGAGGGGAAGCACGATCATTCGAATATACTCCCGGATTTCTACTGATACAAGCATTATGCTAAATCGCTGAAGTAACCCTTTTAAGGTCCATCTAGTTTGAACTTGCCATTTGATAGCAACTGCACTCTCTGTGGAAGCTTTGCATTTAAAGAACTAATCAAATATTTTAACTCAGATCAATATTTCATGTCTAATCATTTACTTATGTGGCAAGTAGCCATGCAATAAGCGGGATAATGCATAGCTTATTATCACAAAATAAACCTCTTCAGCCAATATACTAGCAATATGCATACTAATAAGCAACTAGTTAATAGAGAGAATTGGACCCTAAACTAAGTGTTAACATAATTGTTAGTATTATATTGCCCAGCCCTAATAGACCCAGTACATATTATTCTTTTCAAAATTCAGCCAATTGATTTTTCTCACTGAATATTCTCCCCCAGAAATCCTTAATATTTTACAGAAGTAAAAACGGGATGTGAACAGCATTTCACATTGACTTGAAAAGTGTGATCCAGTCTTTGTCAGGCACTTACAGATGAGTGCAGTAGTGAAGCGGTTGATGGACAGAGGCTCCAGGTACAGCGGGCCCTCGTAGCCAGACTCCAGCTCACTGCGCACATAGTCCCTGAAACAGAGAACAGAGACCTTATTCTAACCTCTCACAGTGTGACATTCCCCCTGAGTCATCACAGCCTGTGGAGGATCTATACTTACAGCCCGAGTCAGACAGAGCAGAGCTGTGGAACCATCAGTCCGCCTGTTTTTATCAGACTAAAATTCCTGAGAGAACGTTTGCTTATATAACCCTTAGCTGAGTCCCACTATGCACAAAAACAACCACCACTGACAGTCAGACCTCTAAAATAATGCTTTACCCTTAGCTAAGGGATCGTAATAGGTTGACTGCAACCCCTAGGGGCTACTGCAGGGGCTTTGGCAATTATTTTATATCTTAAATAGATTTTTGTGGGACAAAATATAAAGTATAAACCAGGGGTGTGCGTTCCATTTAAGATGTGAATGCTTTGCATACCCAAGCCACCCATGGACTCTTTAATTAATATTAAACTATGAATTACTATAAATTACCATAAAGCTTCCACGATAACATTTTGGTAATACTTGTGTAATTGTCCGTAATTTATATGTTTGCCAAACAACGTTAAATTTCTTAAAATCTGCCATTTACAAAGGTAAGCAGTTCCACAGCAGCATGTATCGACATTACTGTCCCGCGTTCTCATTGGTTTGCTGACATATGGGGGATTTAACGCACAGGGTAAACTGTGAGCGGATCGCTCGCCCAAGAGGAGAAATTAGCTGATGCTGCCAGATCACCGAAAATCACATTTTCTTTGATACAAAACTAACTTGACTAAATCAAATGGGGGAAAAAAAACATAAACTATATTCATAGTACATAGTACATAGTAGTACATAGTACTTAGTACATAGTATCTTCTCCTGAGGGATTTTTTCCCCAAAAAACTGTTTGTAGACCTACTGTAACTATCTGGGATTGTTAATCTATGGTTTATGTGTTTGTTAAAGTCATCAATTTGCTTTATTTCATTGTTATAATTATATTTGCCATTTTATTTATAATAGGCCACTAATATTATACATATTAAATGGTTCTTATTATATACGCATTATACTCAGTGAGGAAGTATACTTATTATATTATACTTTTTCATACACTTCTGGCATACATTTAAATTTACACCTGTCATGTTGTTTCTTATTTGTCGACTCTGTACAGTGCATTGTACAGTTCAAATGTGAAGTATGTAGTTTCTGCGACAACAGTGCTACCAAGCAGAATTACAAATATACGGCATTTTGCAAATGCCCATTTCGCACGTGGCGCCTCCCTCAACTCAAACATCACAATCACAGCTCTTACAGGTGCTTAATTATGAAGGCATGTCCCAACAGGTAAAAGTAACTTTCAATAAAAGGTCCATAATATTAGAAATACTTTTAATTGTGCTGCTATTTACCATAAGAGTGAGCAACTGACTCTGTCTAGAACGAATGTGAGCATTTAGCTTATTATATAAACCCAGCAGCAGGCACATTTTTGACATGACTAAGCCCAGCCAACCCCAGTTTTACAAAACGCCACTGTTCGCCACTGGTATATATAGGTATAACTTAACTGTAAGTTTCTGAATATTGTAATGGTTGCTCTTTTTTACACAATTATAATGAAACTCGAGCTTTTAAGCATAAATATTATAATATTAAAAAGCATAAAAATGGTCTATAAACTATATTACAAAACTGTGTCCCAATTGATGCACTATACACTACACACTTATTCACTATGTAATTATGCACTATGTACTCAACGGTGTAATGTTTGAATTTTATTTGGTTTAGTCATTTAACATTGTAGTGTAATAGCCTGTTTAACATTCAACACAATTTTTTCAGTCAATTAAGTGCATCATCTGAGTATTTAAAGTGTACATTTTTAGAATTATCAGTGTGAACCATAGACTATAAAACAATGGTGGTGTCCGTGACGTCACACGCAGGTTTGTAAAGAGCATTTTTGAAGCCTAAGGGCTTGGTATGAACACTACTTGCACTATTTTATATTACAAAGCGATATAGAATAGTGCATTAATATACAAATTGAGACACACCTCAAGTCTTCAGAAGACTTACAATAGCTTTGGGGGAGAAATTTGATTAATTCAAATGGCTTTGCATATAACATCATAACAAATTTCTATCTGGGGTTGAAATATGACCCGGATATGTTATTTGAAAAAAACACTTTAAGTAGGCAGAATGGGTATCACACCTGATACACACACATACCTGAATAAACATTTACAAATCGTGCTTTACTGAGCTCGGCTTTGCTCAGAATGAGGAAGAGAGGGGATGGGGTAAGGCAGGTAAGTTATGAGCTGGCAGTAATGGCTTTGCCACACTTGGGTGATCTTAATTTGAGCAGCCACTGCTTTTTCTATAGACACACATTATGCTGAGAAATGTGCTAAAAGCTCTCACTTAATCTGACAATAAACAGCCACCTGTCAAGAGCAAAGCACCACACTATAATCACAGGCCCATGAGCATGGCAAAGGAGCCTTCAGTAAAGCGACGCATGTCATAATGGCTGCTCACATCTTAACCGTCTTTCCATTTTCAAAGTAAGCAACATTATTTAAATATCCAAATACAAACTCTTAAGCTGATGATACACAGGGCAACTTTTTGAGCAATGTTGTCAGGCAATGTTGCTTGGGCACTTTCCCATTGAGAATGGGCAACAAATTTCTATCTGGATATTTTTCCCAATGGGAAAAAGCCCACAGTAACATCTTTCAGCAACATTGCCCGGCAACATTGCTCAAAATGTTGCCCTGTGTATCATCAGCTTTACAAGTACAATTAAAATAAAAAATATCCTGTGTTTGTTAATTAATTAATCAATCAATCCAAGTATCGTTGATAGTTTTAAAGGAATACTACTGTCATGACAACTCTCAGAGAGATTAATATGGTAATAGAGATTGGTATTGTAATGATATGGCAAAATTAATGTATTTGGTTACAACCCCAAAACTTTGAAGGTAATAATATAATTCCTATAATATAATATAATATAATATAATATTAATATAATATAATATAATATAATATAATATAATATAATATAATATAATATAATATAATATAATATAATATAATATAATATAATATAATATAATATAATATAATATAATAGGGTGAACTATCACTTTCGGGTTAAGGTCATTGAGTCAGTCCCATTTTATGCTAAACATAGACAAATATAATTTAATTATCTATCTTTTTATTAGCAATCCCCTCAAATGAGGAATTTTAAGTGAGGGAGAATGATTTCCCCCTGCAGATTTCACCTTGGGTTCCAGTTGGTCACGTAAATTTGCCATGTTGACCAACAGAAAGGCGACAATCCCCTGCAAAATGTTGCTAATGTGACAGCATCTTTATATTAAATAGACTGTATCAAAGTGCATAATGTCTGGGTTCGCTCTTGATTGAATGAGCGAAGTTGTAATGGTAAAGGCAGCTTTTTGGATAATCTCTCTATATTTGAGTCCTAAACTCTCACCTTGAGATCTGGTGACCTGCGAACAGCAGCAGAGCAGTGAGAACATACAGGTAGAGCTGCACCAGGTGCTGTCGGGGCAGAGTGAGCAGAACCAGACTCAGAATGTAACCTGAAAGAGAGAGGGATAAAGAAAGAGACTGCTGTTAGACCGCTATGTGAGGATGCTGTCAAGCATACAGAAGGGCCTCTGAGGGCACATCTCTCTCAATATCCCTCAGACCAGCAGAGAGACTCCATTCACTCAGACTGTCAAAGGAACTCACACAGCCAGAGCACACAGGCTGAATCTGGATATCTAGTTCATTGATAGTCACACCTGCATAGAGAGGCTCTGGCTATGTTCAAAAAACTATCATACTGGTTCACGAGCAGAACACACTATATACTACCTGCTATATACAAATACATATACATTATATATATATATATATATATATATATATATATATATATATATATATATATATATATATATATATATATATATATATATATATATATATATATATATATATATATACATTATATATATAAAGTTGTATACTACAGCATGTTTAATTTTAAAAAGGGCATTCAGTTACCAGTCTTGAAAATTAGTCTGATGTCCTGGCAGCCTGTTGCACATGATGAGTCAGATGCTCCAAGTTCACTAACAGAAGTCGAGTTGAAATTTACTAGCATTTGATTAATATACAAGCAATCATTAATACTGAATTTGGACCAGCATCATTTTGAGCGTGATTTAGCTTTTGTACAATAGTTCAATAAATAGAAAGTGTACAATAATAATGTGTAGGTTAACTGGCATTGTAAACACAATATTGACAACTAGGTCTATTTTAAGACCGCCAACAAAAATAGCTCTGTTTCCAAGCAACATTATTGCCGTTCCTGTATGAATCAGTGTGTTTGAACAATTCATTTGAGTGAAGGATTACAGGACTCACTAATACAGACAGTTACAGGTTCCTAAAATAATTAATCGGTTTGTTTTTTAATGAATCGGATGAGTGACTACTTCATTCACTGTGAATGTGAATAGAAATTATACTTGTATGAGTGTTAAACAAATGGAATGGTAATAACATTCAAAACTTAATTAGGTAGTTCATCACAAACACCATACAACCAGGACCGAAGAAGCTGCAAAACATCTAAAACATCTTAAACATCTAGTTTTTTGTTTAGCTTTATCAGTTTATGCCTAGATGCTAGACACTAAAGTCCGACAGCTGCACTAGAAAGCTGACAGAAACACGTAAAGAGTCGTGGCTATGGAAATTATACATAGTCTTGTCTAACCACATTGGTGTAACCTGGAAGGTTTTACAGCCCTTTGCGAGTGTCATGTCAAAAGCACATAGAACCTGGACTAATTAGCACAAAAATTGTAAACATGCCTTGTTGAGAATCCAAGCAAGCATAGGTTATATCTTAAGTAAACGTAAACAGTCGAGAAAGAACACATGTGTACAGTACCAGTGTACTGGATCCGTGGATTATGTCTTAAAGGTTCGGTATGTAGTATTTATGAGGGTCTATTGACAGAAATCCAATATAATATACATAACTATGTTTTCAGTGGAATATAAAGACCTTAATGTACCGTTAAGTTATTACCTTAGAATGAGTCATTTCTATCTCCATACACCACAGGTCCCCTTACAGTGAAATCGCCATTTTGCGGCGTCATGTTTCTACAGTAGCCCTAAACGGACAAAATTCTCTACAGAGCGCTAGTCACTCTCTGCTCTCTCTGACGACGACATTTTTGTTCTGTGTTGGCCCCCGTAGCTTCCCTGCCTCGAAAGGGCGGGGTGAGCGGTGTTATTGCAACTTACAACCTCATCACTAGTTGCCGCTAAAATTCACACACTGCACCTTTAAAGTGACAAATATTCCTGTTTTTAGTGTTACTCAAATAACAAAAGGAAATCACTTACTGCTCTTGTTCTCTTTTATGTCTTCTTGTGCTAGAATGGTTTAGAAATCATTTAAATGTTTAAACTGACAGGACCTAGAACACGTGCAAATGATGAACTTTGCAATCAATCTGAGAATTACATGCGTTTCGAAATGTGGCGCCTGGTCCGTATAACTACGATTCCTATACTTGACATTGCATATGTTATGATGTGACTATCGTGGATGCGCACATTGGGATATCGATGCTAAATCGATATATCGTGAAGCCCTATACTGAACCCTAAAACCGTGATAAAAACCAAAACATGATTTGAACCGTTACACCCCTAGTGCTGCAGACTAGAGAATGTTTCGGCTCTCATCTTGAATCCTTGGTGAAAACTCACCTTAAACAAATGCCCACCACACTTTCAAATATATTGCTTCTAGTGACCCCTGATGAACCGGTATCATCAGGTATTCCAGGCATACAGAAAATGTGCATACTTTACACGAAAACAGTGTAAGTTGGATACAATTTATGAGCCTGCAGTTTGATATGGCCATCAGTGGGAAACTCAAGTGAAGGATCTAGAATGGGAAAAAATTGGCACTTATTCAACATACAATTTTGGTCATTGGAATGTTTCCATTAGACATTTATCTTATAAAATGGATGCGATATTTCCTGAAAATTTGAATTGCTTAAAATTTAAATACATTCATTATTATATGTCATAATGAACAAGAGTATTGTAGCACACCCTCAGCCTCCAATCTGACATTCACTTGCTCGCTCTGACGTGTTTGTGTGTGTTCAAACGAGTGTGTGTAGACAGGATGAGGCGGGAGATTAAGGCTTTTGCCATACACAGATTAAGCCTTCATTACTCTACTGCCAAACCCTCTTGATCCCTACTGTTGCGTAACGGTTTATCTGACATTCAGCACTCATCCCCTCACCCGCTCCTCCAGTTCACTTCTGCCATTCACAAATATGAAAACATGTGCCATACCCCACTGTCTAGAACACTGGAGAAATACAACACAGTGGAAACATTCTACTGGGTGGAAGGCACAAAGTTTCTCTCAGTATCGATTAATGTGGATTATGCTGGCACACTAGCTTGGAACAATGCAATTACCTGGGAATAAAGTTAGCGCTGAAATACGAGGAAGCTCTTGCCAGGTCAAAGAGCAGAGGAATTGGCCAGCTTTGTGGCTGGATAAAATGTTGAGAGACAGCTCATATTATCCATAGGCAGTAAAGATGGAAAATGCCTGTGATCTTGCTGACAGTAGTTGTTCTCCATGAATCAATTTGACCTCTTTGCTGTAGTGCCTTCAGCGAGACCAAACGTTGTGTGTGTGTGTGTGATCTAAAAGGGTAGCCACAAACACATTATATTTTCTGAATATAATAGGACCCAGAATATATAGATATTAACTGTTTGAAGAAAGAGCAGAACTGTTCTGCAAAAAAAATATCAGCTCCTGGTGTTAGGCAAGACCATCTCTATTAGTTTTAATGGGCTTAAAGTGTCATATTTTGACATCGAAGTGTTCAACAGACAGGACACAGCTATTTTTTTTCTGATTCATTATAGTGCAAAATACAGGAGCTTCTCAGGGCCTGGTGGTTTTTCTCAACACTAATACAAACCTGACAGCAGTACTTCTGACCTGTGGGAGCTTCTGTACTTGGACTCTGTCCGACATTCAGCAGGGGGTTCTGAGGGTAACATAGCACCATCTACACTGGACAAGTTGCACCTGCAGAACAAAGCTGCAGCCAAGAACAGAAGCTGCTGAATCTCCATTAAACAGAACACCAGTAAGGGTTC
The DNA here is from genome assembly GCA_023029165.1 of Gobiocypris rarus. Classification (NCBI taxonomy): domain Eukaryota; kingdom Metazoa; phylum Chordata; class Actinopteri; order Cypriniformes; family Gobionidae; genus Gobiocypris; species Gobiocypris rarus. The sequence continues at coordinate 29,981,345 of CM040932.1, forward strand.
TGCTAAAGCTAACAGCTGAAAAATGCAGCATTGTTGGTTACCATCATAAGGTATGTTTTGCATGCAGGGACCAGCGTGGGATGCTGGTTTGCTGGAGTCCACTATAACAGCTGTAACCAACATAAACCAACATGGAATTCAGGCTGGTTTATGCTGAATTTTTCAGCCAGGATGTCATCATTGCTTCTAAACAATGTCAGAGCATCAATATGCTAATAGCGCACTGCAGAGATGGAAATTGATTTCTGCTACTTTGTGAACATCATAACTGAGAAAAACAAATAATGTCTACTTGTTTTAAATATGTATTGTTGCGAATACATTCAACCTGTATGTGGGTATTTTCAGTCAGTTGATGTGGAAAGAAAGTCACACTGGCTAGTTGTGTTTAATAAAAGAGTGTATGACATAAGAGGGAAAAGGGAAAACAAAATTTCAAAGCAAAAATCAAGATTTCAAATCAAGTTTAAAATGTGCAACATTTTAGAAATGTACTCTGTATTTGTTTCGGTTTCCTGTTATAAAATGTAAAAAAATAATAATAATAATTTAAAAAATAAATTACCAACATTAACATGAACTAATGAACAATACTTATACAGAATTCAATTTAATAATCTTAGTTAATTCCAACATACAGGTCCTTCTCAAAAAAAAAAAAGCATTTTGTGATAAAAGTTCATTATTTTCCATAATGTAGTGATACAATTAAAATTTCATATATTTTAGATTCATTGCACACCAACTGAAATATTTCAGGTCTTTTATTGTTTTAATACTGATGATTTTGGCATACAGCTCATGAAAACCCAAAATTCCTATCTCAAAAAATTTGCATATCATGAAAAGGTTCTCTAAACGAGCTATTAACCTAATCATCTGAATCAACTAATTAACTCTAAACACCTGCAAAAGATTCCTGAGGCTTTTAAAAACTCCCAGCCTGGTTCATTACTCAAAACTGCAATCATGGGTAAGACTGCCGACCTGACTGCTGTCCAGAAGGCCATCATTGACACCCTCAAGTGAGAGGGTAAGACACAGAAAGACATTTCTGAACGAATAGGCTGTTCCCAGAGTGCTGTATCAAGGCACCTCAGTGGGAAGTCTGTGGGAAGGAAAACGTGTGGCAAAAAACGCTGCACAACGAGAAGAGGTGACCGGACCCTGAGGAAGATTGTGGATCCAGAGCCACCGTGCACAGGCGTGTGCAGGAAATGGGCTACAGGTGCCGCATTCCCCAGGTCAAGCCACTTTTGAACCAGAAACAGCGGCAGAAGCGCCTGACCTGGGCTACAGAGAAGCAGCACTGGACTGTTGCTCAAATTTTGCATGTCATTCAGAAATCAAGGTGCCAGAGTCTGGAGGAAGACTGGGGAGAAGGAAATGTCAAAATGCCTGAAGTCCAGTGTCAAGTACCCACAGTCAGTGATGGTCTGGGGTGCCATGTCAGCTGCTGGTGTTGGTCCACTGTGTTTTATCAAGGGCAGGGTCAATGCAGCTAGCTATCAGGAGATTTTGGAGCACTTCATGCTTCCATCTGCTGAAAAGCTTTATGGAGATGAAGATTTCGTTTTTCAGCACGACCTGGCACCTGCTCACAGTGCCAAAACCACTGGTAAATGGTTTACTGACCATGGTATTACTGTGCTCAATTGGCCTGCCAACTCTCCTGACCTGAACCCCATAGAGAATCTGTGGGATATTGTGAAGAGAAAGTTGAGAGACGCAAGACCCAACACTCTGGATGAGCTTAAGGCCGCTATCGAAGCATCCTGGGCCTCCATAACACCTCAGCAGTGCCACAGGCTGATTGCCTCCATGCCACGCCGCATTGAAGCAGTCATTTCTGCAAAAGGATTCCCGACCAAATATTGAGTGCATAACTGAACATAATTATTTGAAGGTTGACTTTTTTTTAATTAAAAACACTTTTCTTTTATTTGTAGGATTAAATATGCTAATTTTTTGAGATAGGAATTTTGGGTTTTCATGAGCTGTATGCCAAAATCATCAGTATTAAAACAATAAAAGACCTGCAATATTTCAGTTGGTGTGCAATGAATCTAAAATATATGACATTTTAATTTTATCATTACATTATGGAAAATAATGAACTTTTATCACAATATGCTAATTTTTTTAGAAGGACCTGTATATATTTAATATACTGTATATATAATATATTTAATATATTACAAATATCATATATTAATAATTCATAAATATGTTTTTGCAGTTATACAACATGACATCCTTTCTATGATATAATTTCCTGTTTTAAATTTTTTACGTTTACGTTTCTTCTGCATGTCTTTTAAATGTTGTTTTTAATATTTTCTCTTATGATATCACAGATATCACCCTGAACCAAATTTCACTGTGTGTTGGATGTACAGTAAGGCGCATTGTTTTGTGCTTTGCAATTTGCTGGGTGGTGGTCTGTGCTCTAAAGCTTACCAGAAGCTGCCATTCTTTTTGTACAAACATATCCGCATGTAACCTCAAAAGCCTCCTCTCCAGGGTAAATAACAGCCACATGGGCAAATCGCATGACCACACATACGAGACAAATCAGGGTCATTAGGGTTTGTTCCTTTGGGAACTATACAAACATCTGCTACAAAAGCCAGTTTTCCTGAAGTCTGCAACTTTAATTAAAGTTTATAAAGCGTTTAAGCATGGGGTTAAGTGGGTGAAATTGTACCAAAGGCTCTTACAAACAAGACCAAATGAGCTGAAACCTAAAAAAAAAACATGCTCCAGAAGTCGGAAACCCTTTCACATAGAAAAACAAACACAGACAACGGAGAAGGAGGGGAAAATGAAGTCATTCACAACAAAATCACACACATCAACACAGCACGAGCCCTGTGAATAACTCATGATCTGTGTCTGTTGGGATGTGCGGCAGATGAATATGGGCTGATGCCACGCTCCACTGAGTCTTTTTAAAACTCAGTACAGGGGGCTGTCTGAGAGACCTGTGGCCTGAACCATTCGCATCTGACTCCACCATTGTCAGCAGGACTACAGGGTAAATAACATTGATAAATAGGTTTGAATAGATCGTATTTATTTATTTTCTGGTGATTTTTCTTTTGCATGCAAGGCTTTTTGACAGTTCATTTCAGTCTTTCCCATTCTCCACTCAATCATCTTGCTGCCTGTGCCACCGTTATTCAAATGAGTGGAAATGAGGAGCAAAAACCCTCAGTGTGATGAGCAGACCAACAGATCTGACCTCTAGAACTATTTGTTTCTCTCCTATTTCGCTCTCTTCCTTTAAAGCAACACTCCACTGTTTTTAGAAATAGGGCTTATTCAACATCTTTTCTACATTTAGATATGTGGGCAAATGCATTTTTGTCTCAGTGCATGCATTGTTTTAGTTTGGCAGGGTCGGCGCTAGCTTAGCTTAGCATAATGAATGGAATCCTATGTTGCCAGCTAGCATGTCCCGAGTAAAAGTGATCCAAAAAAAAAATCACGCAACACATGAAATCCCACAACTTCCGTCAACATACATTTCATGTGTTGCGTGATATCTCTGTGCCCAAGTAGCAGTGCTTCCCCTGTGCTTCACCCTAATATAGTCCCAAGTTAATATCTGCCTAGGAAAACGCCTAGTCTTAATCTGCATCGCTATTTGTACTCGTTGTGAATACGCAGGCCACAAGATGTAATTAGGTGGGTTTTGTTTGTTTTTTGGATAACTTTTACTCAGGACATGCTAGCTGGCAACATAGGATTCTATTCATTATGCCAAGCAAAGCTAGCGGCGACCCTGCCAACCTAAAACAATGCATGCACTGAGACAAAAATGCATTTTCCCACATATCTAAATGTAAGAAAGATGTTGAATAAGCCCTATTTCTAAAAACGGTGGAGTGTTCCTTTGAAAATTCAATTTGGTCAATAGTAAAAAAGATCATTACAGCTGTTTTTAGTTATTTGTCATGTTTCAATTGTGTTTTACCCTCTTGGCCAGGTCGTCACTGTAAATGAGAACTGGTTCTCAACTAACTTAGCTGGTTAAATAAAGGTTAGTTAATTAATTCATTCATTCATTCATTCATTTTAATTTCATAGAATCCTAATAGACTGCTTGACTGTTCTGAACTATTACAAACCACACTTTATCTTCTATAACAGCATAGTTATGCTTTAGCCAACACAAACTCACGAGAAAACAACTATTTTACAATACGATTCATAAGGAAATGTGCGATTTTTAGAAAAACCCCAGTGGCTCGTAAGCAGATTGTACAAAATCATACAAATGTTATCGTACACATTGACATGAATTACTAAATCACCACAACGTAAAGTAAAATAGTTGATAATAGTTGAAAATGAAACTGAAAGAGTGTTGGATTTAGCAGGTATTAGGTAGTAGGAAGGCAACAGAGAAACAAGTAAATTAATCTGATGAAAGCCATTTATTCCCTCACAGAAAAACTTGTTAGAACTATATCATCATGACACCAAATGGCTACCTCAAATATTATCACATAAAAATGTCTTGTTACTCACCCACATAGTGAAGGTAAAGGGCCAGGTATTTGTACTGGAAGAGGGGGTTGTTGTTGAGGCTGCTTCTCTGGATCTTCTGGAAGAAGGAGCTGACATCCCAGCGGTACAGCACCTCTAGCAACATGATACTGGGGACCCGCAGGCCCACGTTCAGCACCGCTTCCACTCGCTCCTTCACAGCCATCACTCCTGACTACCGCCAACCACACGCAATTCACTGGCACTATCACACACCAGCACTGCACTGATACGAGATAGGTAGATAGAAACAGACAGATAGAAAAAGGTTCATGACTGTCAGTCAGTAAAAAAGGGTGTTTTCTGCCTCAAGACAAGCTCTAAGCACAAGAGAAGCACTGAAAACATAAAATACCGATTAAGATACTATTGTCTTCCATGTATCAACCAACTACAGCAAAAAATTGTATTCAGGCTATAATTAGAGAGACTAAATATAAAATGGACAGACTGAGAGTCAAACACAGGTTATTACATAACCTGTTTGTTTCCTTAGGGCTGCCTGCGTTTAAAACTCGCACAAACAGAGTACAGGCAGAGCGTAATATGCTGCACTGTATACCATACCATATGTGTTTGCAAATAACTTGATTGTCAAAGTTCCCATAACACCCCATAACACAGCCTTGTCTATATAGGGACATAGTTACATAATGCAAATGCAATGCATCTGTTTTGCACTCAGTGAGTCTGGGGGAGGAGTTAATTTTTGTAACTTCTAAAAATTGTCAGGTAATTTCTGTAGAACATTGTTTCGCAATCTGTTGTGTTTTTGCGCAAAACTGATCACTAATAAAACATCTATAAACTCTTTTTAAACAACTTTTTTTTGTGTGATACACATGCAATATGTAGATGACCGATGCATAATAACGTGATAAATAAGAGTAGCCTACATATTTGTTTTTTTATAGTCGGATAAGTAAATAGTTTTATTAAATAGTAGAATTAATGTAAAACACTGGAAGCCTACCGTTATTATGGTTACCTTGTAGGTGAACACATTTATGTAAGTGATATGATTTGTGACTATGGACACATTTCAAACGCATAGGCCTACTTGTGTGTAAAAATAATAGACTTTTAAGACCTCAACTTATTGTTTGGACTTCCGTTGTGGGAGAGGTCAAGCCTTATAAAAAAAAACTAACGTTAACTTTTTATGAGACCTCAAACCCCTGCTAATGTATATTCTAGTGTTAGAAGCATCTAGTGTCGAAATGAACTATAGTAACCCCGAGCTCATTTGAAATTCATTGTGGCTGATCGCACAACGAGCCTGTTGCAGGATTAAATAAGCGTGTCTGCAAAAATAACTTATTTTTTCGTCCTATTGACGTATTTAAATAAGAAGAACAAACGTGAGGATGTGGTGATGTTATTTGTACAAAGACGCGATGCTGCTTTGGCACGTTGTGCGGTGTTAAACGTATAATTAAATAATATAGACTTTTAGACAATTCTCTATCGTGGCCTTTAATCACACGCTAGCCTTTGTATATTTGGATGCAGCACGCGGCTATTAACGTGCCTTATCTCAATAGAGATGCTGCTATGAACTGTTGTGACCTCGGATAACAAACACTGACAGACGCATGCCCGGATACCCAGCTCAATAAACCACCGCTATTTACAGATAGAAAATAAACATTCAACTTACACGATTATGTTTCTCCCAAGTGCTCTCGCCTACGATGTCCGACCTTTATTCTTCTGTCGGATGTCAACCATGTTGACGGAGAAATGAATGGAAGGTTGGCGGTCTCAGGGAATAGCATTCCTACCGAAGAGACGCGGCGCGGCACCGGGGCTCGTATCACATCATCCCGCAGCCATTACAGATTGCCACAGTGATCGGTACTGAGCATGTGCGCCGCGGAGAGCGGATTAGCGAGCGCCGTGGCATCATGAGGGCACACGTTGAAGACTGAAAGAAAGAAGAGAGGGGGTGGATAGGTGAAATGATAAGGAGTCAGACCAGACTACTCAGCATTCACAATGCCAACTGTTCTATAAAGATTAAGAGCGCAATAATGAACCAGACCACATGCTGTGAATAATTAAAAAAAAAAAAAAATATATATATTCAGAAAATATATATATATATATATATTCAGAAGCTAAAAAAAAAAAAATATATATATATATATATATATATATATATATATATATATATATATATATATATATATATATATATATATATATATATATATATATATATATAATACAATAAAGTGTCAATACCATTTTTTTGTATTATACACAGCCTATTATAATTATTATTAATAATTTGTATATAATAATTTATAATAATAATAATAATAATAGGGCTGTACTCGAATAATCGAATATTCGAATATTCTTTCGGTGAGGTGGCATTCGATTTTCAGTTTTGAGATTCGAATATTCTTTTTTTTTTCAACACGTGACTTCCGTCGCGGACTCATTCTCACTCATGCTTGAACCACCCGTTGGCGAACGTAGTGATTTATTTAATCTCATACTGAATAGGTACAAAATGCCCAAGACCTCAGCTGTTTGGGAGCACTTTAAATTTATATTTTTATTACTACTATATTGAAAATGCTATTTGTTTAGGTTTTCAGACTAGCTGAACATCTGCATCAGCAACAGATCGTTCGCAAGGGAGAAGAGCTGTCAGCAAGCCACGGAGAAGAGGAGACGGATGCGCCACCACCACCCGCCAAAAAAAAACAGCAGGAGATTTCAATGCTGATGCAGGCGGATGACGAAGAGGAAGAAGAACGCGGAGACAGCGCAAAGACAGAGATGGAGCAGTATTTGAGAGATGCTACTAAATTACAGTCGGGCCCACTGGCATGGTGGAAGCAAAACAGTGACTGCTACCCTAAATTGGCATTTGCAGCCAAACACCTTCTTTGCGTTCCGGCCACTTCAACTCCATCAGAGCGCATTTTCTCAAAAGCTGGCTACATCGTCAACAAGACCCGAAGTTCCCTTTTACCAGAAAATGTGGACAAACCTGCCCGTGTAATGCGTACCGGAAACTGTTCTATTTAAAAGATTATTAAATGTTTATTAATATTTAAAGAATGTGTGCCACCTGATCATATTGCACCAAATGCAACACTGCACTCCACTGTGTCTGCCGCAACACATTTATGATGCCGAAGAGTGAAACGTGAAGTCATGAAAGATGATACAAATGCAAACCGACAATATTATTATATATTAAGCCCCACCCACCGAAGCTTCGAATATTCGATATTGATTGCCACCTATAAGCTTCGAAGCTAAAAAAAATGGCATTCGAAACAGCCCTAAATAATAATATCCACATATATGTGTTATGTTATCTATAACTATATATTAACTATATAATATAATAACTATATAATATAATTATAACTATATATATATATATATATATATATATATATATATATATATATATATATATATATATATATATATAGTATGACGTGGTCATACTCAATTCTAGTCGGAATATGAGTCTGATACCGCTCCATTGCAAGTATATGTCTCTGCAGGTTAGTAATAGGAGTTACCTCATCAGTGGGTGTGGCCATAAACAGAGGGATGGTTTCAACTGTGTTACCTGATTTACCCACGTCAAAGTGTAGGTAGGGTTTAGGGGTGGGGTCGTGTGAAGGGGATCATTTTCATTGCTTGATGTATAAACACCCATCAGTTTGAAAACACCCACTAACTCAACTGCACTGTTGCCAAGTCCGTGTTTTTCCCACGGGTTGAAGCGACCCCAATATGTGATACATAGACCCAGGAATGCTAATTTTAGCAGGCAACCGTGCCAAAATAACGTATTTTGCCAATCAAACGCAATTTTTTTTCAGGAGAACACCCGGAAAGCTATTGTCCTTTCTGAGAGAGATAGTGAAGGTGAATGCATATACGAACAAGTTCTCCGTTTAGGATAAGAGCAAATTCAACCCAAGCGCCTTTGATGACGTTGATGATTACGTTACTGTTGATCATCTGTCCATCATCGTCTAAAGCCCTCCCTGACAATTTCATTGGTCTGAACAGTTTCTGTTCGGGCATAATTACTCCTCTATGGAGCGAGTCCAGACTGAATTGCCCGAGCAAAAATTTTTGTGGGCGGGGCTAAATTTGGCTGGCATCCAGGCTAATATATACATAATGTTATAATTATATAACATTTTTTTTAATAAAATATGCTTTTAGATATTATTATTTATTTATAATAAAATTAATTGAAACAACAATTAATGGAGTAGTTCCCTATAGTGTCCCTAATTTAAGCATAAAATTACACAAAGTTGTACTCTGTCACGATTCCTTATATTGCTGTTTCTTTTATTTTGATATTCCATTTGTCTTGTTGTACCATTGTTCAGTTACTGTTTAGTTAGTAGTTATTTTTTTAGTTATGGCCACTGTGATGTTCTCATCTGAGTATTTGACACGAAAACCAGACGTGTGCATTCAGTATGTTTTACTGTGATCTCAGACAGTTATTACAGAGACAGCTGTCATCCCTCGTGGGCTTCATGCTCATGCCCTGTTGTTTTCACACCGTAATACAGCAGGCGTACCTCCGTGCATCATAACGTAAAACATCACTGTCGTAGACCTCATACTGGATATCCTAAACACTACAGCCACCATGCCACAGTCTTATCACGTCAGCCACGCCAGAGTCTTGTCACATCATGGCCGCCACACCATAGAGAGTCTCCACATGTCATGACCAACACACCTTAGGTTTTCCCAACAGCGGTGAAGCTTGGTTTGTCATTGATCTCCTTGATAACTGGATCAGTCCCGCCCCGGGACAAAGGAGACTGCTAGTGTGATGTATCTACAACAGTGGCCTAAGTGCCCTCAAGTCTGTTGGTCTCAGCACCCTCAAGCCCGGTGGTCTTAGTGCCCTCAAGGCCGATGGTCTCAGCCCCCTTAAGTCCGGTGGTCTCAGCACACTCAAGGCCAGTGGTCTCAGCGCCCTTAAGTCCGGTGGTCTCAGCACCCTCAAGTCCGGTGGTCTCAGCACCCTTAAGGCCAGTGGTCTAAGCGCCCCTAAGTCCGGTGGTCTCAGCACCCTCAAGGCCGATGGTCTCAGCACCCTCAAGTCCGGTGGTCTCAGCACCCTGAAGTCCGGTGGTCTCAGCACCCTCAAGCCCGGTGGTCTTAGCGCCCTCAAGGCCGATGGTCTCAGCACCCTCAAGTCTGGTGGTCTCAGCACCCTCAAGGCCGATGGTCTCAGCACCCTCAAGTCCGGTGGTCTCAGCACCCTGAAGTCCGGTGGTCTCAGCACCCTCAAGCCCGGTGGTCTTAGCGCCCTCAAGGCCGATAGTCTTAGCACCCTCAAGCCCAGTGGTCTCAGCACCCTCAAGCCCGGTGGTCTCAGCACCCTCAAGGCAGGTAGTCTTAGTGCCCTCAAGTCCAGTGGTCTCGGCGCAGCCATGTCAGGTAGTTGCAGAGTTACTGCCACTGTCATCTGTACTTTCTTCTGTACTTTCTGTGATGGCTACCTAAATTGTGTTTGGCCCGCACACATTCCTACAGATACAGGTTCTCCCAAGGTGTGGGCAACCGCTACAGCTCAGACTGAGGCAGTGGCCGAATATGAACTCTCTGTCTTCTGTGCATGGCCAAGGAGGCAGAATATGAACCCTTTGTCTTCCCAGTCACAATCACAGAGGCTGATTATGAATTTGCTTTGTTCCCTGTCTTTGTTACAGCCACGGAGGCTGATTAGGTACTCTTTAAGCTGCCTGTCACGGTCACAGAAACAGATTGTGAACCTTCTGAGCTCCCTGTTACAGCCATTAAGGCCGTCAATAATCTCTATGTGCTCTATATTTTAGTGTTGCTGTGATATCCAGCACAAACAGCACTGTCATGGTTCCCGGCTTCGCCCTGGTGGTCTCCTGCACCTTCAGCTCCACCTTGGTTGGTTCCACCATAGTCACTGCCAGCTCCTCCTTGACTCCCTGAACTACCAGCCTTAAACCTTGGCTCTTGGAACTGTCGGCTCTTCCCTGTACATTAGGCCCACTTCTGCCACACAGGCCTGGCCCTACATTCTTCCCCCTGTGTCTGCCATCGCTCCACCACCCTCTGGTTTCTGTCACAATTCCCTTTGTCTCTGTCTCTTGTTGAATATTTGCCTTTTGTCTTGCTGTGCCTTTGTTCAGTTCCTGTTACATTGATTCCATTCATCTTTGTTAGTTTCCACAGAAACCCTTGTTTGTAACCATGTCAACTGATCACATCCACCTGTCCTTCAGTCAGTCTCTTGTTACCTGTATGTATTTAAACTCTCTGCCATCCTGTTTGTCTTGTGTTAATGTTTATTGCTGGTGTTTACCTGTATTATTCCTAGGCCTATTCATTGTTCCTCTGCATCAACCATCTTTTGTGGATTATCACGTCTAGCCAATGCATGACGGTCTCTGACAGTCTCCCACTCATACCCAAAAAAGCACGTGGTTTAAAACTGATGACCATAATCATGCTTTATGGGGAATTATCATCTCCTAACCCCTAGTGATTTCTCCTCTTGTGGTGAAACCACAGCTTGCTCAGCTATTTACTCATGTTGACATGTACTTCCTTTCCGTATAAACATATGATTAAGCATCATCTAGTATGATGTAGCTCACATGGAATATACAGTAAATGTCCATTCAATAATAAAATACAATCACATGTTCACCCACAACAGCAGTCCCTTAAGCAGCTGCCTTGTGTTAAGAAAACCTGGACCACATCAAAAACACAGTCCCATCTATGTGTGTGACAAATGCAAAATCATTGCTGACTAAGATTTAGAGAAAGAGAGAGACCACTTGTGATATTTCAGATCTGTGTATAAGGGGTCATTATTTTACTCACTCTCATGTTGTTCCAAACCTGTATGAATTTCTTTCTTTTGCTGAACACAAAGTAAGATATTTGGAAGAATGCTTCCAAGCAGATCTCAGCAGCCATTGAATACCATTTTCCCGGTAGTCTATGGCTTCCAAGATCTGCTTTCAAACATTATTTTAAATATTTATATGTGTTCAACATAATAAAGAAATGTATACAGGTTTGGAACAACTTGAGCGTGACTAAATGATGACAGAATTTTTTTTCATTATTGGGTAAACTATGGACAGTCTGTCAATTATAAGACAAAATTTGAAAGAATACATTTTATAATCTTTTATTATAGCCACAGATAGTGTCTGCTGCACATATACTGTAAATCATTTAATTATGAGCATGTGAATGTTTCTATCAGCCTGCTAGCAGCACATGTCCCAGAGGGAGTGAGCCAATATTCTCTTTTAGTCTCTATACTTCATAAGTAGGTCAGCAATCTACCCTCTTCACTCTAATAATGATGTTGAGGAAATGGTTCTTCTATAAAAGCTTTTGTCATATTTGCCCTTTTCAAGGCATTCTATATATCTTGGCTATAAGACTATGAGAAACCATCCTGAATGAACAGGTCAAGGGTTCATTTAACCAAATAAATACAGACAAGGTTTAGGCACTTTTTAAAATGCATTATCTGTAATAATTTTAGAGATTAGTTTAATTTCATTCACCTCATTTAAAACTGGTTGTTCATTTTGGTGATTAGCTTGAGTTAAAGCTGATCTGCTGTGAGAATGAATGGCAGAATTGTATGGGTACTTCCTTGAAATGTAATTTCCAAAAATCCAGCACTTGTGTTTTTACAACAGGCAATTCATTGTGGTTAAGTATCACTTGTGTGTTTTTTCCAGGCTTCGACAGAGGGTTCGTTTTTTACACAACACTTGAACAATCAGTGATCAATTGATTTAAGCCATGCTTTTGCTTTGATGTCTGAACTCTGTTGAACTGGGGGGAATAGCACTTTGTTTTGCTCCACATTGAGCTGTGACAGTAATTCCTGCCTTGAGCAGTCTTGTGTGTGATCTAAAGAGGAAGAAAAGACATTTGCACATAATTAGGACCCTAATAAAATGCATGCCTGTCAAATGTGTGTAATGTTTAGCAACCTACATACTATATAATAGTTCACAATTGGTGAGACGTCATGAAATAATTTCTTGAATCTAAGCATGCAACGCAAACTGAATTAAGAGCATTTGGATGTTTTATGTCATATGTAATCATGTAAATACATTTTACATTGCAATCATAATAAATACATGTAACACAATTGAAATGTACTACAGTTATAAATAAATAATTTAAGGGCATGAGTGTTATTAGTTCTATACAGAGTACAGGAAAACACATTATAAATTACAACAACACATACAATGTGTTTGTATTTAATTATACAGTATATGACCAAAGTAGGTCTAATGGGAGTCAATCATTGTTCATAATGGTTAGAAATATTTTTAAAATATAATGATTAATTTAATGATACATAATACTTTATAGCATCATTAACTTTGGCTCTTGGTTCCTCTGCTTCCTGTTTTTTCTGTTTCTGCATCTAAAAATAAACAGAGAAAGTTTGTATTATAGTGTGTGCAGAAAAGTAAAAACATTAATAAAGCAATAAGGCCTTTTTATTAGGGTTAAAGCAACTTTATCTCTTGTTAAAAAAATATGACAAATGTTAAAAACACATACTTGTACAGGCGCCATTCACTCCAAGAGGAATTACAGAATTCATCCCTCGCTCTCACACACATCCCCATCCCTTTTGTCACTGGCAATTGGTGACTTTGTGTGAGGTAAGTCTGAGCATAATGAGAACAAATATATATATATATATATATATATATATATATATATATATATATATATATATATATATATATATATATACACACACACACACACACACACACACACACACACATATATATATATATATATATATATATATATATATATATATATATATATATATATATCAGGCATTACATTATGACCACTGATATTATCTCTTCATCACCGCTTGCCCACTATATGATAAGTAGGCCCAGTGAGTTTATTATACAAATATAATATTTGTTAAGTAACAGTTGTTTAAATTATTTTAATGTAATTACAAGATTATTATAACATCTCAAATACTAAAATAAAAAAAATGTGTTTTTTTTTGTTTTTTTTTACAGTCTATGGTTTTTGCCTAATGCTTGATGAGTTTTGAATCGCCTTTTGACGAACTCACTCTACTTCCTTTTCCCATCACATATCAGATCGGAAAGGCATTTATTTTCAATAAAAATGAAGAAAGTATTCTAAAAGTGGAAATAAAGTGTCTAACGTGTGTTGTAATCGCTGCTCATGTTTTGTATGTTGACAGGTTGTAGCTACAGTTTTGGGTTATGTTGACAGTGACACTGACTGGGCACATTCGTGACTGAGACGTAGTAGTTTTACAAGGTGTGTTCTATGATTTATTTTTTTCAATAGGATAAAAGAAAATAAGATTTAAATGACCTGAATATTGAGTCCGTCCGTTATTTTACCTGAAAACATAGGCAATTTGCGGGTGGCACATGTATGCTCACCACCACTGCACAATCCGGGTGCGTGTGCGTCGTTTACCTGGGGAACACATGGCACCAAGATGCACTATGGGAAGAAGGCAACCCGGGGGAGGCAGTGTGATGCTTTGGGCAATGTTCTGCTGGGAAACCTTGCGTCCTGCCATCAATGTGGATGTTACTTTGACACGTACCATCTACCTAAGCATTGTTGCAGACCATGTACACCCTTTCATGGAAACGGTATTCCCTGGTGGTTGTGGCCTCTTTCAGCAGGATAATGTGCCCTGCCACAAAGCAAAAAATGGTTTGAGGATCACAAAACAAGTCTGAGGTGTTGACTTGGCCTCCAAATTCCCCAGATCTCAATCCAATCGAGCATCTGTGGGATGTGCTCAACAAACAAGTCTGATCTATAGAGGCCCCACCTCGCAACATACAGGACTTAAAGGATCTGCTGGTAACATCTTGGTGCCAGATGCCATAGCACACTTCAGGGGTCTATTGGAGTCCATGCCTATTGGAGGGCTGTTTTGGTAGCAAAAGGGGGACCAACACAATATTAGGAAGGTGGTCATAATGTTCTGTCTGATCGGTGTATATACACAATGAGAACAAATATTAATACATACTGTATATTTTTGAAGACACTGAAGTCTGGAGTAATGGCTGCTGAAAATTCAGCTTTGCCATCACAGAAATATTTTACATTTTAATATACAACATTTTAATATACGTTAAAACAGGTCAAAATTTGTTATAATAATGTCAATAATATTTCAATTAGTTCTGTTTTTGCTGTATTTTTGATCAAATAAATGGTGAACATAAGAAAGTTCTTTAAACAACATTAAAAATGGTAAATTATTCCAAACTTTTAACCAATAATTGTAAAACAGTCAACAGTACCTCTGACAAGTTCGGTTTGGAGCAGTCACATTTTTTGTGCTTCCGACAGTGAATCTCTTTCACTTGGAAGATGAGAGGGAAGTAGGAAGATGGTGTGCTCCAGGAGTGTGGATATCCAACTTCTACAGATGTTTGATTGATCCTGCTAATAGCCACCATATCAGGCCTCACTTAAAAGTAGAGAAAAAGATGTCAGCAACATTGTTTAATATTCAGATGAGAGCCATATTACTTTCTAAGGTCCCATCATATTAATTTATAAGAGCTCACCGATATCCATGATGTAGAACTTTATGTTGTAGGTTTCTACAACAAAGCTACTTCTGAAGTATATGGTCAGGTTGATGCGCTCTACCTCCTCTGAATAAGGACAGTAGTCTTGGTCTAAGCATGTGATACTCTGTCCTCTGGAATCCAGACTGCAGCTGATGTTGCTTCCACCCTGAGGGCTGGATCAGAATCAGTCAAACATTTTTGTTTTTCTCCGCGCCCCTCACATCATTGCAGAGCAAGTTTGGAAAACTTACCGTGAGGCTTTGATATGAGCGACATGGCCATCCCTGTTCACATCCCATGTCCAGAAACATTGGAAGGAACCTCCATAGTTATTTGTTGAACAATGGATGTAACCTTGTTTGGTAATTAAATACATAAAATGAATAAATAAATACACATCATAAACATAAAAATCAGAAACACTGAATTCAAACATTTGTGATCAAGTGTTTTAAATGAATACTTATGTAAAGCAGAGAACTCTGAATGAATTCTGAATGATTATGTGAAAACTGGATTTTTTTTTCTTTTCTACAAACTATATGGTAGAAAAATCAATGCTTTGCAGTAAAATGTTTCACTATTGAAGGTTTGAAACCATTTAAATTTTGCATTCTTCAAATGAATATTATGATAATGCTACCCAATGCAAATGATGTACCTTTTTCAGGAGTGTTCTTGATAATCTTCTTGAAGGTCCACTGAGCCAGCACCAGTGTGTGGTTTAGGTAGGAGCCGTCTTTGTTGAAACAGGAGTAATTGGCCCCCTTCCACCCCTCCACTGTGACCATGACCCTGTTTCCTTGAGCCTCCAGATTTTCATCTTTGTTTTTGGTCCATGTAATATTTTGCCCTTCGTAGGCTTCTCCACAGATAAGTGGCACTTGTACCATGTTTACATCTTTACCCACATCTACATTCACCACAAGCACTGGTGACAGACAAGTCAAAATTAGAGGTGCGGATATATAAAAACATTGTATTTTTTGTATAAAAATACAAAAAAAAAAAAAAAACAGTTTATAAACAGAACTCAAGTAGGTCTCTATGAGTGTTTCAGGGTCAAGTAAATGTGTAGGAGAAACTATACACAATAATAATTCTTCAGACATGATTCAGAGAAACAAACCATTCGGTTTAAGTGTCCAGTAACTCTCCGTTGTTTTGATGGATCTTACAGCAGAGGGCTGGAGAAACATCAACATACCTAACAAGAGAAAACACATCTGTTGATAGAAAAAAAGAGAAAAGGTTTACTCTCATAATTTGTAATATGGTAATACTAATAGAAAAGTTGGCCTATTGTTTGTTATGTGTGTTAAACTGGTAAATCCTACATCTGATATTGCTATGCATTTATAAAATTGTCAGTTTAAATATAAAATCTGAACCCATTACTAGGAATATCTTTCCCAAGATATTTAGGAATTAGGCATTTAATCATTTTTTATAGGCTAGGAATTTTTTTTAAACATATTTATTTCAATAAAATAATTAAGTGTTACTTTTAATGAGATTATAAAAGAGACTTACCATTGACCACTCACAAATCCAACAAGATTAACCTCCACAACCAGATTGGCGTCACTTTGCTTTGTTGTGTTTTAGTGTGCAAGCTTTTAAGTAATGTGTCAGGAGGGTAGAATTTCCCTGGCCAGGAAAAGTCCAGTGCAGGTTATAGAGGAACCAAACACAGCATGAGCAACTCCAGAACCTGAGCTTTCCTCAGACTTCCTCTCACTTCCACTGAATCTTCTCAGTGTCATTGAGTCCTCTCTCTTCTCTAATATTGGTCTATTTATATACAATAACACAGCCCATTCAGGATTTTATGATGCTTTTATTGGACTGTATTATATTTTGCAGGAAAGATAGGACATGAAATTGCTAAGTGGTTTCCAGTGTGGCCTATGGAGCCTATAGGGCGGGACATATATGAAGTCAAATATTTGTTTTCCAACACCTTGGGAATTTTTGCCACAAGTTCTCATCTGAAAGCCAGAGGATAATTTACCTGGTTGGTTACTGTGTTTGATTTGCTTGTACCTACTATTCTCCACTGCTGGTTTTTCCAATTCAAAATTTCCCCTTTTCACTCAGATAATGTCATTTAGTGATTTGTGCATTAAGGGTTCTGATTGGAAACATGAAACATCGATGACACTATTCAGCATTTCACATGAAACGTGTTCTGAAGGATGCCTAGATAACATTTAAGAGTGTCAGCTCAGGGACGTGTCAGAAAGCTGAAAAATTATGCCCCATAATTGTGTGCGCTCGATTCTGTGACAGTTGAGTTAAAACATAAATATGGTGTCTGAAATTTGCAGTTGGTGGTCAGTTTGTGTATAATCACTACATTTATTTTCCCATTTTTGATGTCATTTCTAGTGAGAAATTGTTATTGTAGTAATTAAATATACGCGTAGTTATCACCACCAAAGGTCGTTGTAGATCATTAAAATTCATAAAGTAACAAGTCATTGCCTGATAGTACAGCGAGGCAACAAGTACAAATATTTCAGACCCAGCCATTGTATGTGGAATTATAAAACATGATTACCATGGTAAAATGATTAATTGAAGGGTGGCTGTTATTTCAACCCAAAGAGAAAAAAATATATATATTTTTTTTCATTTGAATTAATTGTATTGCATTCTTCCATTGAGAAACACAAATATGTATAATGATTATTTCCGCCTTCTGGATATTCATGAGGGTAAGATTAATTATTTGTTAATGCACATTTCCTCCTAAACAAAAGGGAAAGCCATGAATCATAATCTTTTTATGTAATTTTTATGAATCTGTAAAAAATGGAATTTCAATGTTTTTAATAACTGTTGTGCTTTTCTTTTCCCTTCCTCAGACATCAGCTCTACCATTTCATGAAGCATGTGACTACAATGGGGAAGAAACAAACAATGCTGACATTCAACATGCTGGATTGATTTGGGATGCAGATGAGAAATTGATTTGGAGGAGTTTTATCTGATGGTCTGCATTCTGCTCATTAGTGAAGTAAGACCTTCTCTAACAAACATGAGCACATCAAAAACAGTCCCTCCACACTTACCACAGCTATACAATATCTGAGCAAAAAGCCACTTCCCCCGCAGGAAAAAAACCCCGTTTACTGGCGAATTTCCTCTGTCTTTATCATTGATGTTTATGAGGTCAAGAAAAGCGCTGTGCTCAAGGTCACGTGCTGAATTGTGTCTGTACGTAGCATCATGCGGAAAAGACCTTCATCCATCGCCATACCTGCCCTGTCTCTGGACTTAAAACCATCTCCCCAACAGTTTCAGGCTTTCACATTCCTTTTTAAACTCAAGGGTTCAGCTTTTCACCAGTTGATCAATAAGGACAAGGTACATATCTCAAGTGCTGCTTGAATAATTAACTGTTAACAATGTTTAACATCATTGTAGAACCCTCTAATGCAAGTAAACCACTCACATTTCCAACCAAATTTTGCATTGGGTGACTAAAAACATCTGTCATTAGCCGCTGACTTTACATTTTCACATTTGACTCGCCAGTGATTAAGGTTGACGCTAAGTAGTTTAGCACAGATATACTTTTTACCATGAGAGAAGCACATATCATGTAAAAATAATTAACATAATGTAAATGGTGTTTTCTTATTATTTCCAGATCTTTTGGAATTCTTTATTATTTTAGCCATTCGAATAAAGTGGGCCGTTAAAGTCACCATGAAATCAAAATGGACCATTCTTATTTTTTGGGGAATATTGCAGCATTTATTATAAATGATTTAGCCATACAAATCATTATTTCTTTTAAGTCATGTGCCCTCAAAATCTTGCCTTCTTGCAGTGACATCTCTTCTGTCACTCACATGAGATCACGGCAATAACAATGATCCAATCGATTCCCAAAAGACAAAATCAAGTCCCACTCTACATTTTGTTTCTTTGGAGAAGCCGTTGCACTTGTATATACCTAACAATAGGGAAGTAAAAGACTATTACAACTTGGGCAGAAAAGACTATCACAGCTTCATATCATGCTGACAAACAGACACCACTGCCAGCTGGATGCTTCAGTAGTGAACCTCAGTTACTGCACTGAGTATTTTTGCACTAAAAGTGTCTTTTGTTCTTTTCTTTTCTTGTTGAGAATTATATTGTAGCAGTTTGTTTAACGAGTATGTATATCAGGTAGATCCCAGTTAGTTGTCACACTGTTGTGTCCAGTGAAAATGTATTTCTGAAAGTTAATTTCTATAAAAGAACATTTTGTCTACACAAAAGCTATTTCTACATTTACAACATCACTTCAAGACATCACCTAAGAAAAAGATACAGTTCATTAGCAGGGCACTATATAAGATCATTTGTCACATGGAACCTGTTTATATTTAGTCAATTATAGTTATAAAACAATTATAATAGAACTTCCATGTGTGACAACTATACTGTAGCCCCTGTCTCTTTGTATTTATGGTCTACTATATATAGTTTCTTACATGATTGTGTGAGTTGTCTGCATACGCTTCCCATGACCCTGAAACCCTTTAAACCTTTGAAAGTTTCTGCCACAATAGTTTATTTAGTGAAACTGAGCTTTCACACATATACAAAGCAGAGAGAAGAGACAAGGGAGAGAGTTCACTTCCCACATGTACCACTGAAAGGGAAGTTCTCCAGTTACCTTCAGCAGCTGACAAGTGTCCTGTGACACTGTCCTTTCTGAATCTCCTTTACATTTGACATTACTTAGGTGTTATGTAATACATACAAATTGCAAATATAAATGTATATAAATGTATATTTGCAGTAGAAATAGTGTGTTTGCATTTTTTTTTTTATTCTTGTATAATCATCTTTCATGGATGTTTTAACTCAAAGCTTAAAGGCCCATTGAGGATTTTCTACAACATTACAGCCAGAAGATGGCAGTAGTGAACCAGTTCTGTGTTAAGACCTGGGGTGCTTCTCAATATCCCTCCTCATTTCCTTGCTCCTCCGTCCTCCATCCTTTGACCCGAAACTGATCGAGCTCAGCACTGTGAGGAGGCGAGAATCGAGGACTGAGAAGGCTTCCTGAGGAGTCATGAGCGAGGATACACAGGTGTATCCTTTGCGGAAATGTTTCATCGACTAAACGTGACATAATGTATTCTTCTTCCCCTTCACATCTTGCCACAGTTCATTAATTATTATTATTATAATTATCATTATTGTTGTACATGTACAAGATAAAAATGTATGTCAAATTACAACAACTGTAGTAGCACAGTTGCAGAATTATATCAAAGCACATGAAAATAAAGCAAATTAAACTAATGTAATACAACAACTAAAGAGCAGTAAATAACTGGGAATAATTAATTGTTAATACTGGTAATATATATATAAATATATATAAATAAATAAATAAATATATATATATATATATATATATATATATATATATATATATATATATATATATATATATATATATATATATATAGGACAAATCTGGTATTTTGTGGAGTTTGAAACTATTACAATAAATAATTATCTATAATGTTCAAGAATCCCTTCGTAAATCCAGCGGCGTAGAGTCATCATTAATTGACGACACTTTAAAGTGATGCTAAAGGGAGTGAGGATATATCATTTCACTTGATTCAATTCCTCCATCCTTGTGTCTTTTCTTTGCATCCTTTCCTCACATCCTGTAAGGAGTGGAGCTAAGAGGCGAGGAAAGGAAACGAGGATGCACAAATAAGAATTGAAAAGCTATTAGAATGATTTCTGAAGGATCATGTGACACTGAAGACTGGAGTAATGATACTGAAAATTCAGCTTTACCATCACAGGAATACATTACATTTTTAAAATATATTCAAATAGAAAACAGTTATTTATATCATAATATATATATATATATATATATATATATATATATATATATATATATATATATAAATATATACAGATTTAGGCATGCAATATATATATATATATATATATATATATATATATATATATATATATATATATATATATATATATATATATAATAACATTTTGTACAAAAAATTCAGATAGTACTCCCTTTGTACAAAAACACTGGACAGATTTAGGCATGCAACTCTTATAGAAGTGGGAATCAAGAAATATATATGAAATAAAAAAAATGTATGCTAAGTATATAGCAAATACATTTACATATTTATGTACTTAATATAAATACCCTGCAATTGTACTTTTTGTATACTAAATTGGAACAACTAATTTTGTACATAATGCAATTTAGTTAACCAGAAGTGCTGAGGAGAGGTCCAACTAAAGATATACTTAAGTATTTAATTAAGCTAAAATTATAGTGATCATACTATCCTTCCTAATTATGACATTAAAAACACATTTAGGCTTAATATTAAGAACTGTTCAATGTGCAATAAAGTACTACAAATAAAGTGTAATTATAATAAGTATCAATAAGTCTAAAGCGATATGTCAGTAAATGTGTTATTTTACTATACTTGGTATGAAATGTATTTTAAATACGTTTTTAATAGGGAAAAAGGCGGAAGAGAAAGATCAGGAAAAGCACAGAACCTGCCTTTGAAATCTTTCTAACCTGAAAAGGTCCTGCTGTAACGATACTTCATCCATCAGGGACACGACGTGACAACCGCAGCCACAACAAGCACAAACAGAAAGCAAACTGAAACAGGAAGCCTGTAAAAAAAAAACATTTTACCACTCACTTAACTTGCTCTACACACAAAGAGCTACAACAGCAATGTAAAAGATTTAAAGTATGGAAGTATAATAATATAATATAATATAATATAAGTGCTGACATTTGTATACCAATAAAGGACAAAAAGTGCTGTATTTCCTTTTAGTTTTAAAGTTAGCATTAAATGGAAATTCATTGATGCCTTTAATTTTTTAAAATCTGTTTTGACCTTGTCATTCTGAATCATTTTTACTATACCTTCCAGTGACTAAATAACAGACTTCTCTCTAGTGACATGAGTCAGACTACTCCAATCATTTAGTCCGCTTTATCACCAAACTTTTCTTACAAGCAAATACAAGCTCACATTCATATCTGCCTCCAACAACATGTTTACATGCATCAAAGGTCAAAAACTGTTTAATTTTCTCATAATATATATTTCACATCACCACAATGTGCAATGATTCCCAAGCGACTCGATAGATTCAAGGGGGTAATCCAGCCCCCGGAAAGCGTACCTTCCATAGGGGCGGCCATTGCTAACCATACCATCCCGTGTTGTTAGCGTTCCATTGAATCCCATTCATTTTGGCGTCACTTTGACAGCGAATAACTTTACATCTGAGGCGTTTAAAGACTCCATTTGACCATTGTTTATTTCTAAAGAAACACGACAATGTATAAAAGGCTCCATTACCTTGCATCTTACACTATCGCCCCGTAGACACCGTTTTTGTACAAAATAGGCTAACGATTGCGTCATAACCACGCGACTCGTCGCATAGTAGAGAAATTACCGTATAGACAGGAGGAGAAGCTTGCAGGCAGTCTTTTACTGTCTATGAGGCTATCGGGGGGACGTGGAGGCATAAAGTCTGATAAACACAAGGAGAAGCATGGGGAGAAGCCCATAGAGAGCCAAAAGCAATGGGACAAAATATTTCAACAACGTGATTCAGATTTCACTTTGCACAACTAGAGGACTCACAACTGTCAGACAGGTTGCTCACGTCACATCTACGTCGTCAAGCTCAGTCTGAGTCTGCGCAGTACGCCCAGCCATGAGGAAGTGAGTGCTTCTAACTGACTTCACTTTTCCCCGTCGAAGCCTATGGGGTCACTATGTCCATTTCTTTTACTGTCTATGGATAGATTAATCAGTCTCTCTAAATCCCTCCTTTCCGCAAACCTACTCTGCTCTGTTTGGTTAGACGGCCCAGTCTGTTGTGATTGGTCTTTCACGTACAGTGCGTATTTCGGAAACAAACGCCATTACCATAACTGAACTCCAGCTCCGTCCGGAGGCTTCGATAGTACACACTTTAAGGCGGTAATGAGGACGCCTATTTTACAACAATGCCAGCGCAAGTCAGAATCGATAAAATAATGGAAGAACTAGTAATTCAACCTGAACCTTAAGCAGGACATTTCTCAATGATGCTACTCGGTTTGAGGTTTCAACTGTAATTCCTCACCCTCAGCATTAACAAGTGTGTGTGTGTGTGTGTGTGTGTGTGTTTCTAATGTATTGCGGTGCACATGCGGGAACTGTATCAACCTGTATCTTACTTTTGAGAGACAATAACTTTATATATGGAGCACTTTCAGATTTAAAACAATGAAATATCTTACCAGTACCAGTGAAAAGATCAGTACTTCAGACATTTTTAAAATGAGTTGAACAGAGTTAAATGTTTGTAAGTAGAAGTAGAATATTTAAGACCTAAAGAGATTGTTTAGGACATCTACCTTTGATTATAGAGATTTAGCTCAAAGGGGAAATATTAATAATTATTCATAACCAATTATGATTATTCATTATGATTAATTATTAATATTTAAACCAGTTAATGAGATTAACTTGATGTAATTACAGTAACATTACAATCAATCAATCAATCAATCAATCAATCAATCAATCAATCAATCAATCAATCAATCAATCAATCAATCAATCAATCAATCAATCAATCAATCAATCAATCAATCAATCAATCAATCAATCAATCAGTTCATCCTGTGAACACTCAGTATAGATTATTAATTAATTCTAAGAGAAGGGTATTTTTCATAGCCACAGAAAAATAATTATTCCTGAGCATTTAGAGCACTTAGATCGTGTGACAAAATCGATTATTTAAGTGACAATTTATTTGCAGGCAGGGAGTCAGAACCAAATATGTATTGAGCTCAAGTTTTATTAACTAAATCACGAGTAGATAACTAATCTAACAAAAATACATACACACAAGCACACATAAATGGGGTAGAATGGAAAGTGAAAAAAAACACAAAAAAAACGGATCAGAGCAGAAAAATGAAGCTATGGGAAAAGAGTCTAACACCTGGGAGAACCATCAGTTATGACTGCAAGCTCATTTTTTTGCACAAAGGGGTTCACAGCTTTAACTAACTAAACAGCGATTTAGTATATTGTATGTTACTTGCTTTCGCCTGAGCGGTTGAAGAGCGTCCGGATATACAGAGAAGAAAGTCTTGATAGTTTTGTCCGATGGTGTTGAAGTTGCAATCGATTTCTTCTGCACTGAGAATGACATTTGGATTTCGTAGAGACCAAACTTTCCATACACATGATTTTAGTTAACCAAAGTATGCAATTCTGAAACATAAATCCAACAGAGATTTAATTAATACATAGACCAACCTTATAAAATAAAAATCATGAGATGGATATAAGTTTATATATTTCTCATGTGATTATATAGGCTATATGGGTTTAAGATGGTTTATTTGTCCGTTTCAAAAAGAATTAAGTGAGAGTCACAACTCTCTTCAAATTCCTTATGGTCATAAACCTTATCAGTCTCCATGTGTCCTGTAACCAGATTCCCTGTAACTAGCGGCACTAGGGATGTTATTTGCAGTTTTGGGGGAGAGTGAGTTTGCTGGATTATTCACTAAATATAAATGAATAAACATACAGCAAAGGGTAACAATAAATCCATGAGGAGGAAGCCTTATAGTTTAGGATATAGTGTGCACATTCCAGTCAGAAATGTCATTACCATGCAAGGGAGCTCTCTCTTCAATAAAAGGAGGGCAAAGTCTCTGGGAAAGGTGGTGCTTTAGCATCTGTCTGGTTCTATGACTGACAGATGGATCAATAACTGTAGGCTTATTACAGCTAAATCATGGTGACCCAGAAAAGATCCTAATGAAAAGCAAACCCTCACCCAGAGACAAGGTATGATATGAACCATCAGTGCTTTATTCTCAGAAGCGGTAAAATAGACTCTTTTGCCAAGGGAGATGGACTTCAGAATAGCACGTAATTTTCTTTCTTAGAATCCATTGAACGCTCATGTTTCAGCATGCAAGTTCAGCATGCACTACTCCGCTCATCCACTTTGTCAACATTATGTAATAAAGATATTCATTGTGTCGTCAGCTTCACTGATTAATATAACGTAACTGTGTGAGAATGTGTTCATTGAATGCGTGACAGCTTTCAGTGATTATAATGGGGGAGCTGCATGCTGTCTAGGCGATATAAAAAAATAATTAATAGGCCTATAATATATTCAGAATTTCAATAAAACTTTTGTTTTCCATTCTTGACGGCCACACGCTTCAATATATAGACACATATCCGCATATACATGCAGGATTCACTCTCGAAACTGATGAATGACAGTGATAAATATTTATGTATGTATCAAAATCAGGCTCATTTAAATGTCAGGAAAACACGATTCCTGGCTGCAGGTCAATATCCATAGATCACTGTGTTAGGGGATAACAGTTTAGGACCCAAGACAAGTTGTGAAGAATAAAGACCAGGAGTCATAGGCATGCAATTAATTAAAGAAAAATTTACTGAAGAATAGTTGGTAACACTTTACAATACGGGTGCACTAATAAGCATTAATTCATGCTTAACTAATGCACAGATAATCATGAGTTAATGTTTTACTAATGGTTAACTAACCCATTTATTGATGATGATTACTGCATCAGCAACTATTGAAGATTCGACATGATTAATAGATTAAGTAATCATTAAATTGTTATTAGTTAAATGTGTCATAATGTATTAATTCCTTAATAACATATTTTATCAACTAATAATGTAAATTAATGTGTTAATTACCACAACGGGTCAAAGCCATGCATTTCAACTTCCAGTTGTCTGCTTTAATTAATCATTAGCTAATGATTTATAAAGGTATCATTATGTTATGACTTTACTTGTTGGGGCACATGACTATTAACTAATTAATAATTAATTCAAAACCCATAACCACAATTACATATTACTTAATCAATTAGTTAATAGTCATGTGCCCCAACAAGTAAAGTCATAACATAATGACACATTAGTAAATCATTAGCTATATTAATCATGTAGACTCTTCATTAGTTGCTGATGCAGCAATCATTAATAAATGGGTTAGTTCACCATTAGTAACACATTAACTCATTATTATCTGTGCATTAGTTAAGCATGAATTAATGCATATTAGTGCACCCTTATTGTAAAGTGTTACCGAATAGTTTGATATTTCATCAGCAGAAGCCAGCTTCATGTCTCTAAAGGATTTCGTAGGCCGCGCTCTCCCTCTCTACAGCTTTTCGTACATACAATTTCTCAAATCCTTTCAAGGTCTAGCTATGTCATTACTTCAGGTTGAATGATTAGAAATAGATAGTCCAACCTGATCTCACGGCAAATCGTACATATTTGACGAGTTGGCAAATTCGTATGAATTCGTACGAATGACCTACCTCAACCCCGCCCCTACACCTACCCGTCACTGGGGTTTAGGCAAAACGTAATTCATACGAGTGAGGTCGTATAAATTCGTATGAATTAGCCACCTCGTAAAATATGTACGAATTGGTCGTGAGATAGCGTTGGATAGTCATAGTAAGTTTCCCAAAACATACTCATAACATATGCTTTCTCTCAGTAAGAAAAAGGTATCCCTTCAGATTATTTTATCTCTTCAAGCTGGTCCCGCTTGTTGTAAACCCCTGGCTTAAGCAGTTCAGCAGAAGAGAGAATCAGAATGTTATATATAAGTGAGGATGTGAGACATTTTGAGGTGTGAGAACAAAACCAACATTAAAAGCAGAATATACTGCAGGAAAAAACCTGCAAAGTACCCCAGATTGTGTAAAAGGTATTATACCATGAGGTAAGGTGACGCTAAACATTGCTGCTCTTGCTGCATAGCTGGCCATTCATCACTGGGTATTCACTCTTCCATTTGGGTTTGTCCCAACACCCACTGGAAAGAAAAAACGGCAGGACACAAACATCAATGTCCCCTTATCTGACCATCGAGATTATATAAACTAGAGCAAATATAGGCTATCTCTGGGGGTTTCAAATTTAGAGTATTATACAAATAACATTATACTAAGCACATGAATTATTAAATGAATGATCAATAGTGAGAAGAAAACTGTAATATACGTAAAAGAAAAAAAATAAACATTTGCAAAATAATATTTTACACTTTATAATAATTTATCACAGTATAAATAATACTAGGATTATGAATAACTAGGAACACCAGAAAATACGTGAAAATACATAGCTGCAAAATATTGAAAACTCCTAGGCTATTTCAAATCAGATATTTTGCACATTAAAAAGATAATAGATCATGAGGACATCATCATAATACGTCGTAAAAATGAAACAGAAAAGCAAAACCACCCATTTGGACCTTCTCCATTTCCTTTTTACTTCGCGGATGTAAATAACTATAACAAACATGTTGAGACTGCAGTCAATCTGAGGTCTGCTGACACAATGAATGTTTGTGTGTGTGGGTCGGGTTTTATGGATTAATGTCTACATGAATAACTAAAAATGTCATTAGCTATACACGACTACAAAAATACATACATATCATGGTAGAAAAAAGTTTTTGTGTTGAATGGTAGGCTACGCCATGTCCTCTGGCAAGTTATATTTCGCTGAGGCTCAGATTATTTATCAGCAAATCACCACCTGCCAAACGTGAGTCATACTTAAAAGTCATACTTAGATAATGTTGTATTTCATGGTACTAGACATGTGGAAATGTGTCTTCATTCAGTATGTCCAAGCCGTGGTTCTGCTCTTATTTGACAAAATGACTGTATCAAATGAGAGCATTACAGAGAACAGCAGTCCATTATGTCCCTTATGTCCAAGAAAAGTCATTATAAACTGAAGGGTTGTGAATTAAAAACGGAAAACCACAACGCTAATGCCAATAATAAAACACATCCAAACATATATTATGTTAAGTTTATCGCTTAAGCCTACCACATATTTTGTTGGTTGACTTTAGGTGTTGGCAGAAAATCATTTGTCTATTGGTAGAACATGGACAAGCGTGACGTGCCATGATGCTCTAAAAAACTAAATAACAATGCAAAATAAAATTAAGCACGGTGATGACTACATAAGTTTAAGACATAAGTTTAAGACTACGTAAGTTTGGTGAATCACACTTCTGTTTTTCGCATTTCAAATATTGTCGCTATTTTTTAATATGCCTATATCCAACGGCTTTTATGTCAAATAATTTTTTTGATTATCCATACTTTTCAACAACTGACGAAAAACAAAACAACGCATACGTTGTGTCTCCACCAGGGGGCGGTAAATTCTCATTATTAACTTTCATGCGCTTTCCAATCATGTTTAATTTATTCCAATGGCCGCCTGATTTCATGCCATTCATCAACTTAATGCAATTCACATCATGTTTCTTAATTTTTCATTATTTTTAATAATGCTACATTTTATGTCACGTTGCTTAATATATACATCCACTTTGCAATTGCAAATCTGTTTGTCAAATTTCTTGGATACTCCTTGTCTAAAGTCAAATCATCACAGTGATGTTACCACAGGTTTAGTTGTGAAATGTTAAAAGTAGCCTAATAGGCTAAATACATTTAATAAATAAATGAAATAAAGTTAAAAAAGTGAACATTTGGACTGACCCTTGACAAAAGGGTTAAATGAATTCATCAGTTACCATGTTTCTCACCAAACTTTGGAAAAATAGGCCTACATACTTTCTGTTTTGATGACATATTGTGTCAGCTGAGAAAGGCAGACTGGCACCAGTGAACCTGAGGGTTTGGTTCAGGAATTGAGGCCAAGAAAGTGGCTGCCTTCTTCTAGTCCTTCTTCGGCCGCTGACAGAATGAAAAATGTTATTCGTTTGCTCAGGAACTATTTAGACCAGACCACCACTGATGATTTCTTCCCTGCAAAAGACCTTGTCTAAAGTGCATTGAAGTTCCAGTACTTCCCTTTAAAGAGATAGTTCACCCCAAAAATGAAAATGGGGATGGGGACCAAGTAAAAGCTGTATTCACCCTTCATTGTGTTTCATTGTGACCTATCTTAAATGTTTTGACTTCTCTAAAATGACCTTGCAATGTAGTTAGAAGCTGCAAGAGAAAATAGTATGAAAATATACAAAGAAAAGAGGGGGGGTTGGGGGAATAGAAAATGAATTGAGAGACTTTGATGAAAATTCAAAAATATGCCCGTGGGACTTTTCACAACAAAGTTTTGAAATTATTCCAGACAGGTTTGAAAATGCAAATTCCCTTCGTATATCTCACTCTGCCAAGGTGGAAAGTCATTGAGGTGTGTTGTGCTGTAAAATATGGTGTGTAGAAAGAGAAAACAACTTTTTATCACACTCTGCCATATAGCCTAAGAATACAGTTTGACAGAGAGGAATGTATCGACTTCCCCAGCAGCAACACAAAGTTCTTTCAAACCTGTTCTCTGCATCTTATTGGAATACAAATTGATCACACACTTATACATTAAAAATGGCAGAGGCGTCTATTGGGTATTAGGTGTGGGAAATCAATGTTCTAACAAAAATGAGAGGTACAAGCACAAGGTGACGAATAGTTTGATAATTATATGTCAAGGACAACCTGGAAAGTGAGCAAAAGTTTGATTTTTCAAGGCTCATTTAAATGACCATTTATCAGATGAGAGGAGGCATTGACTGCTAATTGCAGCCCTTATCTTTTCTGTCGACTCTGATTGGTTTGTATTGTATAACTCTGTGATGATGTACATAACCTAGAATAGGGACTGAAGAGTTCAGTGAAAAGTTAGACAAGCATACTATTTCATAATCAGTATTTTTCAGTAAAATGAGTCAAATGACTGAAATTTGCAACCCAGTCAGAACAAAATGTGCAAAAACTGTAACAGCTTGTCACTGAAGCAGTACCCTCAAAGGGACAACTTTGTTTCTTATCTACCCCTACACTCTCAAGAAAAAAAAAAGAGTACAAAATTGTGGCTGTCACTGCTGTACCCTTTATGGTACATGTTTGTACCTCTGAATCAGGGGTAGGCAAGTTTGGTCCTAGAGAGCTTATGTCCTTCAGAGTTTAGCTCCAACCCTTAACTCTTAACTTTTCACCCCCAGAATGTATGATCTGTGGCAAGAAAATATTGTTGGTGAATATTATTTATTATTAGCTTTAGTCAGTGATGAGTTTAGTCAAACATTTTTCTTCATGATAACTTATTTTATTTTATTTTATTTTTATAGATTATGCGTTTTGCTATAACAAAAAACACAAACTTGCATAAAAAGCCAAGAGTCAAACTGCCCAACTAAATGAAACACTGAAAAATGTTCAATAAAACATCTAAACCTCTGTTAATTCACAATAAGAGCTTCTATGGATGTCTTACAGGGTTGGAGCCAAACTCTCCAGGACAGTGACTCACTAGGACCAAACTTGCCTACCCCTGCTCTAAGTAGAGGAAAACAATAATTGAACCCCAAGGATCAATTGTGTACCTTTTTTTCTGAGAGTGTATAGTACCTTAGAGCAGTTTTATGCCCCTTTAAAGTTACTAGCAGTGACAAGCTGTTGTACGGTCCCTAAAGGTTAGATTTTAGCTAATTTTTTGAGGGAGTGTATGCAATCTTATATGTAACTGATTCTGAAGATAAAGACTTCCAGTTTGCCTATGTCTTGATCTTGATAGCTAAACAACATTTCCATTCAGAACTGGTCTTCATTATTGGGAACTGATAGGGCACTTGATGTGGACCGTAGGGTTCCCCATTTGTCATTTTAATTTTCAAAGAGTGTTCAGAAAATCATTGGAGGTCACCTGGTCATTGAATGCAAATAGGCGTTCATACAGCTTGATGCCCTAAGGCCTGTTTTACACATCCTGTGTCTGTGCAGTGTGTGTCCGTAACCGCAACAGCCTGTTGTTGTGCTCTTTGCTGGAAAACAGAATGTGATTTCTGAGTTCTGAGTAAAGAGATAGTAACCATAACTGTAGGGTGTCCCATTTGTCATCGTATTTTTCTGGACTACGCTCACCAGCATAATTTTCATTAGTACAAAGTCAACAGCAGACTGTTACCTTACAGACCATGTGGCAAAGTACGGAGGATATAACAGCTGGAGCTGAGGGTGCCATATGGGACAAGACTGCGGAGGAGGACAGCAAGGGCTGAGGGTGCCATTTGGGACACAGCCTTTGAGCTGTTTTCGTGCCCTTCTACTTCTGTTGATCAGGATGTGCAAGAGAAGAAACTCTTGTTCTCCTGGAACGCCAGTAATAAATAAACACACAAATACACATTAATTTAATTTCCCAAGCATTCCTTACTCAAATAACTTGATCTGACTTCCCAGCAGAGACATAAAGTAACAATGATATTTTAATGAAAAGAAGCCAGTGAAACATTTCTCTTTAAGCAGAAGTGCTACGATTGTCAATGCACAGTATGGAGACAAAGAACTTTGAACTGGAAATACAATGTTATGATCAATAGCCTAACAGAAAATTAATAATCAAAACTTGACATGGATATTACAATTAGTGCATTTTATTTGTATTGTGTCATTTCTTTAGCTGTTGCATATACATAACATTGCATTTTTTTACTCGTGATGAGTTATCACACCTATAACTAGTGGCATAACTGTGGCTTTTAATGTAGGCAAGGCTTACATTAAAATATTTTCTTTTTCTATTATTACAAAATCACCAGCTCCAAACAGGAAACATTAGTCAAAGAGCCAGATAGAGCAAGAAAGAGTTTTACGCTCTCTTGAAATTAAATTTAGACTAAAATCTCAAATCGTCTAAATAATTTTGAGCCTGAAGTCAAATGTCTGAATCTTATGACTCAATTGCATAATAAGTAATACAATGAAAAGAAAACGATTGCCTGTAAATGTTAACATTTCCTTGCAGCTATAACACTGCATGTGATTATCACTCCAGCATCAGTTTAGCAGGGTCAACTAACAGTCAGATTAGTTTGTCATAACTTCTTTGATCTGAGAAAAAGAACTGCAGCATTTTCACACAGTGCCTTTGAAATCTTGATTTTACAACCCAATATAAAACGAAACATGATATAATAAATATAAAATAATACAGTCACATGAAAGGACAATAACAGCATTGTGAGGTGAGCTGTGTTTGTGCTTTGTAATGTTTACCCCTTTCAGCTCTTTTGGAGTAAGAAGAAACACAGAGAAAGCCAAGAAATCTAAAGTGCTCATGGATGGTGGAGTAAAGGTTTTATTTTTCCTATTTTTGGCTTCATGCTGTAAAAATCCCACTTAAAAAGATGAGAGAGGCCTGTAATTTTCATCATAGGTACACTTTGAGACAGAATGAGACAAAAAAGCAAGATTTCTGGCTCTCACAGACCCGTGACTTCACTGTAAAACCTTACAGTGAAATTCACTAAATGAAATAAGTTCATTTAAATTAATTTGACAAAAGTTAATTCAACTTATCAAATATGTGTGATGTGAACTCAAAAACGTATTATTTTAAGCAGAACTCAATCTAAATAAGTTATTAGAACTAATATGCTATTTTTTTAACTCTAATGGTTTAAGTTACAGATATTTATTTAATCTCATTTTACATATATGGCTAATTAAATAACTAAAAGCTGATAATAAGCTTAAATAAACAATAGTAAATATATTATTCTACTTCATATTAAGCCTACAACCTTACATAAGCCCTTTTAAAGTAATTACATTTACACATGTCAAAGTATCATCCCAGTGAGTTTACGAGGCAACAAAAAACGCACAATCTTCCCTCCTTCAGTCACAGCAGTGGCCAGTTGCACAAAGCTGGTTTCAGTTGCTACCCAGGTAAGTTTGAGATTAGTTTGAGCAAACTCTGGTTTTCTGGGCTCAAGAAGGTGGATTGGTTTTTAGCGGTGCTCATCACCATGGTAACTTACACAACATGGCTAACCTGCTCTGGAGCAGCTTTTATTCTGGGTTAGAGATCGCAAACCCAAACATGACCAATCAGCTGCAAGTAAAAATGCAAGAAAGCCACACCCCCTGTATCGTTCCACATTTGCAGTTTATAGTGGAAAAAAAGACAAGACAAAATTGCTCATCCTTTGGTGCTAATGATTTATTATATTTATATTACATTAATTAGAATTACTTTTAATAATATATGTTCATATAATTATTATATTAATTGATAAGTAGCCAAATATTAAATCAAATAATAAATATAATAAATGCATTCATTATTCCCGGTTCTTTGTGATTCCCGGAAGGTCTTGGCATGTCTGATGGGCGTCTTGCGAAGCCAATCATGTGGCGTGTTGGCTGCTGGATGAGAAGGTCTCGTGGCTGTTTGAAGTTGAAGCGTGCTCGCTGGAGATTCGTCGGGAGAAGCTTTGCGGCGAAACTTAACTTAGAACACGGAAAGAAAATTAACTTAAGTAAAAAAAAGGAAAGTGAGAGGAGAGGTCTAGATCGCTTGAATTAATTTAACCCATTTTCTCTGGTCTGCCACCTCTGGAGTTCTCCAACTCCTTCTTCAACAGAACGACTGGAACTCGAACGAACTAGCCTGGAACAGGCAGCTGGATGCGTGAGGGGTTCAGGCTTTGGACATTCGACAGATGGCTGAATCGCCATCAGTTCGACAATCACTGGTTTAGTGATTTGATGCAGTTTATGCGTAACATGGTTTATGTGAGCTTCCTTAGTTTTCCCCTTAGTGCTGGGGTCTTGAGGAATTCATAGTGGTCACAGAGCAGGACATAAGAGATTAGTTGGTCGATGGTGAAGGGAAGAAACTGCCTGTGGACAAATGAGAAGTCCTGTCCTTCCTGGGCTTGGTACCACAGGTGTAGCAAATCTTTGTCTGCTGTTATGGGCCGAGAGGAGCCCAGGCCGTAAATGGCCCTGGAATGTTGAGTTAGTTTTGTGTGGACTTATGTTTGAATGAATCATCTGTAAGATTAATTTGTGTCTGCGCGGCCACAATTGCTACAGATGATCCAGAAGAGGATTGGGAGAATGTCATATGGTCAGATGAAACCAAAATAGAACATTTTGGTAAAAACTCAACTTGTTGTGTTTAGAGGAGAAAGAATGCTGAGTTGCATCCAAAGAACACCATACCTACTGTGAATCATGGGATGGAAACATCATGCTTTGGGGCTGTTTTTCTGCAAAGGGACTAGGACGACTGATCCATGTAAAGGAAAGAATGAATAGGGCCATGTATCGTGAGATTTAGAGTAAAAACCTCCTTCCATCAGAAAGGGCATTGAAGATGAAACGTGGCTGGGTCTTTCAGCATGACAATGATCCCAAACACACCGCCCTGACAACAAATGAGTGGCTTTGTAAGAAGCATTTCAAGGTCCTGGAGTGGCCTAGCCAGTCTCCAGATCTCAACCCAATAGAACATCTTTAGAGGGAGTTCCGTGTTCGAGTTCCAATCCGTGTTGCCCAGTGACAGCCCCAAAACATCACTGCTCTAGAGGAGATCTGCATGGAGGAATGGGCCGAACTACCAGCAACAGTGTGTAAAAACCTTGAGGAGACTTACATAAAACGTCTGACCTCTGTCATTGCCAACAAAGGGTATATAACAAAGTATTGAGATGAACTTTTGGTTATTGACCAAATACATAATTTCCACCATAATTTGCAAATAAATTCTTTAAAAATCAGATAATGTGATTTTTCTGGATTTTTTTTCTTCCTCATTCTGTCTCTCATAAGCCCTGTTTCCACCAAAATTACCCGGAACAATTTGTACCAGGAACTTTTTTTACAGGAACTTTTTTTCCCCCCAGACCTGCTACTGTCTGCGTTTCCACCGCGGTCTAAAGTACCGTGAAGATATACAAATTATTAGTCCGGTGATGTAGGATTGCGCACGACCAGTCACCGACAGACAGTAATAATTTTTGCGTGACACTGTATGCAACAATAACAAGTATGGAGGAGATTCAAGCAGCGCTGCTTTTGCTGGTTATGTACTGTTTTACTAAAGAGGTAGCCTAGTTAACAAAACGGCGGAAAAGAGAGCACTGATACTAAAGCGTATTCTGCTTTAAGTGTGTAAAGCTAGATTTAAAAGAGACGAACTTTAAAAAAGATGAACGCACGCCACCGGACAGAAAGAGCAATACTTTTAAAAATGCCAGTTGAAATAAAATGCTGCGTGAACTCAACCAATCAGCATGTTCAGCGCCCAAGTTCCACCCCCTGAAAGTTCCTGAACTTTGAAAAAGTACTACCTCGCGAGCAGGGACTATCGGAGGGGGAAATATTTACCCGGAACTTCATTTAGACCCTGGTTCTTGCGGTGGAAACACACAGAGTACCAGCTCAAAGTTCCTAGTTCCTGGGGAAAGTTCCTGCGGTGGAAACGCGGCTATAGTTGAACTTATGATGAAAATTACAGGCCACTCTAAAGTGGGGGAACTTGCACAATTGTTGGCTGACTAAATACTTTTTGCCTCACTGTATGTGTAACAATATATTTATATTAAATTATATAAGACCCACTGAATATGAATTATTTCATTTCTACCATCCTTGTTTAACTTCAGCTTCCTGCAACCTTACTTTCTGTGCACGGTATCTATCATATCGTCACCTTCTTAAAATAATTGCCCAAGTCATTTGACATTTGAGCATATGGGACAATATAATACACTGTGACCTGTCACAGTATTCTTAGAGCACTAAGGGATGTTTGTTTTATTCCTCCATATCTGATGCAAATGAATGCAAGGTTTTGCATGCATACTTAAACAATCTTCTAATAAATTCTGTGTTCATTATACTTTTGTAAAAAGAATACTTTGTAATAATAATAATAATAATTCCCCCTATACAATGAAAATGTGTTGAGCATACAAAATAAAATGTGCCAACTAAGATGTGCACTATATAAATGAGAAGTACAGTTGCAATCAAAATTATTTAACCCCCATGACCTGCAACCCACTTTGCTGCCAAGAACAGAATTGTATGAAAACAATTTAACAAAGGCATCAGTAAAGTATTATAAAAAGTTTATTTATACACATTTGAGAGTGTAAAGTTGATGAAAAAAAAAAAAAAAAAATCTAATTGGCTTTCAACATTTGTGTACGGAAGCCCTGAACCGCAAAGTAAAAAAAAAAATGTAAAAAAAAAAAAATCTAGAATTTCGAGATTAAAGTCGAAATATTTCGAGAATAAAGTCGAAATATTTCGAGAATAAAGTCGAAATATTTCGAGAATA
Source organism: Gobiocypris rarus (assembly GCA_023029165.1). Taxonomy (NCBI): domain Eukaryota; kingdom Metazoa; phylum Chordata; class Actinopteri; order Cypriniformes; family Gobionidae; genus Gobiocypris; species Gobiocypris rarus. The sequence continues at coordinate 30,017,841 of CM040932.1, forward strand.
AAGTCGAAATATTTCGAGATTAAAGTCGAAATATTTCGAGATTAAAGTCGAAATATTTCGAGATTAAAGTCGAAATATTTCGAGAATAAAGTCGAAATATTTCGAGATATCGAGAATAAAGTCGAAATATTTCGAGATTAAAGTCGAAATATTTCGAGAATAAAGTCGAAATATTTCGAGATTAAAATAAATAAGAACAAGGCTGGTGAAGTCGAACTGCTTCTGACATGGATCTAAACATCATAGTTGCTTTTTACTTTTATCTGGGGTTTCAACAAATGGAAATTTTACAGGTTCTAATCTACCAACATGGCATTGCCATATGCCTTAGGACGTTACAAAATATACTGCGCCGAAATAGACTTTACAGGCGAAAACACTTTTCAGACTGGATGGAGGTAGCCAGCTTTATGTCCGAGGAAATCGCGGGATCCGGCCAAATGATTGGCTACAGACTGATGCATTTAAAGTGCATCCAGAATGGTTTTACGGTGACGAGGGAAACAGTAAGGTTACTTTTAAGTGTTCTCGACCCAGATGGCGTTGCCTGTCGACGAGCACGAAGACTCCGCCGGAGGAGGTACCACAATCCTGGTCCAAACTTTATGTGGCACGTTGATTCGTACGATAAACTTAAACCGTACGGCCTCTGCATTAATGGATGTGTGGATGGATTCTCACGAAATGTGATGTGGTTGAAAGTGTATTTCACCAATAATGACCGAAAGTCATTGCAACATATTTTATTGAGACAGTAAAGAATAGAGATGGTTGTCCTAGAAGAATCCGTGCTGATCGTGGGACTGAAAACATTGCTATGGAGCAGATGCAGATCTTTCTTCGACGAGATGCTACTGATGACTTTGCATTTCACCGGAGTTTCTTATATGGTTCAAGCAATCATAATCAAAGAATAGAAAGCTTTTGGAGCATACTTCGGAAAGAGAATATTCAGTTTTGGATGAACTTTTTTCAGACTTTAAAAGAAGAAGACCATTTCAGTGGAGACTTTCTTGACAAATCAATCGTGCAGTTTTGCTTTACAAAACTTCTACAGGTAAGAAATCTATCATCTAGCTATCTGTGTCTATATCTATCTATCATCTATCTGTCTGTCCACATATTTATTTGTTTAATACCAACAGGCCTCTCTCTCTCTTTATATATATATATATATATATACAGGCAGGATATATATATATATATATGGTAACACTTTACAATAAGGTTGTATTAATTAACATTAGTTAACATAAACTAACCATGAACAACACCTCTGTTCAGCATTAGTTAATCTTTGTTAACGTTAGTTAATAAAAATACAGCTGTTCATGTTAGTTCACAGTGCATTAACTAATGTCAACAAGATTTTATTCATGCATTAGTAAATGTTGAAAATAACATTAACAAAGATTAATAAATGCTTTATAAGTGCAGTTCATAATCATTAGTTCATGTTAACTAATGCATTAACTAATACAACCTTATTGTAAGTGTTACCATATATATATATATATATATATATATATATATATATATATATATATATATATATATATATATATATATATATATATATATAAAGCTGTCATTTTAATGGAGGATTTGATGTGCCTTTGTCATTTAAGGATGAACTTGACAGATTTGTGCAGATGTGGAACGCACACAGAATTCAGCGCGCAACGGAACATTACGGCACCTCATGGGCGTCCATCCATAATGTACATGGCTCCTCATCTTTATGGCTCAGATGACTATCTTTTCCACTGCAATTCTTTGGATGTTGAGAACTGCCAGGAGGAGTGTCACATGTTGACCTACCCATGTGATGAGACAGTGTTTGAACTTTGTTGCCTGTTAATGGAGGAGCTTCATCTTCTTCCTCCAGAAGATGCTGAGGAAGGCAGAAACCTCTACATTATACTAAGACAGGAGATACAAAATTTGATGTAATACACACACACACATCCATGTGACAAGCCTTGTTTGTGTTCTTTGCACTATTGAAAGAAAAGGGATTAACTGCTCATCTGGACCCACCATGCAGATGAACTGTACACAAGAATTGAGATACTAGAGAATATGTAGAATGAAAAAACTTTTAATGTATGTTTTACAATGAAACAATAATTCAATTTGAGCTCAGATCAGACTGTATTACGAAAAAAAAAGTCATGCTAATAGATTGTATTTTTGAGCTGTAAGTGTAATAAACTTTTTTTTTTATATATAAAACACAGTGATGTATTCTTGAATAAACAGGAAATTACAGCACACCAGTAACCTACAGTTGTCAAAATAAACTAGTAGTGGCAATACATGCAAAATACTTAATATACATGCCCAATTCAGATTTAACATTTTATACCAATTATTTTTTAACAGTTTATGGACACGAAGCAAATGCAAACCTCCCTTTTAAAAAGCTTCCAAGAAATCTTGATGTACCTTTTTGAAATGTTGTTCAACTCATTCCTTAAATATACCTTTTTGAAATGTTCTACAACATTCAATATGAATATGAATCATTATTTGAACATTTTAACCTGTACATTGTTAACATGTGCAAAGTCTCAACAGCACAAGAGTTTCATGCAGTACATGCTCTAACACTGCACAACTTAAGTATGAACCTGTTTTCTTCAGAATTCTACATTCATTGTGTACATTAATTTTAATCAACATAAAACAGTAATGTTAACATAAAATGTTACATAACTACAACGTAAACATAAAATGTAAACCCAATAGATACAGTGTATTTGTACAGGTACCACATGAAAAGTCTCAAATAGTGTGAAAAGAGTGTTATGCGCTTTGATATGTTTTCAAGTGTGAGCATGCTTTTTCTTCACAATTCTGCATTTGTGGGCATTGTGGATTGATAGTAATGATGATCTAAGTTTATACAATGTCTAGCTATACAATGTCCATGACCCAGATGTTACTATCCAGAACACAATTAAATTCAGCACGGAACTGTGGGAAATTGTCATATGAGTCAGAGAGTTCTAGGACCATCCCACAGGTATGTCCAATCGGCCTTCTGGTGAAGTCTGTCTGGACGGTGAACTGTACATGAATAGCCTCAGCAACCACCAAATTGGAACCAGTACAGAATCTCAGAAATTTGCAGAGTTTGTCTTCGTCAGTTTCCCTGATGTACCTTTTGAGGTGGTTGGCAACCTCTACTTGATTTTCTGACATTTGTGCTGGGAACTTCAACAGCCCAGTCACCTTTTTCGGTGTAGGCTTTAGGTCTTTGTATAGCTGTTGAATTTCTTCTTGACTAAGAGAAATCTGGCCATTTGTGACCTCCCTCCAACAGTCAATAACGAACATTGGTTTCTGTATGAGTTCCTTGTGTGCAATTTCGTCAACAATTCCTGGTAGAGATGAAACCGTGACCTTCCTCCTGCATTCATAAGTGTTCATGATGTCCAGAAGGTCATCCATGTCAACAGAGGAAAAGTCATTGGCGCTTGATTGAGAACATCTCGTTCCTGGCAGCTCACAAAATTAAGGAATGATACCTTTAGGTCTGTATATACAGCCCCAAACATAATTTCTTCAAGAAATGGTGGAGCAAGTTTAATGGGCAGGTATTTGCAATCTTTAAACCCTTTAAGAAGGATTCTCCCACAGCTTTCCATTTGTCTGAGTTGAAGTCGTGCCTGAGGAAAGGCACTTTTATAGATGTCCCGACAGTGCAGTGTTCATAGAAATCAGACCAGAAGCTACTGTACACATCGAAGGACACCGGACCACTGCCTGCTTCCTCTGAGTTGTTAGGAAGTATACGTCTCACTGTCAAGGACTGGTTGACAATCGTGTGCTCAGAAAATGCCTCTATCATGTCACTGAAGCTATTTGAGTAGTGTATGGTTACATTTCTGTTGGGCAAAGCATTAGGAGCACTCTGTTGTGAGTCAAAAGGTTCATGGATCACTGTGTCACTAAGAGAATCTCCATCAACATGGTGTTGCGGACCAAATGTAATCTCGGGTCACTGCTGACATTGAGCGCAATGCTTGCAAGATGGTCTTGTGAGGAATGTATGCTCGTCTCTTCATCAGAAACCAAGAACACATCAGGAAGGGTGTCTTGAGGCTCATTTACCTCTAGTTGCTCATAGTCGTGAGTATACAAGTCATCATGGTCAGGTTCATCACTAGATTCACTAGACTCTTCAGTCAGGTTCATTTTTGGATGAGTTGCTATATAGAAACGCAACATTGGGAGTTTGACAGTATTGTAAATTGTTCCGACTGAGAGATCCTTGGGGAGAAGATTTTGCTTGAAGTCCCAAACTTCGAATTCAAAATCAGACTCTTGACCTTTGGTGGAAACTCCATTGTGAAAGAATAATGCCTTTCCTTCTTTTAGTATGTCATCATATCCTGCCTGAACACTTATCTGTAGTTTTCTAGTCCCCCCACCTTGCCTTGCTCTGACCTGTTTTATCCCTTTATTTTCTCTGTGAAGCCATCCAATTTCAATATTTCGTATGCATGATTTTGCTTTGCTGCTTGCTTTTTTGTTTGAGGTTTGTGGCACCTCCTCATCCTTATTTCCTTCCCTTCTAAGCTTCATTTTCTCTCTTAATTTCTCTAAGAGACCTTGCTTTCCTTCACAGATGGTGTCTGATGCCTGCAAAAATGTATCAGAGCAATCCTGTCACCATATGAGGAAGGTACTTTGCAAGTTCTGCATCTTCCATAAGCAGGAGGACCTCTCGGTCAATCTGTGAAAGCAAAGGGACAAGCATGTTAGCTTTGGACACAAGAAAATCATACTGCTTTATGTCCACAGCTAAAAGGACATGTAATTAAAAAAGGGAATATTAGATAAAGGGTAACACGTTACAATACGGGTGCACTAATATGCATTAATTCATGCTTAACTAATGCACAGATAATAATGAGTTAATGTATTACTAATGGTGAACTAACCTGTTTATTTATTACTGCATCAGCAACTAATGAAGATTCTACATGATTAATAGATTAAGTCATCATTACATTTTTATTAGTTAAATGTGTCATAATGTATTAATTTCTAAATAACACATTATATTAACTAATAATGTAAATTAACATGTTAAATACCACAACGGGTCAAAGCCATGCATTTCTCAATTCTGTCTCAATTCGAGCAGCCGAGTCTGTAGCCATTTTCAAAAAACATCTTAAGACACTTCTTTTCCAGCAGCACCTGACCAATAAAGAATAACAGAACACATAGGACATTTTTTATTTTTTAAATAAATAAATAAACAAACAGAAAACGAATAGAGTGATAAGACTATTCGTTTTCTGTTTTTTTATTTATTTATTTAAAAAATAAAAAATGTCCTATGTGTTCTGTGCTATCTTCACGTGAGACTTGTTACAGCACTTGCATATTGTTGCCCATGACTGTTTTTAGTTGCTTCTATTGCTCTCATTTGTTATTCGCTTTGGATAAAAGCTTCTGCTAAATGACTAAATGTAAATGTATATCAACTTCCAGTTGTCTGCTTTAATTAATCATTAGCTAATGATTTACAAATGTGTCATTATGTTATGACTTTACTTGTTGGGGCACATGACTATTAACTAATTCAAAATTAATTCAAAACCCATAACCACAATTACATATTACTTAATCAATTAGTTAATAGTAATGTGCCCCAACAAGTAAAGTCATAACATAATGACACATTTGCTAATGATTAATTAAAGCAGACAACTGGAAGTTGAAATGCATGGCTTTGACCCGTTGTAATTAGCACATTAATTAATATTATTAGTTAATATAATATGTTATTAAAGAATTAACACATTATGACACATTTAACTAATAACAATTTAATGATGACTTAATCTATTAATCATGTCGAATCTTCATTAGTAATCATTAATAAATGGGTTAGTTAACCATTAGTAATACAAAGCACTCTCGGTAGACTTAAAATTGAGGTTAATGATGTCTTTAACACCTTTTTACAGATGCAAAGATAAACCAAAGTGGGTTTGGAACAACATGAGGGTGAATATTTAATAACGGAATTTTCATTTTTAAACTAACCCGTTAACCATTTTATTAGCTAGTTAGAGAGCATATTCAGTGTGCCTATGATTTATACAAACATCAAAAACACCATACCTTTTGCTGTTCCATAACTGTAATTGCTTCCTCAGAAATGCCTCGATTTCTCAGGAAACTGAAAACATCTGTATTTTCCTCCATCATGGGTCTGCAAAGTACAAAAAAGTTGTTTTCAAATAGGATAGATTCAAAATAATTGATAAGGCTAGTGGCGAAAATAGAGGTGTTAATTTGTTTTACCTGTTGTAAGTCAAAAAAGCATCAGAAACAGAATTAATGAAATCAAATGACAAGTATTTATTCAAAAGTTTGGTCTTAGTATGGTCTTTATTTTTACTGCAGTTTTTTTTTATTTTATAATTGCTGCAGTCACACCATGTTTTCTCTAAATCTAAACATAGTTTTCAACCAAATTCATATAGACAGACCATAGTGTTGTTTTTGAACACATACAAGCTAAATGTAGTTTGATCAGCAGAGTAGTCTCTGTACATAGGTTGGCCTGTGTTACTTTAGTATATTGAAATAGTTTTCATGTTTCTATTTTCTTTTTAAGTTTTAGCTAACCAGGAGTAGCCATCATTTTAGAAGTGAAACAGACAGAAATGCCAAGTGTGTAATAGTACCAGTTTTTAATTATCTTTGTCTACTTGACAGGTTTTATCTATTTTTCTAATTTCTTGCTTTCAATTGGCTAATAAATCTAATTCTCTGCTGAGCAATAATCAATAATTTGTATTCTATTATTTTTCTTATTATTATTGTCAAAATGAACATGTTATGATTGGCTTATGTAGCCTACTGCAGACCCTTGTGCATTAAGACATCATGGATTTTATACAATTAAAACAATTATCACAGAATGGTTTCTATACTGTAAAAAGGATATGGCAATTAACACGGCATTATTCATATAAATATGGAAATACCCCAAGATGGCTTGAAAAACACACATAAATCATATATGATCACATCATGTGTTAATTGTCCTCATGTTTCATTAGTCAAAAGGTTTCCGCTTTTTATTCAACTTAGCTGAACTTAGCTTTTTTCCATTTAGTGGAACGTCATATCATTTGGCCTACTTTACGAGACCATGTTGGCGTTCTGTGTGAGAGATCCCTGCAGCTTTAAACTGTCGAAGTTACACTAAAGACTCGCATGATCATCTAATTTTGGATAAGAATTATCCAAATCCGTCAGGTTATGCGCTGGTCCCTCTGTATTTAAATCTAGATTCATCCACATTGACCCATAAAAATCTTTACGTGAACACATCCAGAAAAAGTGCGGGGATTTTTGCTCTCAGAGCAGATATTAATGTATAAGATAATATTGATAAAAGGGTTTAAATATATTCACAATCACAGCAGTTTTGGCCTATACCAATCATTCTTCTTTAGCCTCACTAGGCGCTCGCAGTTTGAATACTCGTGTAGGCTTATCTGTTTCATGAACGTTAAAATAACCTAAACACTATAGGCCTACGTTTTATATTTCAAAATTATCTCTTGTTTAGTGATATTTACTGTACATTAAGGGCAATTACCTGATGGATGATGAAAGTTCTCGGCCCCCTGTTCAAATAGGCCTACACTGGCGGCTGGCGCAGGGCTGTGTGTGTTACGTCAATGAGGCTGCGTTTGTAAAAGAGATTAAAGTCGAAATATTTCGACTTTAATCTCGAAATATTTCGACTTTATTCTCGAAATATTTCGACTTTATTCTCGAAATATTTCGACTTTATTCTCGAAATATTTCGAGATTAATCTCGAAATTCTAGATTTTTTTTTTTTTTTTTTTTTACTTTGCGGTTCAGGGCTTCCGTATTTGTGTTCAAAATTATTCAACCCCCAAAAGTCAAATGTTGTGCAGAAATTGTGCTTTTATTCTTAATGACCTCGCTGCCTGTAAGTGCTTAGAAGCTTCTGACACCTCTCTACTGCAGTCCCGGTCCATTCCTCGCTACCAGATCACCAATCATTTTTGGTTGTCACGTTTCATCAAATTCCACCAAATATTTTCAATGAGATTTAAAACTGAAGACTGTACAGGCCACTCAAGAACATTCTATGACTGATCCCTGAACCAAGCTTCAGTAGATTAGACGCATACTTTGGGATGGCTGTCCTTCAGGAAAATCCATTGATCATCAAGCTTCAGTTTCTGCACCAAAGATCATCTTCTTTGCCAAAATGGCTTGATACTTCAAAGAATTCATAATGCCCTTCATACAGTCAAGATTTTCACTTTCTGCAATGGCAAAGCGACCCCATAACAAGCCTGGACTGCCTTTGTGTTTGGCTATGGAGATGGTGTTCTTCTGCTCGTAAGCTTTGCCTTTTCTGCCCCAGACATACTGCTGATCCATGGGTCCAAAAAGTTCCAGTGTGGTCATATCACTTCATAAAACATTCTTCCAGAACTCCACAGGTCTACCCAAATGAATCTTAGCATATTAAGTCGACCTTTTATGTTCTTCTTTTTCAAGAGTGGCATTCGGCAAGATGTCCCAACATGAAGGCCATGCTTGTATAATGTTCTTCTTCAGCTCTGCACTGAAATGTGTTTTCCTCCTTTCATCTGGTCATCTTGCAAGTCTTTGGCAGTAAATTGAGGGTTTTTCTCAGTTGCTCTTGTTAAATATTTTATTCCCCTGAATGACATTATGTTTTGTCCTCTCAAAACCATCAATGGTTTTCTGGTACAAAAATGTTTAAACTTATGAATAAGGCTGCCAGCTGAGTATATAGGAACTTTTCGTGTTTTGGAAATAGCCATAGACTTTTCTAATGTAATAAAAAATGTGTTCTCTATCGCTTTTTTGAGAACTCTTTTGACTTGGCTGTATTTGCTACTGAACTGTATACAGTTTGCTACAGCACATGTATAAGCTAAATGTGTAACAGCACAATATTTTCAATAGTTTTTTATAGAGTTTACAACGACTTACCTGTGTTTTAACATAATTTTGTACTATACCATACATTTAGGCTACATCCACACGAAGCCAGAGCTTTCTCTGTCTGATATTTTTCCTCTCGTGTCAGGAAATATCTGCCTACAAACAAAACCACTGAAACTGAAGCCAGACCAGTATGTGGCACTGTAATTCTCCCACAGAAGTACACTAAAAACAGAGAAGAAGAGTTGGAGCATGTGCAAGTCGTGGTGTGAGACATCAACGTCTCACAAAATATACAGATTTGCTGTACACACGGTTAAATATGGATTTTTTTTTTTTACACAAACGCGCCACTTCGCTTCAGAATGAAGAGCGTTACACTGAAGCTCTGTGCTAGCACGTCGTTAGCTCAAATAAACACATCCTACATGAGATTGATCAGATATATACTAAATAAGTGAAGTTCACAACATAATTATGATAATTGCAGATTATAATGAGCTCTGTCTCCCCCGTGAGTACACATGAGGAATTGTTATGAAAGCATGTGGGAAAATGGCAACCGGAATGATGATTCGCCCACAGGGCTCGCAAAATGTCTTTATTAAACAAACACAGTGGTTAATCGCTCATACACCCATGATTGATTGTAATGTTATTTTTTATTACTTGGCCCGCCAGATCGGTGGATATAACCGCAAACCGTACATCACACACACACACACACACACACACACACACACACACACACACACACACACACACACACACACACACACACACACACACACACACAGACAGACACACACACACACACACACACACACGCACGCACACACACACACACACACACACACACACACACACACACACACACACACACAGTCGAATCAGCAGTCGAATCAGACGAATCAGCAGTCGAGTCAGTCGAATCAGCATCATCAAAACTTCCGCAATTCTATTTTTCCTTCAAATATCAAGTAAAGAGAGTAAACATCAAGAAAGGAATGTTATTTCACTGTTTAAGATAGCCCGTCAGCATGCCAGTGATATGTTTTGGTTGCCTATCTGGAAGACACATTAGCCCTGGGACATTGGGCTTTGCGAGCAACACCTCAAAGGATTCTCCAGCCTGTGACAACGTGCTAAGTTATGTTCAGTTACACATGTATCAAAGTAAACAAAAATCTACACACTGTTCATACTGCTCCTAAAGATTTATTAAAACATACAACGTTTCAACCCAAAAGGTTCTTTGTCAGGCAAACAACAATTTATATCTGTGTGAACACTCACACCTGACCTCATTAATGAGCTGATTACCCAATCATCCAATCAAAATAATAGACACAATCAAAACAAATTTTTTTTTGATTGTGTCTATTATTAACAGTGCGCAGATTTTTGTTTACTTTGATTTATTCTTCATTGATTCTGGGACCTGTAAAAGTTGCATTGGATGTGCGCACAATTCTTCCTCTTAACAGTTAGACACGTACACATAATCAATAGATGTCAAACGATCTGTAACAATGCAATACTTTCACATATTCTAATTTTTTTTTACTCACATAAGTGTGTTGCTTCATTCATCCATGTAATTCCATCCTGTCTGCAAACCCAGTCTCCTGTTTACAAACGAATCCGTGGTGAAATGAAGGAACAAACGCGCAATTTCTTCCCCACATGAGCTGGATCTTCATTAAAAATAAAGTTCAACCATACATTCATAATATAAGAATCCGAAGGATGCTTTTGTAGCGACTGTGTTCTTCCACAACCAGGCACAGTGCAATATCTTGCTATTTTCACCATGTTTATTGCTCTGTAGCGCGATCTGTTTAGCTCCACAAGTCGGTGGGCGGGCTACAGAATCAAGCATGTTCTGTTAAGGTGGCATTTCAACACACGCTGATGTCACAGGTTGGCATTCAGAGATCAAGCGTTTGCTGGGCCTGGTGTCAATAAAAGCTTTTCTTTGACTAACAAGGAAGTTTTCAGCTCCGAAACGTACAGGATATTCTCATATCACGATTAACTGTTATATATCAAAGGCTGAATAAAAAGTTGATTTCTAAATTCATGACCCCTTTAATTTGCCACTGAACTGTTATAGAAGATAAAAGATCTTTAGAAAAATCTACATTTTAAAATTATCACAGTCTCCAGGGGGTAAAATAATTTTGATTGCAACTGTATGTGTGGGATCTCAGAGATGAGCAGAAGAAAAGCTCTGCTGTTTTCTGAGAATTTACTTCTACTACCATGATTTAAACATAATGACAAACGCACATTTTCATTGACTGAATTGATTGCAACTCTCTGGCTTCGATCATTTTACTTTCAGTCAGTCAGTCTAAAGTCTATCAGAGATACAGCTGACATGCTTTACAGAGTTTTTTTTTTATCTTTCTATGGCCCTAAATGTTTAGCAGCAATACCTTCTTTCAGAAATGTAGATTATCTGACCATATCTAAATACATTAATTTATCACTGACATAGTGGGACTGCACTCTAAGACTCTTTTATATTGCACATCTTGTTATGCATTCATTATAACTGCACAGCTTATAAAATGTATTAGGCTATAGTACTCATCTTACTTTTCCCAAATTGCCTACATTGTTTTAGCCCCAAAGTATGAAAACTCATTTCACTGTTTTATTGAAATGACAACATTATGAAGTCAGACATTCTCTCAGGAAATTTATATTTAGGAAGTTACAAAAATGACTTCATTATAGTGGGTCATTTGAGTGTAAGGTAACACCTTTAATGATAGAGTTTCCAGCTGAAATGCCATGCCATGTCTAATTCATTTCATGCCATGCCATAATTCACAAAGAGAAGCCTAATACACCTCATTATCATCTCTATTCATGTTTCATAAGGCATCAAAGATAATGTAGAAACGCATATAATTATCTCATCAGCCCTCATACGATTTGGTGTTAATGGATGTTTTTTGTTCCAAAATTAAAATGTGAATTATTTATTGGCAGGAAAAGTGACAGTGGAAAAAATCACTCACATTGTTTAGATCTTTTGATGCGGGCACATTTTTGAGAGGTCTGAAAAGAAGGAAAACAGGAGAAAAATACTACAACAAATGGAAGGATACATAAACTCAAACCAAAATGTAATAAAAAAATATCTTTATTTGCTATATTTTAGAAAAAGAACTCAAAGTTAAACTTGTCAGAACAAATTCATCTTGATGATGTCAGATAACTTTGATAGAAAGGTATCTAATGGATTGCAATCAAACAATCAGCTGTCAGCTGTTAAATTAAGTAGACAATTAGATAATACCAATTTAGGTCAACCAGTTACCAAGCAGTGCTTCATTTTGTTCAGTCTGTGGTGTAAAGGTCACATTAGCAATTTAAGAAAAAACAGTTAAGCAAAGGGCTGAATCCGAAATCTATTCACTATTCCCTACTTTAGTCCACTAGTTCACTTTAAGGAGTGAATGAAAACGAGTGCATGAAGTCAGACAGCCGTTGAGTGTACATCGGCTGTACACTAGTTATTGCAGTGCAATGTGGGATTGAATGAGTGTACTCGAACATGTCCACTATTGTTTTGGACAGCACTATACAAATGTCTGTCCCCTCAAATAGTGCCCTATTTGAGGGTATGATTTTGGATTCAGCCATGGTCACAACTGTGATAAAGCATAGGCTTTCAAATAACACAGTGCAGTTAAAGATCTTCTTCTTTTTTTGACTCCCATCCCATAACTCACTGACAAATCAAAGGGAAAATGTGTCCATTGATTTCCATTTTGATTTGAATATTTATTTAAATCAGTAATAGTACAAACACTTTATAAACTTCTGTTATAAAGAGCACTGTTTAATGAGAGCATGATGACATAATCACGTCTCTCCGTGGAAAGATATGAAACACCTACAGAGGTGATGGTCAGTGGTCTTTCTTTTTCAGTCATGTCCTTAAATTAGAATGCACTTTTTTTTGTCAAATGTGTGAGAAAAATGTGTGATTGTGAGCTGAATTTAATTCATTTCCTAAAGCAATCAAATACAAAAACAGGTGCTGATTATTACAGAATGTATCTAAAAGAAGCTCAGATTCACATTTGTAGACAAGAATCCAATTGCAGCATTTGTTTTTAATTCCAAAGTTTTGTGACAATTTTAGTTTCATGTAGTTTTCTCCAGAAGTGTTCATTGATGTTAGATCTGTCTTTTGAGGTGAGGGATGAGAAAACAGCAATCCTGTATGAGTCAGAACTTTCATCGTTCACTAACAAGGTTAACCAAAACCCACAAACACTCATGCTTTTCAGAACCGTTAAGTGGAAAAAGCCCACCACAGCTGCTCTGTTCTTCAGCAGACCAATCTGTTGTGCCTTGTCGGCCATTGTTAGCACCGTGAAGGAACCAAGGTTGCTGCATCTTCTGTACATTTAGCACTGAACAATTACTCTCAATCTCACAATATCACACAATATCACTTCTCCAATGGCCAGGCCACAACGCGGGACAATGCCTCACTTCATAATACACCAGTAAATCCAATCTCTAAAAAGTGTTTCTGTCTGTTGCCAAAAAATTAAACATCAATTGAATGTCTGAATGAATGTAAGGAGATGTTTTTATCAATAGCATAACATTTTTTGCCTTATACAGGCTCAATGGAAATATGACTATGTCTTCATTTCTGTAAAACTCCAAAAATGTACCTATACATTTAACAGCACTTTACATCTGAAATGAACACTTGAGGCAGTAAAACATCAACAATTTTGTTCCTTTTCACACAAATTATAATTACAGGGGCAGATAATTGATTAATGAAGATTTATTTTCACACAGTTTCCTGCACAATACTATGCTATGACCTTGAAACACTTATCATAGTGCCTGACTTGTAGACTAATACATTGTTACATTTACTTCACATAACCTCCATGGTGCTGTTGTTTAGTTTTTTTGTTTTTTGATGTAGTAAACTTGCTCGACAGCTCACCTGGTACAGCATTGAGATGCTGAGCACTCGGATATGAGTCATCTCGAGTTCGACTCTAATACAAAAGTACTCAAAGCTTTGTAGAAGGAAGGTAATGCGTTTTAATCTCACATTTTATCTCACGTCTTAGACATTTTTACTTTGAAGCTGCATGCCATGAAACCTGAAAAAAGCAACATAATAGCTGCAAAAATGTACACACAGGCACTTTTTTCATGATGCAAATGCAAATACGCAAATCTTTTTAATTTCACAAAAATCTGGAAGCCCTTTACAGTGGGTTTGTTAGTCCCCCAGTTTCATGCCTCATGTCTGCCAGCAAGGGGTGGCTTAATGTAGTTATTATTCTCACACCTGTCTCTCATTTGCCACATTAGTCAGAACTATGAAACAGGGCTAATTGGTATTCATGAATGCGCCCGCTGGAAGTTATTCATTATTGAGATGCATTAAAGCGAATTAAAAAGTAAATGAACAAAAGGACATGGAATTAAGGGATAAATGGGACCTTTGGTCAGCCGCTTTATATGGTGCGTGTCCTTCTCTATTAACAACTCTGACCTTTTTCTCTCTCAAGCGCATATTGGATATTTGATGGATTTATGAAAGCGGACATGAAGGGGCCATGGTAGAGATATCTGTACTTCAGTTTCATCTGTGCGTCTGGGTAAAGAACAGCGCATTTCTTTCAAAAAGAAATGAAACAACCTTAAATCAACCTTTATGACTTAGGTCGAAATGTGATTGTTGCAGTGCAGGGATATGTGAAATCCTATTAATTACGACTGATCTGATTAACCCTTGATACATTCCACTAACAAATTCCCTCTATTCAGTTTAAATGTGAAATGTGACTCTGCAATTTCACCTGACTGGCAAAACCTGTTAATCTCAGGCAAACGTGGGTAAGATACGCATAGGTTGCACGATAATGTTACCCTGGTGTTTGAATATAATACAGTAGGCCTAGTGTATTTTGTTACAGACACCAAGGAAACACTGTTTTGGCTATCAATATGATGTTTTGAATAGAGGCTTTATCAACACAAAAACAGCATTTTTTTTTGGCAATATGCTTCCTTAACTGGACAGAATAAGGAACACAGACTGATAACCAGACTTCTCATTGCTACTCTCACACGCAGATAAACAAATATAAACAAACAGGTGGCATATACTTTAAAATCGCTCCACAGAGGGGTGAGCAGCAGAGATGGTTTCCCCTGTATCCCATGTGGCATCCATGATTTTAGGCTCATCTCCAAAGAACTCAGGAGCAGTTGGACACAGCAGGCAACAGTATTTTTTTCTAAACAAGCCTCCTGTTGTCAAGCTTAAAGGCTGGGTACATTTCACCAAAGCCACTTACATTCAGAACTTTTTGCAACTGTCTGGATTTGTGACTTTCTCTTCGTGTCAAATTGTGTTCCTCTTTTTAAAAACTTGCTGATATGTCACAATGTTCTTCCAGCAGTAACCACAGCATATCAGCATGCAACGGTGTTGTGTGACAATAAACATTGCTCTAGATACAATGGAAGGATCATTTACGGATGCCCTGGTCTCGTGGCTCGGTGTCCCTGCGTGAACCGCATGGTAGATGGCGTCGTGTGGAAAAAAAGTGTTTGACTAGAGCACATCTTTCCAGCATGTGCTCTAGATAAAGTATCATGTGAGTGCAGAAGGTGACCGTCATAAATCAATTTGGAATGGTACATGGGACATAACTGTACACACATTTACACACAAAAGTATGTGGTTGTTTCTTCAACTATGGGCTTTGGCCTCATATACTGAAAATAAACTGTTGAGTACACTTTCCACACTCTCAACAATGTTCAACAGTGTACACTGGCATATAAAAATCGTGGAGTAAAGAAATAAATAGGCATGCTTTTAGTTAGTAAAGATGCATTAAATGAATCAGACTTTAAATACATTTATATTACAAAAGATTTTACAAAACAAGAATCCTGAAATATATAAATCACATTTTTCACCAAAAGCAACACAACTGTTTTCAACCTGGAAGACAATAAATATTTCTTGAGCACAAAATTCAGCATATTAAGAATGATTTCTGAAAGATCATGTGACACTGAAGACTGGAGTACTGATGCTGAAAATTCAACTTTGCCATCAGGAATAAATAACTTTTGTAATATTAATATAGAGAAGTTATTTTAAATTTTAATAATATTTCACAATATTACTGTATTTTAATCACATAAAATGCAGCCTTTGTGACAAATGAGAGTTAAAATAAACATAAAAAAATCTTACCAACCCCAAACTTTTGAATAATAGTGTACACTAACCTTTGAGAAAATTGCATGAATGGCAAAATTGTGGTCATTGTTTAGAAATGAGGAAGATGATCAGGTTTCAAAATTAAAGTTGATAATGATTAAATAAAACAAACTGTAACTAGATGTAACTAGAACAATGTGGAAAACACAACTCACGAACAATACCAGACAATGAATGTGAACTCAGGAGCTGTTAACACGACATCCTTTTCAACTAAAAACAAAAGACTTTTAATGTGTTTTTGCTGTTAATTTATACGACAACGTGATGCCTAAAACTACAAACTTTTGAAAACAGGTTTTTTTTAAGACAACGCCCTTATCATCTCTGTGTACATAACTACGAAAACGTGAATCTGTGAAAATGACGTAATGCACATGCGTAGGCTATTACGCGTTTAGTCTTTTTTTTGCAAATGAAATGATACATATATTAACTGTAATAAATAAGCGGGGCATACGGACATCATCACAAGTGGGGTACACAAATCAACACAGTGCCAACAGTAATATTTTCATAATGGATTTTCAAGTTCAAAAGTCTGTCTAGAACAGGAATAAAACATATATGTATATGTATTAATAAAAGTGTATTTAAAATGATAAAGGTACAGTAAAAAAAAATCTCTTTCATTTTGACCTTCATATAAAAGAAACAAAAATATCATACAAAAAGAAAATTGTGAAATCTGTTATAGGCTACTTTTAATAAAAATTCAACCTCTGGGACATTTAAATGTCCATTTAAACATTTAAATCGTCATAATCTGAAGACCACGCCCACTGGGGGAAACAAACCAACCGCCTCCATTGATTTTCTATTGCGTGAAGCAGCCTCCTTGTCATTTCTGACTTATTACTAAAAAAAACCCCGAAAAATGTCTGAAAGCTGATATGTGACAAGGTGTACAGAAAACAAGCCAAAAAAAAAAAACAGAACCAAAAACCCATACATTTTTATAAACTGTTGACCCCAAAAATCTGTTAACTGTCATGGCCCACCGGTGGGCCCATTTGCCACTGCATGTTTAAAACAATTATATCAAATATTTATCCTGATTTAATGTTGAAAACTATATATAATTTGAAAGCTTACGAATTCGAGATTCATCCTGTGAACTCGGTTTTGAAATCGGACCTTGCATTACCATGGAAACGGTACTCTAAATTCTTATAGCGGGCTCCTCCCCTAGTGGGGGTTGTCATGTTTCATATTACAACATTTATTGATTAAAACTTTTAATCTTGACAAAACACATATTGTCGGAAATGTACGAGTCTCACGGTTCTATATCTGCCAACTGTTTTGTGATATTTGGAAAAAAATTAATAGATTTGTTACATGAGTTTGCATAAAAAAATCAATGGAATTTCAATGACTCCCGGTGGCTATTTGTGGTACAGCGCTTCATGGGAACTTCAATTTTTGTGATATCAACTTCAAATTTAAAACACAAATTGGTTAGACATATGGCTTTAATTTGATACTAATTTTAGAGTACACATAATTTTGTAACATATATATATATATTTTTTTATAAAATATTAAATATTTAGTACAGTAAATTTGATTTTCAGTAAATTTAAACTTCCATACCTTTTTCATACTTTTATTTTTTGAAGTGATTTCACCTAAGCAATAATCTGCTGACTGTCTTCTTTCAAATGAGACCAGACTTATGCCTATACTCCAATTCTCGAATTGCAACTATTTAAGTTTGGATAGTGCATACGTATACAGGTCCTTCTCAAAAAATTTGCATATTGTGATAAAAGTTCATTATTTTCCATAATGTAATGATAAAAATTTAACTTTCATATATTTTAGATTCATTGCACACCAACTGAAATATTTCAGGTCTTTTATTTTTTAATACTGATGATTTTGGCATACAGCTCATGAAAACCTCTAAAAAAATTAGCATATTTCATCCGACCAATAAAAGTGTTTTTAATAGTCAACCTTCAAATAATTATGTTCAGTTATGCACTCAATACTTGGTCGGGAATCCTTTTGCAGAAATGACTGCTTCAATGCGGCGTGGCATGGAGGCAATCAGCCTGTGGCACTGCTGAGGTGTTATGGAGGCCCAGGATGCTTCGATAGCGGCCTTAAGCTCATCCAGAGTGTTGGGTCTTGCGTCTCTCAACTTTCTCTTCACAATATCCCACAGATTCTCTATGGGGTTCAGGTCAGGAGAGTTGGCAGGCCAATTGAGCACAGTAATACCATGGTCAGTAAACCATTTACCAGTGGTTTTGCCACTGTGAGCAGGTGCCAGGTCGTGCTGAAAAACGAAATCTTCATCTCCATAAAGCTTTTCAGCAGATGGAAGCATGAAGTGCTCCAAAATCTCCTGATAGCTAGCTGCATTGATCCTGCCCTTGATAAAACACAGTGGACCAACACCAGCAGCTGACATGGCACCCCAGACCATCACTGACTGTGGGTACTTGACACTGGACTTCAGGCATTTTAGCATTTCCTTCTCCCCAGTCTTCCTCCAGACTCTGGCATCTTGATTTCCGAATGACATACAAAATTTGAGTGACAGTCCAGTGCTGCTTCACTGTAGCCCAGGTCAGGCGCTTCTGCCGCTGTTTCTGGTTCAAAAGTGGCTTGACCTGGGGAATGCGGCACCTGTAGCCCATTTCCTGCACACGCCCGCACGGTGGCTCTGGATGTTTCTACTCCAGACTCAGTCCACTGCTTCCGCAGGTCCCCCAAGGTCTGGAATCGGTCCTTCTCCACAATCTTCCTCAGGGTCCGGTCACCTCTTCTCGTTGTGCAGCGTTTTTTGCACACTTTTTCCTTCCCACAGAC
The DNA here is from genome assembly GCA_023029165.1 of Gobiocypris rarus. Lineage (NCBI taxonomy): Eukaryota > Metazoa > Chordata > Actinopteri > Cypriniformes > Gobionidae > Gobiocypris > Gobiocypris rarus. Next base: position 30,036,965 of record CM040932.1, read on the forward strand.
TTCCCACTAAGGTGCCTTGATACTGCAATCTGGGAACAACCTATTAGTTCAGAAATGTCTTTCTGTGTCTTACCCTCTCGCTTGAGGGTGTCAATGATGGCCTTCTGGACAGCAGTCAGGTCGGCAGTCTTACCCATGATTGCGGTTTTGAGTAATGAACCAGGCTGGGAGTTTTTAAAAGCCTCAGGAATCTTTTGCAGGTGTTTAGAGTTAATTAGTTGATTCAGATGATTAGGTTAATAGCTCGTTAGAGAACCTTTTCATGATATGCTAATTTTTTTAGATAGGAATTTGGGGTTTTCATGAGCTGTATGCCAAAATCATCAGTATTAAAACAATAAAAGACCTGAAATATTTCAGTTGGTGTGCAATGAATCTAAAATATATGAAAGTTAAATTTTTATCATTACATTATGGAAAATAATAAACTTTTATCACAATTTGCTATTTGAGAAGGACCTGTATTTTCAAAAATGGGGGTGACAGTTAACAGGTTAAGGACACAAAAGTGGACACAGGCAATTGAGACAGAGCACTACACTGGGAACTACGCCCACTGGAGGGGAACATAACCAGCGACAGGAAATATAATACATAAAACTGACATTTGGATATTTTACAAAATGTTTACAGCACACGTGGGCATACTGAGTGTCAGGATCCCAAAATTGACCCATTCTTCCTGCTGAAGTCTTATTGCCTGTATCCACTTTTGTCTCCTTAAATGCTCATTTTTTGGGGGTCGACTGCTTATAAAAACGTACTTCTGTGTTTATTAGCTTGTTTGCTGTACACATATCTTGTCACATATCAGCTTTTAGACATTGTTCTGTTTTTTGTAATAAGTCTGAAATGACAAGGAGGCCGCATCACGCAATACAAAGGCAATGGAGAGCGTTGGATTGTTCCCCCAGGGTGTGGGCGTGGCCTAAATACGCTCTGTCTCTACTTCATGTTTTATTGGTTTGGTCAAACAAAGATACATGTTTATATATGTTGCCATGCCAACATTTCATTAGTTGATACAGTTCCTCTACTTTTTGCAGCACGTCTCTATTGAGTTTGAGATTCCAGTCCACGGCAGTTCAGTTCCAATTATGGTGCATTAGTCATCCATCCGCACCCTTCAAACTCTCTCGGCCAGAAGGACAAAACATATAAACGTTTAATTGAAATAATATTGACCGCCATTTTAAACATTGGGGAGACCTGTATTCAACAAGCAATTTTCTCAATCAATCCACTCCATGCATTTTGAGGTCTGATTCATCGAACAAGGTCTCTTTTCATTAGCTCTTCTTTGTTAAAAAAGGGAGAAGGGGCTTTATTGTTCATAATGAACTAATACATATGGACCAGGGTGTGTTTTCATTCATTAAGCTTCTCACAGGTCTGTACAAATGACATTAGTAAGGGCTTCTTTTACCTTGCTCATTGTAATAGTGTGCTTTGATAGGTTGCTGTTGAGATAACAGACAGCATTCCTGTAGATAATGGCAGGCCACAGAGGTAACAGACCACTTGTGCCGACTGCCTCGCTTCTTCTGCTGATGATATCGGCTATGCTGCTGGGAAAAGGTTATTTCCATCTGCTTAAAGTACAGGAGCTGCGCCTGCTCCCTGTCTCGCTCTCTCTGGAGGCAGATTGGATTCAGAGCAAATAACAGGACACATGGTTTTTATTATGCAAACAAACAAAAGCCTAATTTATTTACTAATCATAGTGTGAGTGATTGATCAATGAGGATGACAAAGAGCTCAAATAAATGAGCTTACAGAATCTTATATAAAAATGAATTCTTGCTTTATATTTGGTATCTCTGAGAGCTGAAATATATTTTTAAATATATCAAACAATGCTCAAGAAACATTTGGTATATCATCATCAATGGATAAAACAGTTGTGCAGCTTAATATTTTTGCGAAAACCATGATATATATTTTTTCCTCCGTAGGCATTTATTTGAAATAGAAATACTTTGTAACACTGTAAATATCTGACACTTTTGATACATTTAACACATCCTTACTAAATAATAATCATCATCATCATCATCAACAACAACAACAACAACAGCAATAAAAAACTTTATAGTGCCTTTAAAAGCAGCTTCTCAAAGGGCAGTACACAAGATAAACAATGAATAAATAAATAAATACATAAATAAAACATACACCAGTAAAAATCCACAGCAAAAAAGCAAACATCCACAAGCAAACTCTAGGTGCCTTAAAAGATTAGTTCACTTTAAAATGAAAATTACCCCATGATTTACTCACCCTCAAGCCATCCTAGGGGTTTATGACATTATTCTTTCTGATGAACACAATCAGAGTTATATTAATAAATATCCTGATGATCCCAGTGACGGGGCCCATTGAGTTGGAAGCTCAAGAAAGTGCATCTATCCTTCATAAGCATACTCCACACGGCTCCGAGGGGTTAACAAAGGCCTTCTAAAGCGAAACGATTGAGTTTTGTAAGAAAATATTCATATTTAAAACCTTATAAAGTAAAAAAATCTAGCTTTGGCAGACCACCTTCTGCATTCAACTTGCACAGAAAGTGTAACGCCTCTCGCAGTCACGCTTTTAGTACAAGTTGAATATGGGAGGCGTTCTGGCGGAAGATAGATATTTTACTTTATAAAGTTTTAAATGTGAATATTTTTCTTACAAAACGCAATGGATTCGCTTCAGAAACATGAAACCCACTTTGGAGTCCCACAAGGAAGCTGCCTCTGTCTTTTATTGTTTTCATTGTGTATGCTGCCACTTGGTGACATCATCAGAGAAAACAATTTGTGTTACCATAGTTATGCTGATGCACAACTCTACATTTCTGTCAATCCAAATTATGTTAATTTGATTACTACCTGCCTTATATGGCAGTAAAAAAAAAAAAAAAAATATATATATATATATATATATATATATATATATATATATATATATATATATATATATATATATATATATATATATATATATGTATATATAATTTTATTTTTTTATTTGTTATTATTATTTTTTAATTAAACAAGGATAAGGCTGACATTCTACTAGCTGGCCCAACTAAAAAAAAAAAATGTTGCTCCAGAATTTAGTCAAATTGGCTCCCTGGATCCAACCGGAGGTTACAAGCCTTGGTGTTCTTTTAGACTCAGATTTAAGTTTTGACTCCCATATTAACAAGGTAACAAAATCTTAATTTTTCATCAAAGAAATATAGCTAAAATAAGACCTTTTTAAACCAGAAAGATGCAGAAAATAAATCCATCCTCTTATCTCAAGACTAGACTATTGTGATGCACTTTTTATTGGTCTCCCACAAAAATAAACAGACTTCATCTCGGTTACTAACCAGAACTAAACATATAACACCAGTATTATCTGCACTGCACTTGCTTCCATTAAAATTTTGAATAGATTTTAAAGTGCTCCTCATCACATACAAAGCTCTTAACAGACAGGGACCTAACTATATTGTCAGTTCTCTTGTTAATTATTTTCCATCAAGAACATTAAATATGGGTAAGTTTCATAAAAAAAGCAACATTTTGAACAAAAAGCTGAGAAAATACAGTTTTTGTCAAAGAATACATCCAGATCGGATTCAGAACATTGATCAAAACACAGAAGGAGTAGATCGAGTCCATTATGCTTGCACAGTCCTATTGCACATTCTGGGTCGACATTATATTCAGTAACATTAGGCAGTTTTGATTTATATGATGTTTAATGTTGATGATCACGATATTTTACATACTGTATGCATCTGCTTACATACGATCGCTTGTTTTTTTGCGTCTTCTTCGCCTGTGTTTTGATCTGGAGAGTCTGTACTCATTCAGAAGATGTGCAATAGCGCCCCCTAGAGTATGACAGTGAAAACACGGAAACACTGAAAATTCTGTTTTTTTTGAGGAGGAAGCGTTTTCTCACAAATAACGGAAAATTCTGTGGGGAAAGAGTTAAGTGCATTTATTAAAACCCATACAAGACGAAAAAGGAGAATCTTGATTAAACAATCAAGAGAAAGGTATACGTATTGTCTGGGGAAACCATATGGTTATTCCCTATTTGGCTGGAGTATCGTCTCGGGATACGACTGTAATCCTTGTTCCCTGAGAAAGGGAACAAGACACTGTGTCAGAACAACACTTTAGGGATGCTCCCTAAGCACCTTGAGCATCTGAAGTATGAATGTAACTATTATAATCCTGATTGGTGTTGCGTCATGACGTAACGGGACACAAACAAGGAAGGTACAAAGGGACGTCGGCACATAACAGAGATAGCTTTGCAATGAAGCATGCACTCCACGCATGGTGAGGTGTAGCCATGAGCACAGTGCCTTGTTCTCTTTCTCAGGGAACAAGGGTTACAGTTGTAACCCGAGACGTTCCCTTTTCAGGGAACTCACACTGCATCGGAACGACACTTTGGGGAACGAATACCAACTATACCACACTGAGTGTACCTGCCCTAGTGTGAAGCTGGAACCCAGGCACTGTAAAACCTAATGAAGACAAACAGTAACACAGAGCGCTTGCTGAAGAGCGAAAGCTATCTCTGTTATGTGCCAATGTCTCTTTGTACCATCACACGTTACGTCACTTGCAAAAAAAGAAACACGGCTTTATGTTCATGGGGTAAGGATTCTGGACAGAGAAGACAGTTTGAAAGAGACGTAAAGGTGATTTATAGGAAGGTTGAGTGTCTCTCATTGAAAAGGGAGGGGTTTGAGACATCATCTGTCCCATAATCTCTCACATTATATGTTTGTTGCTCCGTCGAATTGACTCATAATCCTTGATTTTCTTCTTAACACTCGCTTACAAACGAATAATTTCTATTATTTACAACGTGTGAACATATCTCTGATACGATTCTCTATAAAAAACAATCGGATTGCTTTGATATCGCTACTTATATCCAAACTTTCGCTACTAGCCGTAGACCGCTAGTATTGCACGCGTGGTAACTTATTTACACCTGTAACTGAGAGAGAGACGATCAGCGCTCAAAACATCACGCGCCGATGCTCATAAGTCAGTGGTTAGTAACCTTTTGACTCCGACCTCGTCTGCACCGTGTGTTTCTCTGCACAGGACCCAAGCACCCAGGACGCGATCATCCCTGGTTTCGTTCACTCCGGCACCGACACAGCACCATGGACCCTGGGTGTTTCCACAGCGGAAGGCGCGAGCCAGGACCAGAGCAAGGACCTCTCCGCCCCTCCAGGGCTTCGAGATCTCCACTCGGAACCGCTTCTCCCCTCTTCGCGAGACGGAACGCGATGCTGTGGTTATTGGTACTTCCATCGTCCGGCATGTCAACGCTACCTCAGGTAAAGGTAAGGTGCGCACTCACTGCTTTCATGGTGCTCGTGTTCTCTATGTCGCTGTGCAGGTTCCCGAGATCCTGAATGGTGACGAGAAAGGTTCCCGAGATCCTGAATGGTGACGAGCGCATCAGAGCTGTCGTGCTGCACGCGGGAACGAACGACATCAGGCTGCGGCAGACGAAGGTTCTGAATAAGGACTACAGGAGTCTGGTCGAGATGGTGCGCAGAACATCGCAACGATCATCGTGTCTGGACCTCTTCCCACGTACCGACTAGGACATGAAAGGTTTAGTAGATTACATGCAAGTCCAAATCACAGTCTTTGCTGTCCTAACTTAATTGACATAAGTACCAATGTAGAGTATTATATAGAAACTGTGTCTATTCCTCGTTTAGTGAGGTCAAACATTAAATCTACGGTAAGATCTAGGAAAAATCTAATTGTGATTAAACCAGAAAATCTCAATATTAGTGAACAAAAACAATTTCTAAAACTAGGTCTTCTAAACATTAGATCGCTCACACCTAAGGCGGTTATTGTAAATGAAATGGTCACAGATAATAGTTTCGATGTACTTTGCCTTACTGAAACCTGGCTTAAGCCAAATGATTATTTCGGTCTTAATGAGTCTACTCCACCAGGATACTGTTATAAGCATGAGCCCCGTCTGATTGGTCGTGGCAGCGGTGTTGCAACAATCTATAGAGATATTCTAAATGTTACTCAGAAAACAGGTCACAGGTTTAATTCGTTTGAAGTACTAGTGCTAAATGTTACGCTCTTAGATGTAAGAAAGAAAATCTCTAGCCTTGGCTACTGTATATAGACCTCCAGGGCCCTATGCTGATTTCCTAAAAGAGTTTGCAAACTTTCACTCAGATCTATTGGTCAACGTCGATAAAACATTAATTGTTGGAGATTTTAACAGACACGTAGATAACACAAATGATGCGTTAGGGGCTGCATTTACAGATCTATTAAACTCCTTTGGGGTCAAGCAAAACGTCACTGGTCCCACTCATCGTCTTAATCACACACTAGATTTAATTATATCACATGGAACCAACCCAACCGATATAGATATTATACCGCAAAGTGATGATGTCACTGACCATTACATGGTAACTTGCATACTGCGTACTGCTGAAATCTGTCATGTTGCGCCACGTTATCGACCAGGCAGAACGATCCTTCCAACCACTATAGATAGATTCTCAAATAGCTTACCTGATCTGTCTCAGCTGCTCAGTGAACCCAAACAAACAGATGAACTAGAGGAAATGACTAGCAGTATGAGCACCATTCTCTACATTAGAAATTGTTGCACCAATTAGATTAAAAAAGTTAGAGAGAAAACTAAAGCACCATGGTACAACAGTGCTACACATGTTATCAAGAGAGAAACTCGTAACTTAGAGCGTAAATGGAAACAAACTAATTTAGAGGTCTTAAGAATCGCGTGGAAAGATAGTACGTCACGTTATAAAAAGGCCCTAAAAGCAGCCAGGGCTGAGCATCTCCGCAAACTAATAGAAAATAACCAAAATAATCCAAGGTTTTTATTTAACACCGTGGCTAGATTAACAAATAAACAAGCATCGCCTGAGCAAAATATTCCGTTACAGTTTAGTAGTAATGATTTTATGAATTTCTTCACTGAGAAAATAGAAAGCATCAGAAACAGAATTGTAAATGTACAATCTTTAATGATGTCTTATGATTCAACCTCAATCGCCCCTCAAGAACTACTACACCACTTTACAACTATAGGACAGGAAGAGCTAAATAAACTTATCATTGCATCTAAACCAACATGTTTATTAGATCCAATACCCACTAAACTACTGAAAGAGTTGCTACCTGTAGTGGAAGAGCCTCTTCTCAATATTATTAACTCGTCTTTATCTTTAGGTCATGTTCCAAGAATATTCAAGTTGGCAGTCATAAAACCTCTCATTAAGAAGCCACAATTAGATCATAATAACCTAGCAAATTACAGACCCATTTCAAATCTTCCATTTATGTCTAAAATACTAGAAAAAGTTGTGTCTGCTCAATTGTGCTCTTTCTTGCAAGAAAATTATATCTATGAGAAATTTCAATCAGGATTCAGGCCGCATCATAGCACAGAAACTGCACTCGTTAAAATCACAAATGATTTACTTCTAGCTTCTGACCAAGGCTATATCTCAATACTAGTTCTACTCGATCTTAGTGCTGCGTTCGATACTATAGATCATAAAATACTTTTAGGTCGACTTCAAAATTACACTGGTGTTCAGGGAAAGGCATTAAACTGGTTTAGATCGTACTTATCAGACCGCTACCATTTTGTCTGTCTAAATGGGGAAAAATCAAAGATAATGTCAGTAGACTATGGGGTGCCGCAGGGATCTGTGTTAGGCCCTCTGCTATTCTCAATATATATGCTGCCACTTGGTAATATTATAAGAAAACATGGAATTAATTTCCACTGTTATGCTGATGACACTCATTTATATATTTCATCACGACCAGATGAAAACGCTAAATTATCTAAACTGACAGCGTGTGTTGAAGATATTAAATACTGGATGACGTGTAATTTTCTGCTATTAAATTCAGATAAAACAGAGGTATTACTTATTGGTCCAAAAAACTGCCCACAAAACCCCTCACAATACAACTTTAACTTAGAAGGATGTCCTGTCACTTTATCCACTACAGTAAAAGCCCTGGGTGTTATATTAGACCGCAACTTGTATTTCAAAAATCATATTTCATATGTTACAAGAACGCCATTTTTCCACCTTAGAAACTTTGCTAAGCTACGTAACATGCTATCTATTTCTGATGCAGAAAAGTTAGTTAATGCATTCATGACCTCGAGACTAGATTACTGTAATGCTTTATTTGCTGGTTGTCCTGCATCCTCAATAAACAAGCTACAGTTAGTCCAAAACACAGCTGCTAGAGTTCTTACTAGGTCAAGAAAATTTGATCATATAACACTATAACTCTACACTGGTTACCTATTAAGTTCCGTATCAATTACAAAGTATTGCTACTAACCTATAAAGCCCTAAATGGTTTAGCTCCAGTGTATTTAACGGATCTTCTATCGCCCTACAATCCATCGTGCTCTTTAAGATCACTAAACTCGAGGCTTCTGGTCATTCCTAGGATATCTAAGTCCGCTAAAGGAGGGAGGGCATTTTCACATTTAGCTCCTAAACTCTGGAATAGTCTTCCTGATATTGTTCGAGGTTCAGACTCGCTGTCCCAGTTTAAAACTAGATTAAAGACGCATCTCTTTAGCCAAGCATTCACATTATAATTACCTTTTATACTACAGTTAAATCGGATCAAAAGCATTAATATTCTGAACAGCACCTATGCTAATTATTTCCCATCTGCTTTTGTGTTGTTATCTCGGGACACTAGTTTGTCAGCTCCAGTTTGTATCCAGCCTCTAATGGAGACTTCAGATGCCCCAACACCTGTGAAGAGACGACTCGACGCCTGTGAAGAGACGACTCAACGCCAGCTTTGTTATGGCCTAAATTAATATACATGATTGATTAACCTTTTCTAATATTTTTCTTTAACATTGTCTTTCTAACATTTTTCAATGTACATTTATGAAATGCACTTTCTGTAAAGCTGCTTTGAAACAATGTGTATTGTGAAAAGCGCTATACAAATATATTTGAATTGAATTGAATTGAATAGAATAGAGACCAGTGTGTTCCACTTCAAGAGGAGGCGGTGCACCACAGTAAGCAGTAAGGAATTCCATCTGCTCTGGCAAGCATACTATGTAGACAGCTTAGTAGTCATGTGACTTCTACAGGTGTGCTGATCATGTGACTTTAGGTCTGCATTTGGCAGAGTTACTTCCTATGTTTTTACAACTAAAGATGGTTTTTGCATGATCACGAAAACAAAATGTAAAAAAAAAAGCAGTGCATGGCATACTTTAATAAAAGTATTAAATTATTTAAAATGAACTTCTTTAAAAATTGACCCTTTTGAATGGTAGTATAGAACAGTTGAAGCATCATATCAAGTTATAATCAGTTTCAATAAGATTAGGAAAAATCTAATAATACTGCAATGTTGTTATGCATCTATTTTAAGCTAATGGCACAATGAAAAGAATAACATGAGAGAAACACTAAAGTCATTATAAAAAGATCTATCTGAGCTCTATCAGTCTTAGGGCTTGATGGATGTGATGTGACTCATAATATCAGCATATCAGGCAGTTTGTAATGTCCTCCCTTCAAATGCTCGCCTCATAGATGTTGTGATGTCTGTCTATTTTAGTGTCTGGAGCCAAACCCGACCTGATTAACAAGGTAAACTGCTCCCAGAGGCATGGACAGTACCTACCCTAACTACTTCTGCATTCCCCTGAACAAACATAGAGCAGAGCTCAGTTGAAGATGCCTTGGAATGCAGCACATGTAACTTCAGTGATGTCATGCATGGGAGGATCTCATGGAGATGTGATAGAAAACAGTACATTGACTCAATGGTGCTTCAAAAGGAACAAGACGAAGCACAACAAAAACAGCAGTTTTGGCCTAATGGTTAGAGAGTTGGACTTTTAACCCTAAGGTTGTAGGTTCAGTTCTCAATACTAGCAGGAAAACGTAGCTGGGGGAATTAATGAACAGCGCTCTCTTCCACCCTCAATACCCACAACTGAAGTACCCCTGAGGAAGGCACCTAACCCACGGCTCTGGGTGTTTGCAGTGTGTGTTCACTACTCATTGACCCTAATGTGTGTTCACTAGCTTGGACGGGTTAAATACAGAGGATAAATTCTGAGTATGGGTTATCATACTTGTACTTCAGATCAGGTCACTTCACTTAAAAAAACTGTTTAGGGCAGCACTTAAGTTGCATCTCAATTGATGCACTATACACTATGAACTTATACACCATGTACTTGTGTACTCGCAGGTGATGCTCATTCTTTAATCACGCACCAATCTCCTCTTGCTCATCCCATGTCTCTCGCTCGTCTACCTTGCCACATACCCCCATCGCCTCTCGCAGGCTGGAGGGTAACACCTGAGACGGCACCTACTTCCCCCCTCGGGGCCCAATCGCCGCGTCTCCCACGTCTGGGGTATGGACAGACGAGATGAGAGAAATGGGTGATGGAGACACAGAGAGCGACAGGATGAGAGAGTAGAGAGAGGGAAAAAAGCAGCCCATGGGTTCCCTGCTCCTCCCAATCATGGTGGCTGGCAGCAGGCCCCGCCCCACGGTGAACGCTGGCAACTCCTCCACTCCCTCCAGGACGGCCGCCACCCCACCTCAACCCAGGGGCATTGCAGAGAGCTCTCCGTGCCACCGGTCTTCAGTTGCTCCAGCACCATCGCCTCAGGCAGCCACTTGCTTTCTTTCTTCATCCACGCTGAACTTCTCAGCTCTGCGAGGCCCCTCAGCAGCGAGGGCTCTTCGACAGCTGTCCCTCCTTCCTCCCTGGTTTTCGGCATTAATGTAATGAAGTTCGTAGATATGAGAAGGAAGGAGGCGGGAATGGCGAACATTTAAAATACTTTAATCAAATAAACAAACAAAACAAAAGTAAACCGCGGCAAGCCCCTCGCGGACGGCTGCTACGAACACAAAACAAAATGTAAATCAAACACAACATAAAGTGCAGGCCTGGTCCTCTCTAGTCCTTCACTGGTGTCGCTCGTCCTTATATGCCCCTGAGCTCCCTCATGAGAGGACACGAGACCGGTGTGACTCGCAGGTGACGGTCATTCTTAAAATCACGCACCGCTCCTCTCGAAATCTCCTCTCGCTCCTCCCAGGTCTCTCGCTCATCTACCTCGCCACACAATCTTTTTGGAATTTTCAGAGTGAAGACACTACTCTCTCTATTTATACCTAAAAACATTATAGAATAGTTCATAAGCAAATTGGGACGCACCTTAAGTAATAGTGATTGGGGATTTTGACTCATCCAAATTAGACAAATCTTTTGAATCGGCTCACCAAAAAGATTTATTCAGTTGCCTGTTTGCAGGCTACAATTTAGTGTGTTGTGATTGAATCATGTTTCATTTAACTTTTTTTTTTATTATTATCTAAAAATCATTCAATAGGAGAAAATGATTAATTCACTTAAACGATTCATTCAAAAACACCTCTATGGGAGCCTTGCAGTGAATTTGAAATGGGACATCCAGTTAAGCATGAATACACTGCATGGAAGAGTGTTGTTTGTGCCAAAGTTGTTAAACAGGGCAGCTTCTGTCCCACCAGCAATCCTTTTATCATTTACTGGCAGCAATATACTTTCAAATTGCATCTACAGTAATAAAGTGAATGAGAGGCATCCTCTGCTTGATTGAATGAAGATTCTGCTTACAAACACCTCAATATGGTGCTGGGGAGTTTCAGGTAATGCTTGAACAGAATCATCAAGCTATTCTGGACAGCTCCTCGTCAAAACTTGCACAAAACTTGCATAATCTGTAAGTGACACCACAGGTTCATACACAATACATATCACCTACTGAACATGAACCACAAACATATACTCTGCACTGAATACACTGCTCACATGACACACTGCCCATATTATGCCCCATAATGTTCTGTGTATACTGTCAAGCACTGTATTTGTGTCTGTAATGTATACTGTAATATCTTAAATGCTGTACATTTCACTGTGCTGTGTGCTGACATTTACATTTACTCATTTAGCAGATGCTTTCATCTATACTGACCATACTGACAAATGAGGAACATCACAAGCAATCTTTAAGAGCCAAAAATATTTTAAGGCATAATTCAATTTAAGCATAAACTATAAACAAGAACAGAAGTGAAATGCAGGAAAAGAAAAGTTTTTTTTAGAACCATAAAACTCACCATGAAACCTAACCATAAAAAAATCCTCACATATTTCTCACTGATTTTGTCACATATTTCAGCTGGATCCAGTCCTCAAAGAAATGACAAACTATGTGTTGATCCCAGAGGTCGTAGTTGGTAGGGCTATTAACTCAGCAGGGAGTTGAGCTAGTGATGGGTGATTTAGTTTGTCAAGCGCACATGTAAATGAGGATATAAGCGGAATTGTTTTTCGTAAAAACTAAGTCTAATCTTTCTAATCTTAAAGGGACAGCACACACACACACACACACAAACACACACACACACACACACACACACACACACACACACACACACACACACACACACACACACACACACACACACACACACACACACACACACACACACACACACACACACACACACACACACACACACACACACACACACACACACACACACACACACACACACACACACACACACATGTTGTGTTTCCATGTTTTATGGGGACATTCCATAGGCATAATGGATTTTATACTGGAACAAGTGAGTAATAAAGGGTTAACACTCTAGTAACTACTATTAGCCTAACTAAAGAGTAACTCTGATTAATAAATTAGTAAGAAATATAGTGCTTAGCCGAATGTGGTAGTTCACTATTAGTTAATCAATAACATGTCCATAATTAACATGAATAATGCATAATCTATAATTAATTCTAAAGTGAAGATCATAACCCACTAGTTATTACTAGATCCTTCAGAAGGGACTCGTTATTTGGATATTCTATCAGTTTAGCCAACCCGATCTCACGGCAATTCGTACATATTTTACGAGGTGGCTAATTCGTATGAATTCGTATGAATGACCTACCTCAACCCCGCCCCTAAACCTACCCATCACTGGGGTTTAGGCAAAACGTACAAATTCGTACGAGTGAGGTCGTACAAATTTGTACGAAATAGCCACCTCGTAAAATATGTACGAATTGGTCGTGAGATAGCGTTGGTTTAGCAATATTCTAAAGTGAAAAACATGATACCTCGGTAGTAATTACTGAAGTCATTGTAAGCATTGTAAGAAGTCATTGTTTGACTATTTTGTAAGGTTTTGGATAGTAATGACTCAAGTGTTATTACATACTTCTAAACAAATTACTTATTTGGATCAGTATTCTAAAGTGAAGATCATGATAACCCACTAGTAATTACTTAAGTGTTACTATCCAAAACGTTACAATAACCTCTAAAGCTTGCTATGACATCAGTAATTACTACAGGGTAATCATGATTTTCACTTTAGAATACTGTTCCAAATAATTATTAATTCCTTTAGATTCAAGATTTTCAAGATTCAAGAGTTTTATTTGTCACATACACAGTTATATACAGAATATACAACTGGCAGTGAAATGTAAACAGGTCCGCTCTAAAGACAGTGCAAATAACAGTTACAAGAAAACACAAGGAGGAAATTAAAATAGAAATAGAATAAAAATAGAATAAAAAAAGTACTAAACATATGTAGAGTTATAAATAATCAAGTAGGAGATAAAAAATATATATATAAAGTATAATGTGCAAACAATAGGTATAATGTAATGTGCAAACAGAAGTATAATGTGCAAACAGGTTTATAACAGGCTGTTACACAGTAACAATAGAACATAAAGTGCAGTGCAATGACAGTATGTGGATGTTAATGTTAAACTGGATGTTTATGTGTGCGGGTGAAGTGAAGTCACGTGACTGAGTTCAGGAGTCTGATGGCCTGGGAAAGAAACTCCTCCTGAGTCTTTCAGTTTTTGCCATCAGGCTCCAGCGCTTACCAGATGGCAGTGGGGTGAAATGGGATTTTGCAGGGTGGTTAATGTCTTTGATGATATTAGCAGCTCTACCTCTGCAGCGTTTGGTGTAAATGTCCTGCAGAGGCGGGAGAGCTGACCCTGAGATGCGCTCGGATAAGCGCACAACTCTTTGCAGGGCTTTGCAGTCATGACTGGTGCTGTTCCCGTACCACGCTGTGATGCACTGAGTCAGGACACTTTCTATCGCCTCGATAGAAAGTTTTCAGGATAGCTGGTGAGACCCTGAATTTCCTCAGCTGGCGCAGGTGGTACAGTCTTTGCCTGGCTTTTTTCACCTGAGCCTGGATGTGTGCAGTCCAGGTCAGGTCCTCGGAGATGTTCACACCCAGGTACTTGAAGCTGTTCACTCTCTCTACCGGTGTCCCGCTGATCATGAGAGGGGAGTATGACCGTTGCTGTCTCTTCCTGAAGTCCACAATCAGTTCTTTGGTCTTGCTAACATTCAGAGAGAGACAGTTGTCCTGGCACCATGATGTCAGTTGCTCCACCTCGTCCAAGTATGCCGTCTCATTGTTGTTGGAAATGAGACCCAGGACAACAGTATCATCAGCAAACTTGATGATAGTGGTGGAGCTGTGTGTGGACAAACAGTCATGGGTGTAGAGAGAGTAGAGCAGGGGACTCAGCACACAGCCCTGTGGAGCTCCCACACTCAGGGTGATGGAGGTGGAGGTGAACTGGCCTACTCTCACCGCCTGGGGTCTGCCAGTGAGGAAATCTTCAATCCAGAGGCAGAGAGAAGAATTCAGGCCGAGATCCAGGAGTTTGTGTGTTAGCTTAATGGGAACTATGGTGTTAAAGGCTGAGCTATAGTCAATAAATAGCAGCCTGACATAGTTCCCACTTATATATATATATATGAGTGAAGGACGTGAGAGATGGCATCTTCAGTCGATCTATTGGGACGATAGGCAAACTGAAGAGGGTCCAAAGTGTCAGGAATGGAGGAGCAAATGTTGTTTTTGATGAGTCTCTCAAAGACCTTCATGACTATAGATGTGAGAGCCACTGGACGATAGTCATTTAGGCAAGAGGGTTTACTGTTCTTAGGTACAGGGATGATGGTGGATTTTTTGAAGGAGGTGGGGACAACAGATGTAGCAAGGGACTCATTAAATATGGATGTAAAGAGCCCAGCGAGCTGATCAGCACAGGACCGTAGAACACGACCTGAAATACCATCTGGCCCAGGAGCTTTCCTGACATCCACACGCTTGAGTGCCCTCCGAACCTCGTCCTCCGAGACAGAGATCACGTGACTGTTGCTGCTCTGAGGACTCTCTCTGACGCGTCACTGACATTACAATCAAAGCGGGCGAGAAAGAGTTTAACTCGTTCACAAACATGGATATGACACATAATTTATCATTATGTAATGCGAGGGCATAAGTCTCACCTCTGCAGAGGATTTAGTTCCAAAAGCACAGATGGTCCTAAGTCCCTGCCACATCCGCCGAGAGTCGTTGAGTTGGAAATGAGATTCCACTCGGTCTTTATAACGGAGCTTTGCGGCTTTGACGGCGCGCCGGAGGGCGTAACATGATGCTTTGTACTCCCTCATATCCCCTGTTAGGAGACCGGCATTATAGGCTGCAGTGCGTGTGTTTACTAAAAAAAAAAAAGAAGGATGTAGTAACACTTGAGTCATTACTAGTGGGTTACTATCTTTACTTTAGAATGAATTATGCATTACACATTATTCATGTTAATCATGAACCATATAGTAGTTCTTAGTGAAATTTTTTTTAGTTATTGATTAGCTAATGGTGAACTATCACATTAAACCGAGCGCTATTACTTACTAATTCATTAATCAGAGTTTGTTGTTAGTTAATAGTAGTTACTTGAGTGTTAATATTGCGTTGCTCATTTGTTCCTTATTCATTAATGTTGGATCAGTATTCTAAAGTGTTATGGAAAAATGGGCAAGCATAAGGATTTGAGCGAGTTTGACAGGGGCCAAATCGTAATGGCTAAATGATTGGGTCAAGGTATCTCCAAAACTGCAGCTCTTGTGTAGTGTACCCAGTCTGCAGTGGTCAGTCCCTATCAAAAGTGGTACAAGGAAGGAACAGGGTTGAACTGGTGAACCAAGGCTCATTGACACACATGGGGAGCGAAGGCTGGCCTGTGTGGTCCGATCAAACAGACGAGCTACTGAAGCTCAAATTGCTCAAGAAGTTAATGCTGGTTCTGATAGAAAGGTGTAAGAATACACAGTGCGTCGCAGTTTGTTGCATATGGGGCTGGTTTGAGGAGCACAACAACAAGTTTGAGGTGTTGACTTGGCCTCAAAATTCCCCAGATCTCAATCCATTCAAGCATCTGTGGGATGTGCTCGGAGGTCCATGGAGGCCCCACCTTGCAACTTAAAGCACACCTTCAGTGGTCTAATGGAGTCCATGCCTCGACATGTCATGGCTGTTTGGCAGCCAAAGGAGGACCAAAACAATATAAGGAAGGTGGTATATATATATATATATATATATATATATATATATATATATATATATACATATATATATATATATATATATATATACTTTGTTTCAGCTTATGTTAAAACAATGTCTTGTCACTTCTTAGCTCTCACTGATATGTGAAGACCCTTCCTGCACTTTACATCAGTTTTCACCACTGTTCACTTGGATGAATGGTACAAATTCCCTGTGTTAATTGTTTTAGACTTAATTTGAGAAGGATCTGAAGTATGGAAGTACATAGTAGTATGTATTTTTATTTATTCATATTAAACCAACACTACTTGCTAACACTACTACTACCACAATGGAATTACACTTATTATATTCATCAGATTGATTAGTCTCAGTTTGGTGTTGAAGACAGATCAATGAGAAATTCTGCACTTTGCTGCTCTGGATGGTCTGACATTTAGAGAGAGATATTTGAAGGTCAGTGATATGACACATAATTTTATCATTGCTGTAAATGCGAGGGCATAAGTTAGCCTGATGATATTTCTGATGACCGGTCAATGGACATTATGCAAACACTTGATGGACTTCACACCTCTAAGGTAATCAGGATTAATTTAGAGGCTTAAACAGAATGTCCTGGACTATCCTTCAATTCATAACTCGACTGAACAGATGAGGTTGCTCCGATATCAATATTTGAGAAATATGCAACAAAACATTAGAGACAGGCATCCGGAAGGGATGTAAGTCTTTCTTCAAGTATGCATTTGAAGACAAGTAAAACAGACTACTGGGAAGAGATTAAAGGACGTATGCACTCACTATACACACAAACATAATGATATGGAGTGAAGGATTGAAAAAAAAACAGCAAAAACAACAAATCAAGAACCTCTCTATCGTACCCACCGAAGCGTGAAATTGATGTGGAGCATCTAATCGGCTGCCAATAGGACAGTCGGCTGTAGTAGAGATTCAAAATAGACAGGGACTCAGGTTTTAAAAGTCACTCTCTCTATGTAATAGCTTACATCTCAGACAAGGCTGTTATCCTTTCTCTCCACTTGCCTCAACCGTTACTGCAGATGAAGGGTTTCGCAAACACAAAGATGCCTTATTTCCTTTCAGCCCCTTTGAAACAGGATACAGCCATCCTCTGCTCACAGGCACTGGGTTAGTATGGGTGTTAAAAGCGTGTCAATTGGTGCTTATAGTTGAGGAAAACAAAGCAGCAGGAATTAAATGACAGGTAGTGTGGAAAGAGGTGGGGAGGCCTGGGAGACTATGTTATGGAATTCAAGCTGTGAAAATGTTGATGTGAAAAATAAATCCTGCCAGCTTGTCAGAAAGAGTGAGCTGCTCTCTCAGAATGTAAAAAACTACAACGAGAGAGAGTGTCTTCCTTAGTTATATAATAAGAAGTCGCAATTACAGTCACACAAAAATAATTATGTCTAACAGCATCACATCACAGTAGTGCTTTCAATTTAAAAGTTAAGGGCAACATTTTAGGTTTTTGAATAGATTCTGTCCTCTATTGGGTCATAAGAATCTGTCTGTGATGAAAACAGGAACTTGGTGGCAGGTGACTGTATTTGTGTATCATTCAGTGTTAAGAAAGCTATTTTAAAGGGAAGTTTTCTAAACAGCAAGCTGATATCTGAAAAAGTAGTTTGTCACTCAAGCTACTATTAAAATGAAGCTAAAAGCTATTTACGTCACAATATCTTTCTAATTATATTATTATAAGATGATATTTAATTATCAGTAAAATGTATTGTTTTTAAACGTGTTTCGCGCCGCAGGACATCCAGAAACTAAAAGACTTTCAAAGCCTCTTCCCATCTTTACTTCTGAGAGACTCTGTCTCTCCAAGACATCCCTTTTATAGCTAATCATGTTACAGACCTGATATCAATTAATTAGTTGCTAGATGTTCTCCCAGCTGAATCAAAATGTTCTTGCTTTTCAGCCATTTGTTGCCCCTTTCTCAACTTTAATGAGACCTGTAGCAGGCATCAAGTTTGAAATAAGCTCAATTAGTGGATAAAAGTGTACAATTTCTCTGTTTAAACATGTTATGTTATCTATGTTCTATTGTGAATAAAATATTGGCTCATGTGATTTGAAAGTCTTTTAGTTTTAATTTTATTCAAATTTAAAAAACGTCCCAACATTTACGGAATTCGGATTGTAGACAAACTGGGCTGGGAATTCTATTTTTCCCACATGCTTTGCCATGACACTCAAAAGGGAGAGTAAATGCTAAAATCAAGTGTGATATCCTCATGGGACCCATGAGACTTTTGTTCTCTGTAGTGGGCATTATATTTTAGTGACTTTCTCTGATACCATACATGTCCTGTAAAGAGCACATTCAGGGCTTTTCAGAGATACAAAATGTTTGAAAGTTTCACATTGACAACTGCCACATTGACATTTAAAAATGACTGACAAGTTTTACTGGAAAAAATTATTTAGTGCCATTCGTGGTTACTATGCCAATATGATGAACTGGCATATATACACACACACATACTGCACATACTGAGACAGCCAATACTACCGTGTTTCCTCTACATTCCTTCAAGCGGTGGACCACCATGAAAATTACCACACAGGTAAAATAAAAGAAATTGAACATTACAAACAACAGAGATGGTGGAAAGATATTACCCTCTGCCACCACAGCCGCAAAACAATTACAAAGGAAATATGTAACTATAACAAAGCAACAGAATTCCCTGCATTCACAGTTCAACTGCAAGCTAGCTTTATAAACCAACAGGTAGGCTACAGCATCTGCATCAGTGCAGAACGGAAGCATCAGTTTTACGGAAGCAAAATCACAACATCATTACGACACAAACCACTGTGCAATACACTAAACTGTGTATAAAATAAAGCCATATTAAAAACGGCTGGGATTTTCACCCTATCTCTGCTAAGGGTGCGGCTGACCCACAAGCAGGTGAACAGTAGCCCCTTTTTCACCATCGGGTCGAACGGTTCTTAGAATGGTACTGAACGGTTCCCAGTTGTTTTTCCACTTTAGCCTGGTACGGTACAGCACGATTACAAACCGTTCTTGGCCCGGTTAGCTAGAACCATGCTGGTAGAATGTGTGTAGTGGCGTCGCCACACAGGATTTGTCACCTGTCTGTTGCCTGGCTACCAGTTTCTCCGTAGCTGGCTAAGTGCGCTATTTGAGCAACGTAAATACAGATTAATAATAAAATTAAAAGAAATACCTGATCGCACTCCATAACGCGAAATAACGTGAAACAAATAACCTGCCTTAAAAAGCCGATGCTAGCTGGCAGTCCTCCTTCTGTGGATCTCGTTTTCGACTGGATGGAGATTCAGCAGACTTGAAGTATCCAGTCAATTTATGGATTTTTTTTTCTTCTATATATCTTGGTTATGTTGTTGTTTTTTACCTTTGTATTTTTCGTTTTTGGGCTCCATTATCGTACTTTCATTACAGTACTTTTTACCATTACTGTCACATGCCTGTCCTGTCTTGTGTGCACATGTGGGTTTTGTTAGTGTGGCCATGTGCCTCTGTCATTGTTAGATCCCACCCCCTTGTTATCTCGTTATTGGTTTAATTTGCCCCACCTGTGTTCCCTCATTCCCAGCTTGATTTCTCCCCTTTATAGACTCCTTGTGTTTGTCAGTCCTGGTCGGATCGTTGTTATGTCTACGTCTCCCGTTCCTGTTCCTCAGTTGGTATGTTGAGTTTATGTATTTCTAGTTTGTGTTTTTCCCCCTCGTGGGTTTTGTTTTGTGTTTATGTTTTGTTTTATAATTAAATCCTATTTTCTGCACTTGAGTCCTCGCACCTGTTTGTCCCTTGTATAACGTGACAGAACGATCCGACCATCAGAGGACTCAGCAGAATGGGAATCTTCCTATTCCCATCTCCCTGCCCTTCCGCTGCATCAGTGTAAGGACAACTAACTTTCCCTTAAGCAGGAGGGAAACAGCATTAAGGAGTTTGCTTACCGGTTCCTGTTTGCAGCGGAGGGGCTTAACATCAGTCAGGCGGAACTTTTTCCCGTAGACTGCCAAGTCCCCAGTCCTCCGATGACCCTTTCGGGGAGAGGGAGGAGGAAGAACGGGGTCACCCTTCCGGTGGTCCCTGTGCCGTTGGACTCTGTGCCAATGGACTCTGTTCTGGTGGTCAAGGTTCCGGTGGTCCTTAAAAGAAGGAGGAGGCGAAGGGCTCCCTCTGCACCAGTCCTGGTGGTCCCTGTTCCGGTGGATCGTGTTCCGGTGGTCCCAGTTCTGGTGGACCGTGTTCCGGTGGTCCCAGTTCCGGTGGTCCCAGTTCCGGTGGACCGTGTTCCGGTGGTACCAGTTCCGGTGGATCGCGGTTTAAATCCTATTTTACTGACTGTTCCCAGTTTATTTCTGTGGGTGTTTATAGGTCTGACATTAGCTCATTATTGTTACTCAGGGCTCAGATTTAGGCCCTTTACTTTTCAATATTTATGTATAACCATTTGGTCATTTATTGCGATAGCTCTGTCTCCATTATCACAATGATGACGATACCACAATCTATATACACTCAAATTCTGTTGAAAACATTAATGTTTGTTGACTGTATTTCTGAGATAAAAACATGGATGAATAATAATTTTCTTTTCCTGAATACTGGTAAAACTGAAGTTATGCCTATACTGTAGGTTCCCATCACCATGTTCTCAAAGCTGGTTCAATATACAATGGACAACAGGGCTAGTGGTGATATATATTTGAGTATCGTACACATACCCACTGATAAGGCGCTTTCTGCCCAAATGGAAGCACATTTATATATATATATATATATATATATATATATATATATATATTTGGACAGGAGAAACAATGATGTGATTTGAAACAGGTGATGTCAACAGGTGATTGTAATTATGATCTGGTACAAAAGGAGCAGCCAAGAAAGGTCTAATCCTTTAGGAGCAAAGATGGGCCGAGGATCGCCAGTTTACCAACAAATATGTGAGAAAATTATTGAAATGTTTAAAAACAATGTTCCTCAAAGAAAAATAGGAAGAGATTTGGATATTTCACATTCAACAGTGCACAACATAATTAAAAGATTCAAGGAATCTGGACGAATTTCAGTGCGTAAAGGACAAGGGCGCAAGCCTAAGCTGAACAACCGTGATCTCCGATCCTCAGGCGGCACTGCATCAAGAATCGTCATTCATCTATAAGCGATATCACCACATGGGCTCAGGACTACTTTGGCAAACCTTTGTCAAGTACCACAATACGTAGTTGCATCCACAAATGCCAGTTAAAACTGTATTGTGCCAAAAAGAAGCCCTATGTTAACAGTGTCCAGAAGCGCAGTCCACTTCTCTGGGCTTGGAGGCATCTGGGATGGACCATCACACAGTGGAAACGTGTACTGTGGTCAGATGAATCAGTATTTCAGGTATTTTTTGGGAGGAATGGACGCCGTGTGCTCTGGACCAAAGAAGAAAAGGATCATCCAGACTGTTACCAGCAACAAGTCCAAAAGCCAGGGTGTGTCATGGTATGGGGTTGTGAAAACGATCAGTTAAATCAACTGAATACTGTCCAGAAAGACCAAGCCAACTATGCAGCCTATCCAATAGGTGTAGAATAGGTGTAATTGTAGCTAATTTTAATTCTGAAGGAACAGATCCAGAACTCACAATTGAAGTTATTAGTTTAACTTTTAAGTTTAACTTAGTTTTTAATAACTGAACAGGGAAGTGGATCTAAAATACTGTTGTTTGGGTTCATGGACTTAACTGTTCTGACAAAAAGTCAAAACTAGCAAAGAGTATTTATATATGAATAATTCTAAACTAACATAAATAATATATTTTTAAATACATCGCCCCTGAGAAATATTTGATGTAAAAAGTGTCAAACAACCCTAACCCCACCACACACACGTGTTGGTGTGGTTGGTTTACAGGGACATTACATTTTATCCTGTACAAACTGTTTTAATCTTGTACAAACTGTATTATCTCCCCCTACACTAACGCTACCCTTAAACCTACCCATCACACAAAACTTTCTGTGTTTAGTATGTTTATTTTACGATTTGAATTACAAGGACATCGGCATGTCCTCATAATGTAGGGGTCGTTGCCTGAAACATGAATACAAAGCCATTAGTGTAAGCTCTTCCCACTTCACAAAGGCCAAATGACATCTGGTTCATCTTAACACTGAAGAAGACTGTACTAAATTGAAATATTATAGACACAGGCAGAATACTTTACAATTAATTAAAAGGACAATATAACATTGCAGACACAAAAGACACACTTGCTTCACATCACTGACCTGGTTTCAAAACATAGCTTCAAATACTAGTTCATTCCTTTACTTTGGAATAGTTATACATTAAATGTTTCCCTAAACCATTCTAAAGGCATTGCTCACTTCATTCACACAACAGTAGGTTCTCAATTATACAATACATTGTGTAACAGTTTGTGGCTTTAATTTACATGTCAATATATTGTATCTCAGTTACATTTTGACAAAAAGTCACTCTAACAGCGGTAAGTGAGAGCCATTAAACAAAACAAGGCAACTCTGCAGTTCTGAATTATTAATATCATTTTAATGACCGCCTTTAAGCAACCTTAGTTCACAAATCGATACTAATGTTCCACGAAAATTTTCCATTCACATCCTTGATGATTTGCATTGCATTTAATTTATTTTAACAATATTAAAGGCTTAATTAAACTTGCAAGATGAAGTGCTCACACACCCTATTACCATAACCTCATTTATGCAACCTGATCAATGGCACTCACTGACAGAAAGATGCAAATATAATTGTTTAACTTTGTTGTTCAGTGATGCTACAAATGGAGACCTGGGATGTGGGGCGTCTGGCTGAGATGGTATTAATTATAGACATCTTTTGCTGCAGATTATTGATGAAGTCAATAGGGTTTTGTTCCCAGCAAAACTAAATAGATCATGTGCTCAGAACCACACAATGCTCATAAAATGGAGGCTTTGCAGGCACAAAATACTGCACACACCGTAAAGCCTTTTATGAGTTTTCCTTGTTTAGGATTCCTGAGAAAATGGCTTAAGGAGGCAGACCTTATGCATTTAATTGGAGGCCAGTTTATGTTTGTTTTATTGTTTAAATTATGGACCTCACCCAAAATACAGAAAAACTAAAATGAAAGTGCCAAAAGAGGAAAAACATTCATTGAAAACAGGTGTGAACGCTATCACCCATGCCTCAGGTAGAACAGGTGAAGCCAACGACATTTATCACGAAACATTCAAAAACATGACTCACATATAACTATAATTACAATGTACAGAAACTAGATGAGTTCTAGAACATTTTTAAGAACTTGTATTTTGAGTTTATGATCAAATGAAACCCATGCTAACCCAAATGGGCTGGCCTAGCTTAGACATGACCAAGCATGAAGCATCAGTATGCGTGATATGTTATGACCTCATTTTCACACCACAACTCTCTCTATATCTGGCTCACCTGGCAAGAGACATTCAGCTAATTGTTTTACAGTTACAGGAATATCTCTGAGGCCTACATGATGTGACATAATGGAAAATTCAGAATTTAATCAGGTGACCCTCCTTATGCCCTGGTTATTAAAAGAAAAAAAGAATTTCCCTGACGGTATAGTGAAATCATATTGTGAACTACTATTCAAATTTAAAATAACAGTTTCCTATTTTATTATATTTCAAAATTTTTATAATTTATACACATACATACTAGGGGGGTGACGGGGGTGTTTATATATATAAACACTCACCTAAAGTATTATTAGGAACACCATACTAATACTGTGTTTGACCCCCTTTCGCCTTCAGAACTACCTTAATTCTACGTGGCATTGATTCAACAAGGTGCTGAAAGTATTCTTTAGAAATGTTGGCCCATATTGATAGGATAGCATCTTGCAGTTGATGGCGATTTGTGGGATGCACATCCAGGGCACGAAGGTCCCATTCAATCACATCCCAAAGATGCTCTATTGGGTTGAGATCTGGTGACTGTGGGGGCCATTTTAGTACAGTGAACTCATTGTCATTTTCAAGAAACCAATTTGCAATGATTCGAGCTTTGTGACATGTTGAATTATTCTGCTGGAA
Source organism: Gobiocypris rarus (assembly GCA_023029165.1). NCBI lineage: Eukaryota > Metazoa > Chordata > Actinopteri > Cypriniformes > Gobionidae > Gobiocypris > Gobiocypris rarus. The sequence goes on from CM040932.1 coordinate 30,061,630, forward strand.
GTAGCCATCAGAGGATGGGTACATGGTGGTCATAAAGGGATGGACATGGTCAGAAACAATGCTCAGGTAGGTCGTGGCATTTAAACGATGCCCAATCGGCACTAAGGGGCCTAAAGTGTGCCAAGAAAACATCCCCCACACCATTACACCACCACCACCAGCCTGCACAGTGGTAATAAGGCATGATGGATCCATCTTCTCATTCTGTTTACGCCAAATTCTGACACTACCATCTGAATGTCTCAACAGAAATCGAGACTCATCAGACCAGGCAACATTTTTCCAGTCTTCAACTGTCCAATTTTGGTGAGCTCGTGCAAATTGTAGCCTCTTTTTCCTATTTGTAGTGGAGATGAGTGGTACCCGGTGGGGTCTTCTGCTGTTGTAGCCCATCCGCCTCAAGGTTGTGCGTTTTGTGGCTTCACAAATGCTTTGCTACATACCTCGGTTGTAACGAGTGGTTATTTCAGTCAAAGTTGCTCTTCTATCAGCTTGAATCAGTCGGCCCATTCTCCTCTGACCTCTAGCATCAACAAGGCATTTTCGCCCACGGGACTGCCGCATACTGGATGTTTTTCCCTTTTCACACCATTCTTTGTAAACCCTAGAAATGTTTGTGCGTGAAAATCCCAGTAACTGAGCAGATTGTGAAATACTCAGACCGGCCCGTCTGGCACCAACAACCATGCCACGCTCAAAATTGCTTAAATAACCTTTCTTTCCCATTCTGACGTTTGGAGTTCAGGTGATTATCTTGACCAGGACCACACCCCTAAATGTTTTGAAGCAACTGCCATGTGATTGGTTGATTAGATAATTGCATTAATGAGAAATTGAACAGGTTTTCCTAATAATTCACTCACTTATACATATATATATGTATAAGCTGGCGAGACTGCTTTGCTTGGCCCCGTGGATGGGGAATTTTGTTTTAAAAAACGAAAGGATGGAAGCATCGACAAGAGCATGTTTGTGTGGAAGCTATGCAACAAGGAATTTGCGTATCGAGCCTCAAATATCACCTCAACGCAAAACGCTGGACATAAATAAATAAACACAATTTTGTTGATTAAGCTTATGTATTCAGTCATTATTCAATGGTATACTAAAAATCCATGTGAAAAAAATTACTTCTCACTGTTCTCAGGTCAAATATTTATATGCAATTAAAATGCGATTAATTTCGATTAATTAATTACAAAGCCTCTAATTAATTAGATTATTTTTTTTAATCGAGTCCTGCCCTAATATATATATATATATATATATATTTTTTATTTTTATTTTTTTATATATATATATATATGCACCCACCTGCCACTTTATTAGGAACACCTTGCTAGTTCTGGGTGGGACCCCCTTTTGCCTTCAGAACTACCTTAATTCTGGAAAAATTCCATATTGACATTATAGCATCACACAGTTGCTGCATTTTCAGCTGCACATCTATGATGTGAATCTCCCGTTCCACCACATGCCAAAGGTGCTCTATCCAATCTATTGAGACTGGTGACTGTAGAGGTAATTGGAGTACAATGAACTCATTGTCATGTTCAAGAAACCCGTTTGAGATTATTTGAGCTTTGTGAAATGGCACATTATCCTCGTGGAAGTAGCCATCAGAAGACTATATTAAGGGCACACTGTAAAGGGATGACATGGTCAGCAACAATACTCAGGTAGGCTGTGTTAAACGATGCTCAATTGGTACTAAGGGGCTCAAAAAGTGTGGCAGGAAAATATCCCTCACACCATTACACCACCATCACCAGCCTGAAAGTTGATACAAGGCAGGATGGATTGGTGCTTTCATGTACAACCCCAAATAAGAAAAAGTTGGGACAGTATGGAAAACGCAAATAAAAAAAGAAAGTAGTGATTTCTAAATTTACTTTGACTTGTATTTCATTGCAGACAATATGATCACAAAATATTTCATGTTTTGTCTGGTCAACTTCATGTCATTTGTAAATATGCATCCTTTCCTGTCATTCAGACCTGTAACACATTTCAAAAAAAGTTGGGACAGGAGCAATTTAGGGCTAGTAATGAGGTAAATTGGTTAAATAATGATGTGATTTGAAACAGGTGATGTCAACAGGTGATTGTAATTATGATTTGGTACAAAAGCAGCATCCAAGAAAGGTCTAATCCTTTAGGAGCAAAGATGGGCCGAGGATCGCCAGTTTGCCAAGGAATACGTGAGAAAATTATTGAAATGTTTAAAAACAATGTTCCTCAAAGAAAGATAGGAAGAGATTTGGATATTTCACATTCAACAGTGCATAACATAATTAAAAGATTCAAGGAATCTGGAGGAATTTCATTGCGTAAAGGACAAGGGCGCAAGCCTAAGCTGAACAACCGTGATCTCTGATCCCTCAGGCGGCACTGTATCAAGAATCGTCATTCATCAATCAATCAATCAATCAACTTTATTTATATAGCGCTTTTACAATGACGATTGTTTCAAAGCAGCTTCACAGTGTTAAACAGGACAACATTGCAACAAAATTTGATTTAGCTAGTTTAATTTGGATAGTTTATAGAATTATATATGACCAAATTAATAAATTCTATTTGTATATTTAGTTGAGTAACTTGGATCATAATTTGAGTGTCCCCAACTGAGCAAGCCAAGCCAAAGGCGACAGTGGCAAGGAACCAAAACTCCATCAGGTGCATGATGGAGAAAAATAAACAGGAGAAACCAGACTCAGTCGGGTGCCAGTTCTCCTCTGGCCTATTATTAACAGTGTATAATTATTACTCTGGCAACCTTGCAGGTCTTAAATCATATTAGATAGGAATATTCGAAATTTTGGGTATGGCCTTGCGAGGCGGGCTCATTTAGGATGGCGCGTCGATTACACAAGAATATGAATACTTGAAAGATCGGAGTTATTGCGCGGAGGCGGGTTAATTGAGGATCACGTTCGGTGAGGCGAATTCAGAGGAGACACTAATGGACACGGTCTCAGCAGACACTCCAGGATGAGCTGGTCATGTCCAGATGCAGGTCCACCATCCGATCCGGACACGGCCTGGATCCGGCCGACTGCAGTAAACCTCGGGATAAACAGAGAGACTAACATTAGTGTGGATGCCACTCTTTTTATGATGTAACGAGTACATCAGGTGTTATGGGAAGTGTTCGGTTCCGGCTGACCTAGTTAATGCAGCCTAATAATCAGTCATTTGATTTGAATAAAGAAAGTTAAAAATGTTCTATGTGTATGCCATAGTAAAGAGATGTGTTTTTAGTCTAGATTTAAACTGACAGAGTGTGTCTGCTTCCCGAACAATGCTAGGAAGACTGTTCCAGAGTTTAGGTGCTAAATAGGAAAGGATCGACCGCCTGCAGTTGATTTAGATATTCTAGGTATTTTCAACTGGCCAGAGTTTAGAGACCGCAATTGACGTGATGGAGTATATTGCGTTAAGAGCTCGCTTAAGTACTGGGGAGCTAAACCATTTATTGCTTTATAAGTAATAAGCAAGATTTTAAAATTTATGCGATGTTTAATAGGAGCCAGTGCAGTGTTGACAGAACTGGACTAATATGATCGTACTTCCTGGTTCTAGTAAGAACTCGAGCTGCTGCGTTTTGGACCAGCTGGAGTTTATTTATTAGGCGAGCAGGGCAACCACCCAGTAGAGCATTACAATAATCTAGCCTTGAGCTCATGACGCATGTACTAGTTGTTCAGCATTTTGCATTGAAAGCATGTAGCGTAATTTAGATATATTTTTAAGATGGTAGAATGCAGTTTTACAGATGCTAGAAACGTGGCTTTCAAATGAAAGATTGGTATCAAAGAGCACACCCAGGTTCCTCACTGACGACGAGGACTTGACAGAGCAGCCATCGAGGTTAGACAGTATTCTAGGGCACTCTTTGTGGAGCTTTTCTGTCAATAATTAAAAATTCAGTTTTATCTGAATTAAGTTGCAGAAATTACTATTCATCCAATTTTTAATATCAGCTATGCATTCCGTTAATCTTGTGAATTGGTAAGTTTCGTCAGGGTGTGAAGAAATATAGAGCTGAGTATCATCAGCATAACAATGAAAACTAACGCCATGCTTCCTAATGATATCTCCCAGTGGTAGCATATACAGGGTGAAAAGCAACGGTCCTAACACTGAGCCTTGCGGTACTCCATACTGAACTTGTGATCGGTGTGACATCTCTTCATTTACTGCTACAAACTGATAACGGTCAGATAAGTAAGATTTAAACCATGCCAATGCAGTTCCACTAATGCCAACATAATTTTGAGTCTATTCAAAGAATATTGTGATCGATAGTATCGAATGCAGCGCTAAGATCGAGTAACACTAATGAGAGATACAACCACGATCAGATGATAAGAGTAAATCATTTGTAACTCTAATTAGAGCAGTCTCAGTACTATGATCGGTCTAAATCCTGACTGGAAATCCTCACATATACAATTTCTTTCTAAAAGGAACATAATTGTGAAGACACTGCCTTTTCTAATATTTTTGATAGAAGCAGTAGATTCGAGATTAGTCTGTAATTGACTAATTCTTTAGGATCAAGTTGCGGTTTTTAATAAGTGGTTTAATTACAGCCAACTTAAAAGTTTTGGAACATATCCTAATGTCAAGGATGAATTAATAATATTAAGCAGAGGATCTATGACCTCTGGAAGCATCTCTTTTAATAGCCTAGTCGGTATAGGGTCAAACATACATGTTGTTGATTTTGATGATTTGACAAGTTTAGCCAATTCTTCTCCTCCTATAGCAGTGAATGAGTGTAATTTTTCCTCAGTGAGACTACAATGTTCTGTCTGAAGTGATACTGTAGTAGGCGGCTGCATGGTTATAATTTTATTCCTAATGTTATCAATCTTACTAGTAAAGAAGTTCATAAAGTCATTACTGCTGTGTTGTTTACAAACGTCAGAAGTTGAAGCTTTATCCTTTGTTAATTTAGCCACTGTATCGAATAAATACCTAGGGTTGTGTTTGTTTTCTTCTAAAAGAGTTGAGAAATAAGCAGATCTAGCAGTTTTTATGGCCTTTCTGTATGCAATCATGCTCTCTTTCCACAAATAAAAACCTCCAGTTTTGTTTTCTTCCAGCTGCGCTCCATTTTTCTGGCTGCTGTTTTAAGGGCCCGAGTGTGCTCGTTGTACCACGGCGTTGGATTATTTGCTTTAATCTTCTTTAAGCGCCGAGGAGCAACTATGTCTAAAGTGCTAGTAAAGAGAGAGTCAGTAGTTTCTGTTGCAACATCAAGTTCCTCTTGGCTATCTGTAATTCTGAGGAGATGGAACTGATGAGGAAGATTATGTATAAAGCAATCTTTAGTCGCAGCGTTATAGTCCTGCCATATTTGAAGCGAGGATGGCTTTGCAGCCTTAGCTATATTAAGTATACATGATATTAGGTAATGATCTGAGATGTCATCGCTCTGCTGCAGGATTTTAATGGTATCAACATTTAGTCCATGTGACAGTATTAGATCTAAAGTATGATTAAGGCGATGAGTGGGTCCAGATACGTGTTGTCTAACTCCAATAGAGTTTATAATGTCTTTAAATGCCAATCCCAATGCGTCTTTTTCATTGTCAACATGGATATTAAAATCACCAACAATTAGTACTTTATCTGCAGCCAGTACTAACTCTGATAGAAAACCAGCAAATTCTTTGATAAAGTCTGTATTGTGCCCTGGTGGCCTGTATACAGTAGCCAACACAAATGTCAAACGGGATTTATCATTTACACTACACAATGTTACATAAAGCACCAAAACTTCAAAGGAATTATATTTGAAACTAGACTTCTGAGTAATACTGAAGTTATCATTATAAATTACAGCAACACCTCCCCTTTTCCTTTCAGACGCGCTCGTGTTTATAACAATAATCTTGGGGAGTGGACTCATTTAAAGTAATGTAGTCGCTAGGTTTTAGCCAGGTTTCTGTCAAACACAGCACATCTAGGTTATGATCTATAATCATATCATTAACAATAAGCGTTTTTGGCGAAAGGATCGAATATTCAGCAACCCGAGATTTATCAATTGTTCATCCGTATTATATCTGTTGTTTATTTGTTGGACATCAATTAAATTTTTACTGTTGAATGGTTTTGATGGTTTTTGTATTTACTGATTCGGGAACAGACACAGTCTCTATGTGATAATATCTAGGTGAAAGCGCTCTATGTGCTGGGATTTAGCTGACTCTGGTGACGTGAGACAGCTAGCAGACGGTTGGTTTAGCCAGTTTGTCTGCTTCCTGACCTGGGCCCCAGTGAGTCAAGGTTTAGCTCTAAGACTATGTGCCAAATTACTAGAGAGAAGAGCAGCACCAGCCCGGTAGGATGAATGCCGCCTATCTTCAACAGGTCGGGTCTGCCCCAAAATCTTTTCCAATTGTCTATGAACCCTATGTTATTTTGACACCACTTAGACAACCAGCCATTGAGTGATGATAATCTGCTAACTATTTCATCACTCCTTTTAACAGGGAGGGGGCCAGATAAACAGACTGCCGGTGACATCGTACTTGCGAGTTTACACACCTCTTTAATGTTAATTTTGGTGATCTCCGACTGACGGTCGAACATCATTAGTGCCGACGTGAATAATAATCTTAGAGAATTTACGATTAGCTTTAGCCAGCACTTTTAAATTTGCTTTGATGTCAGGCGCTCTGGCTCCCGGTAAACATGTGACTATGGTGGCTGGTGTCTCTATTTTCACGCCCGTGTAATAGAATCGCCAATAACTAGGGCACTTTCAACAGGATCCTCAGTGGGTGCATCACTGAGTGGGGAGAACCTGTTTGATGTTCTAATCGGAACGGAAGAGTGGTTTTTAGATCCGCGACTATGCTGTCTCACAGTCACCCAATTGCCCTGCTGCGGGGCTCAGCCGAACCAAACAATGAGTGTTCACTAAGCTAGTCGCATCCAAAAGAGTATCTAAAGCTGTACCATTCTCACTACTCTCACATAAAGTCTGGATGCGTGTCTCTAAATCTGAAATCTTCTCCGTCAGCCTGATTAATTCCTTACATTTAACACATGTGAAGCCCTGTTCGCCAACGGAGATAGATATGCTAAACATGTAGCATGCAGTGCAAGTGACAATGACAGGAGAAGAAGACATGGCTTACCGTATTTGTTGATGAATCCAAAACTTACTACACAACTTACTCCACTTACTTTGTTTGATGGAGTCTATTTAATAATCCAACTCACCACAGTTGTCTAATGAACTCAGAAAACAGGAGACCCGGGTGCCGGGATGGAAAGCTACCAGGCTAGCGAAAAGCTAACACGTGGTAGTGATTTAGATTAAAAGCTAGTGATGTCAACTTTAACTTGATAGGCTATATTAAACAATATATGGTGATGAGTAAGTTATTTTTAGCAGTATAGATAACAAAGAAAATATATCAAATAGAGATTCAAACGCAGCTATACAGAGCTACAAACACTGACGCATGCAGTAGCAGCAGTAGGTAGACTGGAGCAATCGATCAGGGAGCAATCATCTATAAGCGATATCACCATATGGGCTCAGGACTACTTTGGCAAACCTTTGTCAAGTACCACAATACGTAGTTACATCCACAAATGCCAGTTAAAACTGTATTGTGCCAAAAGGAAGCCCTATGTTAACAGTGTCCAGAAGCGCAGTCCACTTCTCTGGGCTTGGAGGCATCTGGGATGGACCATCACACAGTGGAAACGTGTACTGTGGTCAGATGAATCAGTATTTCAGGTATTTTTTGGGAGGAATGGACACCCTGTGCTCCGGACCAAAGAATAAAAGGATCATCCAGACTGTTACCAGCAACAAGTCCAAAAGCCAGGGTCTGTCATGGTATGGGGTTGTGTCAGTGCCCTTGGCAAAGGTAACTTGCACTTCTGTGAAGGCACCATTAATGCTGAAAAGTACATAGAGATTTTGGAGCATAATATGCTGCCTTCATGAAGACATCTTTTCCAGGGACATCCATGCATATTTCAACAAGACAATGCAAAACCACATTCTACACACATTACAAAGTCCTGGCTGCGGAGGAAGAGGGTACGGGTACTTGACTGGCCTGCCTGCAGTCCCGACCTGTCTCCAATAGAGAATGTGTGGCGCATTTTGAAGCGCAAAATGTGACAACGAAGACCCCGTACTGTTGCCCACCTTAAGACTTGTTTGCAGGAAGAATGGGACAAAATTACACCTGTAACACTTCATCACTTGGTGTCTTCAGTCCCTAAATGTGTTGCAGGTCTGAATGACAGGAAAGGATGCATATTTACAAATGACATGAAGTTGACCAGAAAAAAAACATGAAATATTTTTTGTTCATATTGTCTGCAATTAAATACAAGTCAAAGTAAATTTAGAAATCACTTATTTTTTTATTATTTGCGTTTTCCATACTGTCCCAACTTTTTCTAATTTGGGGTTGTAGTTTATTCCAAATTCTGACCCTACCACCTGAATGTCGCAGCAAATATTGAGACTTATCAGACCAGGCAACATTTTACTATAACATTCTAACTAGTGGTTATTTGAGTTACTGTTGCCTTTATATCAGCTCCAACCAGTCTGGCCATTCTCCTCTGACATCTGGCATCAACAAGGCATCAGCATCCCAGGAGATCAGCAGTTTCTGAAATACTCAGACAGCCCATCTGGCAACAACAACCATGCCACATTCAAGGTCACTTAAATCCCCTTTCTTCCCCATTCTGATGCTCAGTTTGAACTTCAGCAGATCGTTTTGACATGCCTAAATGCATTGACTTCATGACGTGATTGGCTGATTAAATATTTGCCTCAATGAGAAGTTTAAAATGAAATAATCAGCATTAACATAAATGTATGGGTCTTGTGCATTAATTATGGGAAGAACAGAAGACAAAGAACAAGAAGAGACACTGTTCTATTGCACCGTAAAACACCCTGGTGGTAATGAATGAATCTCCTGAATTCTGTCTGAAATCCAATCCAGGATTAACTTATTAGTTATTAGAGTTAGAAGTCTACAGTGCTACAGTCCTACATTTGTAATAGAAAAACTTAGAGCTTTGTGAGGTTATGTCCATTGGTGAAACATCATAGAACTTCTCCTGCGCTGTATTTCTAATTATCCAAGCCAATGAGCTCATCCTAAGGCTTAGTGCTGCAACTCTTTGCTAATGCCATTATTTAGACAAGACTTTCTAAGTCAAAATTCAGTCACTAGTTTCATATCCTGTAGACCCTGTAATGACACCTAGACATGTGCTTTATCTAACAGTATGAAAATGGCAGTGGGGCTATTACAACTTCTAGAGATCTGACCTGCAGATATCCCTAACAGATGGTGACTTAGAACTTTTTTGGTGGACAAGCATATACACTATATTGCCAAAAGTATTGAGACACCCCTCCAAATCATTGAACTAAGGTGTTCCAATCACTTCCATGGCCAAAGGTGTATAAAATCAAGCACTTAGGAATGCAGACGGCTTCTACAAATATTTGTGAAAGAATGAGTCGCCCTCAAGAGCTCAGTGAATTCAAACATGGTATCGTGATAGGTTTCCACCTGTGCAATAAGTCCATTCGTGAAATTTCCTCACTACTAAATATTCTACAAATCAACTGATCGATCTCCCCTTGCTAGATGATTGCTTTTTTTTGGAATCACTTCAAAATCATATAATTTAATGGGCAGAAACACAACAAATTCAGTAGACTTAAAGCCACACAGTCTTAGATGAAATCAACTGCCAATAAAATCATTATCTCACCAGAGGATGATTAAACAACTCCAAAAACAGCTTTGCCATATTCACTTACTACAAACCAGTTTGGCTTTTTTTCACATGACACATGCACAAATGATGTTGAAGCCCTTTAGATAGGCACTTGGCCATTGACATTGGTTGAATTCATTCTCTTTCAGCAATTGTTGAAAGTGCATGCTGTCACTATATAGTCAACAATGATTCATACTCCTGACTGGAATGACACTTTTACTATGTGCACTTTTCAGAATTAGTGACTGACAGCTGGATTCTGACATATGTGAGGTTCCAAATTAGTAATTAGAGTTAGGCATTTTTGTACACAAGCTCTTTTTAACTGATTTTAACAAATTTGTGTACAGATCTTTTGAAATAGGAGTTAATTCCTTCAAGGCTTTGGAACTTACATTTACTAGTTTACTAGTATTGACATTGATTAATAATCTAATCATAGCTAAAACATCTAAAATGTTCTGATCTACTTTCAGCAGAGGGAGAAAAAGAAATGACAAAGTTATAATCATATATTTAGATAAATCATATGTTTTAACCTCATTAATCATTAATGTTTTAAATAAAGAAATATGCAAGAAAAAACACTTGTCCCCCCAAAACACTGCTTGCAGACAGACAGCTGGGATACTCGCACTTGCACTCAAACCCACAAGACCATGATGGTGAATCAGCTTCACCAGCTCTCGTTTGCTTGAGAACAACATAAATGTCCTGGTCCACAAAGACAAGCACTATACCGGGATAAACATACCAGCACTAACCAGCATTACCCAGCCTGGACCAGAATGGAACCCCTACTACACTTTTCAACAGGGATGCCACATTTTATCACTGAGAGGTCACTATCACAGAAACATGTCTATGATTGGACTGTGCCTATGTTGTCCCATGATATTGTGCGGCAAATATAAATGCTGACCCACATTCACATTATACTTGGGTCTATGGAATCCCTATGGCATTACTGTGTGAAAGGCTGAAGAGTGAGATTTATATAAGCTTGTCTTGAAGTCCAGGCTACATTCATTCTCATGTTTTCTTAAAACATAGTTTTGTGATGGACTTATGATATTATTTTAAGAATGCAAAGCTGTGTCAGTGACAGGGGTATAAACTATACATATTAGTAGCAAAAACTTTCTAAAAGGTTTCTAAAACAGTTTTAATGTGACCTTCATATAACAAAATGGGCAAACAAAATGTTAGCTTTTTAATAAAAGCCTGAAGCATTAAAGTCCCTTTTGTTTAAACATGATTAAAATTAAAGTGTTGACCACACGATAACCTTCCAAGCTTTACATAAATGGAAAGTTATCATTAAATCAGCTTGCCTAAATGGAGCATAAATCTTTCCACACTTGAAGCATTACATTGTATTCACTGTGTCGTGTAATCTGGAGAATGTTATTATAACTGAAAAGTGTGACATACTTATGTTTATAATGCTCACATTTAGTTGTATGAAATATAGTTGTTGATTATTCAAGCATAAATTACTTAGGAAATGCATATCAAAAGCGTATGGACGACATTAAACACTCCAGACATGTTCTGATCTTTCTCTTGGTCTTCAGATACTCAGATAAATTATGAGTTTTGCCAGAAATATCCTTCCCTTTGCAAAATTATTTAATTAAGCTACATTTTTCCTCAGAGAGGACAACTAGATTGTGATCACCATCTGAAGAGTATCAAATTTTGGTTGATCAATATTGGTTTATCAAATAAACTTAAAAAAGCCTACATGAGAAAAATATGAGAAGACAAACAAAGCTTTGTGAAAATGAAATATGAGAGAGAAACCAACCAGTTTTGTGTTTACAATCACTACACAACACATTAATGATCAGTGAACAACAATACAGGATAAACCACTGAAAAAAAAACAAAAAAACAAGAGGAAGGGGGATATTGGCCACAGACAAGACAATAAGATAAGATACAAAATAAAAGCCACATTCATTTAAAAAAAAAAAAAAAAAAGTATTTTATGCATTCTGACTCTTTCTGATAATTACTATCAATGTTTGCTCATTTTGTTATCCCTCACTTACTTCTCTTTTTTTGTCACTTGTGTCGGTACTTATCATGGTCTTTTATTTGGTTTTATTGTATTTCCAGTTGTTTCCTGCCGTGCAATGATACTAGTGCATGTGGGTTTGTAAAAGTCCAGACCACATGCTTTCATCAGCACCCTTAATGCTGGACGCAGCAGGATGTTACTAAACTCTAGATTAGTCTGAGATAACTATTGAAAATACTTTCTAGATTAAATACAATCCAGATTACATTGTCATCATACGATTTGGTCCCGCTTTTTATTAGTTGGCCTTAATGTACTTGCATAAAAAATAAGTACAGTTTACTTATTGTGTTCATACTGTATTGCTGAATTTGAGGTGGGATACGGGTAAAGTTAGTGTGGGAGGAGACTGGCCAGCAATGACTTTCAGGTGGCATAAATAGTAGTTGCAGCAACAGATGGTGAGCACCTTATTACAACCTTTATTTATGTTTTAAAGTCATGCTAGCTGGTGTAAAGATAATGACAGTGTCGTGTTAAGTCTGACGTCATGAAATGACGTATGACTGTTGTTACCAATCAAAATTGGTGTTCATTTTAATGCAATGCGTGGACATTTTACCACCATTTGTCATATTTCCATTTAGCAAACAATATATATATTATTTATTATTTACAACTACACCCACCCCATCCCTTAACCTACCCAGTGATTTATAGTGCATACACACTTTATGAGCACGTGTTCCGTGGGATCGAACTCAAGATTGCATTATCACATGTTGTACATATCGCAATGCTTTACCAATTGAGCTATGCAAAACCTGAAATACTTATTCAGATAAAAGGGAAATATGCTTTGAAATGAAAATGTCCTGTTGTCAACAGGAGCACAACTTTAGAAAACGCTCCTATGGGTCATATTTCATTAATACAAATATTGTCGATAGGGGGCGCAACTTTAGTAAATGCTCCTATGGATCGTATTTCAAGGAAGTGACAAACGACCTATATAGGTGTATCGGATGGAGGACATGTTGGTTTCGGAAGTTGTGCTCGACGTGCAGCCTCTGTACCCTTTCATAGAGTTGAATTATTGACCGTGTGTTTTGTTTGTGTTGAATGCTTGCATTTTGATTGCGCTATTTTCATTCTTAAATGATCCCTCTTCAATGGGCTGACGGCCATGTTGGAACGTTGAATAGCTGGTAAATGCAATATGTTATATTGAAGCAAGCCAATCAGTTATGAGCTGATGCAATCAATACATAAGAGTTTCTTTGTTGATGTTTCAATAAGTGCTTTTTGTTTATAGTTTCATCTTTGTATCATGTTTGGGGATTGAGCGCTGAGATTGGATAACTGCAGTTGTACTTTCGCTAAAGTATGTGTGGCACTGCTGTGTGGTGTATATTAGAAGGCTGGCACAGTAAATGGTGAATTAAAGGTAACTTATTTGCAGTGTATGCTGTGAGTTTTTCTTCTTTTGTTTCTTACAGGTGGCAGGCGGTGCATAAGAGCAGGCCCAACCCTTCTTCCATTCTCGAGGAGAGCTATTTCCAGATTATATGACAGACACAAATTTGATTATTGTGATTATTGACAAACTACATTTGCTGTTTATAATCACATTATTTGTGGAAGGCTTCTCCTGCTTTAAATACAGTTTTATATTTACTATACTGCATTAGGGACAGGTGTGGCAGTATGGGTAAGTTTAAGGGTAGGGTTAGGTTTAAGGGAAGGGTTAACAGTGTAATTATACATTTCTTTAATTACAGATGTAATTAAATGCAGGTCATTTTTAAATGTTAATACATAGTTAAGCCCACCCAGTGTAAAACGGGGGGTCCGGGGGGCGTTTTGCCTGGGACAAACGCTGTCAATATGAGACGGTGTAGCCAGGCTATGTCTGTGTCATTATTCCAACATTATCTTCATGACTTGTTACGAATGAAAGTTTAAAATCTCAGAAAAATTCACTTCCCTCTATTGTCAACATTATATCCTGCTGGTGTGAGTGTGGCGCGCGCTGTATACTGCGTCACAGAAGGACTTACGCTCACCGTAATAGGGTCAGGTCGTAATCGGGTCAGGTCAGGTCGTTTACATGGTGGAATTTTTTGTTTGATCGGTTCAAGAAAATGTTTATCCCACCCCTCTCAAACCGATTACAATTTCATTCGGTTTGGCCATTTTTATTCCGATTGAGGTGTTTAAATAGAGCATTTTCTTTTGGATTGGACTTTTAAACCGATTAGTACAGTGCTCCATGTAAACTCACCTAGTGTCACGCTTTTATATATATATAGCATATCGAACTATCAAAAATTGTTAAGTGTGTGCGTGTGTGTTGTCATGTAGGGTAGACTGATTGTCTTGGCTTGCATCCATAAAATATAGTAATGTTATAGGCCTAATGCATATTGAGGAAATTTAGATCACTATTGCAGCAATCGGGAGATAGAAAGGTATTTCGCAAACTGAGGCCACCTAATATAAAGTGGGTCTTAAGAATTTGAGTAAATAATCTAAAAAAAAAAAAACCTAATATAATCACCAAACCACCTCTGAGTAGACTCCTTTGAAGACATGAGACCTGATATGAGCTGTCAGCAGTTGCAAAGAGGAAGCAAATATGTTCTTACCAACACCCACAGATGCTCTATTTATAGCACTGTATGTGGTGTGAAGAAAACTAATTTTATTAAAACCAAATTTTATGTGTTTACATCGTGCACACAATACTTTTGATACTTCTGTAGACAGGTGATTTGCATCAGTTTCGGGATATATGCACAGTCACAACATACATTTTTCACTTTCATTGAGTGAGTCATAATCAGATAAACTGTTGATCATTGCAGCAGATGTTCAAAGAGTGGTGAACCTTCCCACCAAACACGCTGATTCTTCAAGATGGTCTTTCATAAACTCTTGCATGCAACATGACCTTGAGTACATGACTGCCTGAGAACAATGCTTACATAGAGAATTTAAATATACACAAAAGCTGGTCAGTGGCAGGGTTGTTTTTTATCAAACACATCCCTGTTTAATAATATAATATAATAATTAATAATATGAAAAGCACAATATATCACTGTGACCTTTGAAGACTGAGAAACTTGCCAGTTTCCCAGTGTTAGATCTCAGATCTAGCATGGCTCCAAGCTTCATTACAACTCACTTCCTGTCCACCTAAAGCTCTTCCTCCCCACTGCACCCACCATACATAATCAGAATGGTCAGTCCAACACACAACACACCTCCATGACCCCTGGCTTTGGGTGTGCCTGGGGTCAATAAGGTTTAAAGGGAAGACATATAAAATGCAGATACAATGATATTTTGAAAGGACAGGGGATCAGGATGTAAATTTGTCTCCATAAAGTGCTGGACATGCCTGTCTGCAGGGTCAACATATGCAATCAGGATATTCACTTAAATGACCTAAGATTGTGCAGATTTTAAGATTTTAAGATGGTTTCTTCCAGAACTGAGCCAAAACCTTGTGGACAAATTTTAAAGCTGCACTTTATACACTGCTAAAAGTTTTGGGACGCCTGCCTTTACATGCACATAAAACTTAATCTGACACCCCATTCTTAATCCATAGGGTTTAATATGGAGTTGGCCCAGCCTTTTCAGCGATAACAGCTTCATATCAGCTTCTGGGAAGGCTTTCCACAAGGTGTAGGAGTGCGTTTATGGGAATTTCTGACCATTTTTCTAGAAGCGTATTTGTAAGGTCAAACACCGATGTTGGACAAGAAGGCCTGGCTCGCAGTCTTCGCTCTAATTCAATATAGTGCATATTGAACGTAAAACATGCGCACAGAAGGCATTTTACAGAATTCATTGTGACAAGCTCTGTGAAATGATAGGAGGTAAGATAAATTGTAATTGCAAATAAAGTTCCCATTACTATAAAATTTCTATAAAGTACTACAATAGGCATCCCGATCTTATGGGAAACCCAAAGTATTTTCCAAGGTGGTGAATTTGTATGATTTGATTCGTACATAATCATACAAAAAAAAAGAGAAAAAAAGCATGAAGCACCCCAAACATAACCGTCAGTGGGGCTTTAGCAGATTGTATACAAGCGTATCAATGAGATTGTATGGATTGGTACAAATTAGCCACAAATTCGACAAAACATAAAATAGTTACAAATTGTCATGAGATTGTGTTGAAATAGCTCAGTATAATTTAAAATGGACTATTTTCACCCACAATTTATTTATTCTGTGTGTTTGTATGCTTATATTACTTTGTTGATCTATTGAAATCAATAGATCTGTTCGATTTGCAGTCCAAAAATCTGGAAGAGTATAAGCATTTTCAGGCCATGGGTTCCATAGTTTTTTAGCATGCCAGTTTTTGATTTATGAGTAAAGTTCAGTGGTTAACATTGACATTTTGTTTTACAGTATAGCACAAATTAAACCTAAGTCAAACCCCAGACATTAAATTTGCAACTTCTGTGTGCTTAAAAGATTATGTTGCTAGCAAACGTCTATATACGAACTAAAACTATACCACAAGGATGTGTGTATATGTGCTTGAGGAAATACCTGTAGTCATTATGGAGGTAATTTGTCAGGTTCCATGACAGTAAGGATACTGCCTTAGAACATTTTGGAACAGAGCTTGATCTTTTTTGTAAATCATAATTTTCCCATAAGTAAGGAATGAAAGACTTATTTTAGGGTGCAGGTTTTTTCCACTGTAAAACTTGATAACACTCTCCAGAAAATTCCTGACTTTGATGAGATAGATACAAACTGCTGGCAGATGGTTTATGGAAAGCAGGACAGACTATCTGCTAAGAGATGTTGGAACGTGCTCTATCCAGACAACCGGCTGGATGAGGTCAACGTTCTGGTCACTAGCTTTTATGACCATTATATGCAGCAGATGATTAGAATTCTTTTATTTGTTTCAGTCTAAAATTACAGAAAGTACAGCGCTAGCCTAATCCCTTATTGTAGAAAATAGCAGTAAGATACAATCTTTCTTTTGATAAGTTGAACAAGTGTATCATGCCATTGTCATTAGTCAGATTATACATCAGTTTGAATGTTTTATGTAATGGTATGTGTGGTGTTTATATTGGAGGAGGGGCCAAGTACTGGCAACCATGGTATTTTCCAATGTGACTTTACCCTAGACATGAATTGACAATTATATAGGAAGCCTCTTGTATAGGTTTGACCAATGTGCAGAACATGTATTTAGCTCAGCACTGTTGGAAATTGTCATTGTTCCCCTTTTATGTAGGCCAGCCTTGGTCAGACCTCATCCCACATCCTGTTCTTGTTCAAGGCCAGGGTAAACATTTCAATACATCCTGCACAAAATGATCTGCTACTGTATAAAAAAAATACTTGATAAAAATCATAAAGGATTAGCTACTTTTAATATTTTTTTCTTAATCATTAAATGTAAGGTAACCTCAAAATTTCATTGTTAGTTCATACTGTGCGTTTTACATGTTTTCTCTTACCTAGAGTGTCTATTTGGACAATTAACCACATATCTGAATGTCACTGCACAAGATACAAAACACCAAGTGCATGACATCTGTGACATTTCTCAAAATTAACTTCAGGAAACAACAGATAAAGTTGACACGCTCTCATCACATTATGTTACACAATTTTTTGAGAAGCAGAAAAAATCATGGTAACACTTTTCTTAGAGAGAGGCCTGTAATTTTCATCATAGGTAGGCAAGATTTCTGGCTCTCACAGACCTGTAAATTCTTCTTTAAGAGGCTCCTCTCTCCTCCACTCATTACCTGTATTAATGGCACCTGTTGGAACTCATTATCAGTATAAAAGACACCTGTCCACAACCTCAAACAGTCAGACTCCAAACTCCGCTATGGCCAAGACCAAAGAACTGTCAAAGGACACCAGAAACAAAATTGTAGACCTGCACCAGGCTGGGAAGACTGGATCTGCAATAGGTAAGCAGCTTGGTGTGAAGAAATCAACTGTGGGAGCAATTATTAGAAAATGTAAGACATACAAGACCACTGATAATCTCCCTCGATCTGGGGCTCCACGCAAGATCTCACCCCGTGGGGTCAAAATGATCACAAGAACAGTGAGCAAAAATCCCAGAACCACACGGGGGGACCTAGTGAATGACCTGCAGAGAGCTGGGACCAAAGTAACAAAGGCTACCATCAGTAACACACTACACCGCCAGGGACTCAAATCCTGCAGTGCCAGACGTGTCCCCTTGTTTAAGCCAGTACATGTCCGGCCGGGCCCATCTGAAGTTTGCTAGAGAGCATTTGGATGATCCAGAAGAGAATTGGGAGAATGTCCAAAATAGAACATTTTGGTAAAAACTCAACTTGTCGCGTTTGGAGGAGAACGAATGCTGAGTTGCATCCAAAGAACACCATACCTACTGTGAAGCATGGGGGTGGAAACATCATGCTTTGGGGCTGTTTTTCTGCAAAGGGACCAGGACGACTGATCCGTGTAAAGGAAAGAATGAATGGGGGCATGTATCGTGAGATTTTGAGTAAAAACCTCCTTCCATCAGCAAGGGCATTGAAGATGAAACGTGGCTGGGTCTTTCAGCATGACAATGATCCCAAACACACCGCCCGGGCAACGAAGGAGTGGCTTCGTAAGAAGCATTTCAAGGTCCTGGAGTGGTCTAGACAGTCTCCAGATCTCAACCCCATAGAAAATCTTTGGCAGGAGTTGAAAATCCGTATTGTCCAGCGAATAGCCCCAAAACATCACGCTCTAGAGGAGATCTGCATGAAGGAATGGGCCAAACTACCAGCAACACTAAAAACAGTGTAAAAACCTTGTGGAGGTTGTTTTATGATTAAAATTACAGGCCTTTCTTATCTTTTTAAATGGGATAACTTGCACAATTGGTGTATGACTAAATACTTTTTTGCCCTTTTTTTGCTCTTTTGATATTTGTAGATATACTTTAGATAATTTGCTAGCTGATGCAATGTAACTTTTTCAAATGTGGCCAAATATTTTTGGGATCACTGTATTCATTTTAACTATGTGCATATTCAATAGGACCATTAAGCACACTAAGTGTTTGTGCATTTTTGGTGTATGTAAGTCCACAACAGGTTACATAACAACACTGTAGTTTGCAAGGTTATTTTCTATACTAAGGTCTTGCATGTATTTCATTTGGATTTTACACCTAATGGATCTGTTTGTCTGTGAACAAAATTGCAACAAAAAAAATAATAATAAAGAACCAGTATTGCCTTCATGTTTTCATAGAAACCTCAATGTTTAATACTCTTGTAATTAAAGTGATAGTGTTAATCTAATTGCTATAATTATAGTTTGCTGGGTGCATGCAAGTCTGTGAATATAACAGTCCTTTCCATGCCTTTGGTATCACTGTCATGGTACACAAATCTAATGTGAAACACTGGGGCAAGTACCATTATTCATGTTCTGTCATTGCTTCCTTAATGATCCATGTCCTGTAACATGTCAACAAAATATCTGTTACGAACATTCTATTCTAAAACAAATGACATGAGCTTCACATGAGTTCAACAAGTAAATTCTTTGGATTTGATCTTTTACCTTATATAAATAATTGGTGTTGGAAATACTACAAGTAATTTGAAATGTGATAATGTAAAACATCATAGTCATACCCATAAATATAAAAAAGTAACATGTAAGTAAAATATGTAAGTAAAGTAAAAGTAAAAGTGTATAGTAAAAGTAAAGTAAAAGTCTCATAATGTCACTGGAGCTTTGTAAAATCTTAAAATATAGCACAAGTTTAAACTGACAGTGATGAGATCATTTTGATATTTGCATAATGAATTGCAACTTGTTCAATCTAGCATAATGATTTGTGATTGGTCTTGTCTTCCTTTCAAATATTTAAATATGTAGACACCTTTTAGGCCTGTTAACAAACAACAATAACTATAATGTTAATGATAGTTCTAAAAATCATTCTAAATATAAAAGAATAGCTGAGTCCACACCACAACTATAACGATAACAGTACAGAAGAACAATAATGTTGGAATCACATTTTTTCCAGCTGATGAAGAATAAAAACATTGACAGCCAATCAGAATCCATCCTGCTTTGAAGAATTTGAGCATTCATCTTGCATGTTCACACATGTGATTCCTAGGAAAAACATAATTTGTAGCAAGATAAAATAATTTGGCCTATAGCACTTTTTTTTATATAAGGGTAAAGCCCATTTTCATAGTTTTAGTGCAAAATGTTCCCACTCATGTTCTTTCATCGTCTTTAAAAAAACTTGAAGAATTACAGGAATGTCACGATAGGCAGTGCTATTTAATCTCAGCGTTGGTCTGTGCTAATGCAGGTGTTGTGCTGGAATCACATAAAAACACATCTTAATAGCCCCGCTTCCACACAAATTAACTGAATGTTGTAAGACTTTCATATAACACTATTACTGCACTGTCCTCTGAAGCTCCTTAATGCATGACCACAATTCTATACACTGGTGCAAAGAATTACTCTGGGCCAGAGTTTCTGGTCGAAGACCTAAGTTCACTTAATAAAAGGACACAGAAAATGAAAGCTCTAGCGTAAGTTCTGCCAGGAAGACTTAATTGTCACGTCACTTCTACTCCCTTATCTATCCAATCACATTCTAATACTTGAGTATAAAAGATCGGTAACTACCCATTTCTGAGTTCGCAGATGCTGACGCGCCAATTCACCGACATCCTCCCCACCACCTCCAAGTCAAAATCCTTTTCTACATCTATCCTACCACCACCAGGATGGTCCCTTCCAGACTCCACGGGGGGTCGGCTGCGCCTCTGCCTTCATCTTCAGGCAGGATATGCAGAGTCCGGACCCTCCGACTGCGAGCTACGGACGGGACCTATGCCAAAATATTAGATTGCTTGCTGGGCTGTTAATAAATGGATAATTGTCACACTGTTCATTCTTCCGAGTCTTTCTGGTAGAAATTAATAAAATGGACTGGAGTTTCAGAATCTTTTCATTCAATGATAGACTAATCTCTGGACATTAATCATCTCAACAATAGACCACTCTGAGATAGAGAGATTGGTTGCAGGAGATATCATTTCAGTGATGGTGGGACCCTGCCGTGTGTGAGGCTCTCAGATGGAAAAGACTGCTAAGCTTTGGACTGATACACAGAAACAGAACCACTGTCGGAATATATCTACACTGCCTAGGGTGCAACGCCATTCTAGCATGGCCAAAGCTGATGAATAGAGACACAAAGATGAACAGAAGCTAACTGGTCTTGCACAGAGAGTGCAAAAAAAAAAAAAAAGAAATTCCCACAGAGAGACTGTTTGGCAAAAAATACATGGAACAAAATCCTCTGAGCATTTGGCCAGGACCTCACCCTCCCTACACAAAGTGTTTATTAGGAACAATAGGGGTAACTAAAGTCATTTCTTATAAGTACACTTGAGTTTTTGCATTTTATTTACAAATATTTTTTAAATATATAATAATTTGGCTTAAGAAGATTCTTATATATTTTTTGGAATTATATAAAGGTGTTTGGAATTATATAAAGTTCTAATGAGAAGATATGACTGCTGGACAGAAAGAAAACAATAAATTAATATTTGACAGTACAAATCTCCACTGTGAAAACAAATAAATATAGACAGATAATTAAAGCAATAAGCCCCAAGAAGCCGTGGTTTACAGGGATTTTAGAACAGCCAAGGGGCATTGTTAGGTATGAATTAGGTATGATAAGCTTAAATCCCATGATTTATTCATCCTTAAGCCATCCGAGGTGTATATGAATCTTCTTTCAGACGAACACAATCAGAGTTATTTTAAAAAAAAATCCTTGCTCTTCCAAGCTTTATAATGGTAGTGGATGGCTTTTTTGAAAGTCCAAAAAAAGTGCATGCCGCCATCCTAAAATGTATCCATACGACTCCAGGGGGTTAATAAAGGCCTTCTGAAGTGAAGCAATGTTTTTGTAAGAAACGGCAGACTGCCAATGCTTGTCGACTTGCACCAAAAGAATAACTCCTGACGTGTTGTATGACGTAGGATGTAGGAGTACGTAAGCTTTGATGCCTCTCACGGTTCAAACAAATAGGGCTGGGCAACAAACTCAAGCTCATCTTCTCTAATATTAAAATCCACCAACATTTATCTTTAAAAATTCTCATTTTAGACTTCTAATTTGTGACCGGTGTTTTGTTTCGCTCTATCCTCTGTGCTTCCACATTCATCAATGCATCATGCATCAGGTCAGAGATTACTCTTTTGGCGTAAGTCGATTTTGTGTAGGTCGTCTGCCGGAAGCTAGTTATTTTAGTTTATAAAGATTTAAATTCGGATATTTTTCTTACAAAGACTCTTTGCTTTGCTTCAGAAGGCCTTTAAAGTATAAGAGTATACAGTAAACAGTAATAAATTACAAATAATAATTATTCTGCCAAGCAATGTGGTTCTTCTGCAACACTTAGCAGAACACACTGCATTGGTGCAGTAATACTGCTGTAATGAGGTTACAGGTGTGTGTTTATAGAGGATTTAACAACTGCTTCAAATGCTACTCAATCAATCAGGACTTGAACTATCTGTTTTATAAATAAATAATATTTAAATAACTAAAAAAACATGGTGTTAAAATCACTATGGTACAGTGTATCAGTGGTACAGGAGTATCTGGTGGGAACTCTGCAGAGCTGCATGCACAATTACCCCATGTGCACTCACCCACTGAGAGCTCACCTCAACCTACAGCAACCCTGCTTCTGCTCTTCCTCTACAGAGAGGAACTGCACAAAATGCCTCAATGCTATTTATAAATGTTGGAAAGGCGCCCATAACATAGCAACAAAAACAATCTTTTACTGTTGGCGAGCCGTAAAACCAGAACGCCGTTGGGTCAAGAGGTAAGTGTGACTGGGTGTGGCCACGTTGAGGAAGTGTCTGATAGACAGGGAAATTCAGGAGAAAATGGGAGATCTCCTATTTCCCGTTACACAGGGAGAGGAAAACATGCACGCAATAAAAGAGACTGACTTTGTTTTACTACTTTTGACATTAAAATTGTGTTTTGAAATATCTTTTTATGATTTGTACACCAAAATAAATGCCCTTGTTTATTTTTTAATAATGGATCGCCTCAGTCTGCCTGTGCAATGGCCAAAACATTAGATGTAATTATTAGATATCGCTTAAATATGTTTCAATTGATTGGCAAAATAAAAAGGGATCCACTTAATCTGTCCCTCAGGCAGTCGCTCATTTCAAAAATCTATATGCAACACTTTGAGATGAATAATGAAAATCAAATAATGTAGGTGAAAGGCTGAGTTAGAGGCACATTTATAATTTATGTCCTCACATACAGCCTTTTATGAAGTCCATTCTCATCTTTAAATGTTGGAAATTTATTCATTGCTCTTTTATTTCAGAGTAGAGACAAATATTGGTGAAGACGCTAAGATCGAACTCGTGACCACAGGTCGACTCCTGAGAAATGAAGTGCTGTTTATTTATTGATAGTCCCATTTATTCTTATCTATACGTCAGTTAATCATACCCGCTCCTGTCATTCTCATAATACGCATTACAGATGCACACTTAGTGTGTGACTGCTGCTCACATACCAGCCACTCCCCTCATCGGGATATGAATTCTATTAGTGCAATTTGATCTCATTTCTTTCTCATGATTATTTTCATCTCCGAGGGATACTATGCCTTCATCGAAGCTCTGTGGAGAGTAAATGCCAAGAATTTTTGAATGCTGTACAGCACAAATAACTCATTGAACTCTGTGGCTCTGAAATTTGTCTGATGTCTGTGCAATTTAAGTGTTGACAACTGTTTTAGTTACCATTAAATCAAAAGTAACCATTCCTATTTTTTATGGAATATTGCTGTGGGTTACACTTTATTTTAAGTTTATTGTCTTAGTTACACTGCAATTATACATTTAAGTAGGGATTAATAGTAAGTAACTACATGTACTTACTATAGGGTTAGGGTTTGGTTTAGGGTTAGTTGCATGTAATTATGCATAATTTATAGTTATTACTATAGTAAATGCATGTAACATATGTAACAATGACACTGTAAAATAAAGTGTTACCTTGCAGTGTTTATTATAAATGATTTAGCCATGCATTATATATGTATTTAATTATTGTGCCGGATGGATGGATGGAATTCACCCTAATCCAATCAGATCCCAATAGACAAAATGAAGTTACACCTTTTTCATGTTTAAAGAAGATGTTTCACTCAGACATGGTGGAAAAGATGATATCTATATCCATTTTATGGAAACTTTAAATGGTTAAAAAACAGCATATTTTACAACAAGCTGAATCTGTTGTAATCTGATATCACTGTTTGTATTGCAGACAAATTGTATTGAAGTGTTTCTGATAAGAAATATGTGACTGTCTCAAGCTCGTTCTAAACAGAGAAATAGTTTTGATTCTTATCAATGTCTTTCTGTTTTCAAGAAATAGGGTTAACTAGTCACAAGGCATGAGAGTGCACATTCTTCTTGTCAATTGTGTTTAGTATTTTTTTAAATTAATTTCTGACTGTTCCTGCATTGTGATAGACTTGGAAAGGGCTACCAAAACAAGGCTAAATGCAGGTGGTGTTTGTTGACTTTAGTTAAATCATCTATGTAGAAACACCCAGTTATTACAAGGTGTTCACTGCCTCAGGCTCTGTTGAAAGAATTTGAGGACAAACTGTACAACATAGGCAATAAGGTATGCTTTCACATTTTACTTTCTAATTTCCCTTTGCATTTTGTGAGACAGAAAACATGTTGCATTTAATTTAGGAGAAAACATTAAAAACTGTAATAATAATTTTAAAAAAAATATATAATTAAAAACATAGCAAAACCTCATCACAATTTAATTTAAGAAAAACTAGCCTGATTTTTAATGTGGAAGTATACCGAGAATGAATGAATGTCTTATCCAAGAGCGGATATTTCCCAGGTATCCTGAGAGAATGAGGGAGGAAATGACTCGGCCATCTGTCTGCTACTCTAGCACATTTACATACATATCTCTCTCAACAACAGTTTAGAAAGTAGGGCAACTCTGTGACACCTCACACTTGTTTATACTGTATTTTCCTTTCCTGCTTGGGTCCATCCCGGTTCTCATTTTGGCTCATAGCCCTGCTCCCACTTTCATGCATTCAACCTTCCTTAACAATCTGTAATTTGTCTGTTTCATGGTATAAAATGTCTCTCTGTACAGTATGTCTGTGACATCATCTCATTCCTCAGAAATCTTCCTTCGTTTTCTGGCCTCTTACCATAACTATGGTCCAGTCACCAAAAAAACATTTTAAAAAAATGTAAAAATGCTGCAGTCAACACCTGTTCCCAGCAACATAGTGTCGGCCCAGATCCGGGCCACATCTGGTACCAGATGTGGGCCTCATCTGGGCGACACAATGTTGCTGTCTGGTAAGTTCATCGTGTATAGAGAAAAATGTAATAGCATATTACAGGTTATTGAACAGCAATGTTATTGTATGGACATATTTTTGGAAGTACAAAATATTACCTATATTTTGAATTTCTGTATAATGTATTAATGTATAACTGATGCAATATACAAGCTCCAAATGCCACACTGTAATACCTGACATGTTGCTATATTCTTTATAACTTTATGGAAAATTTATGGCAGACCTCCATAAAATTATAAAAAGAGATATTTTATATATATATATATATATATATATATATATATATATATATATATATATATATATATATATATATATATATATATATATTATATATATTTTTGAATTTGAATTAAATTGATTTGAATTTAATTAATGACATGATATGCTGACAAATTTATTTATATAATAATTAACTGCATATATCAATATGTATTGTTTAAAAGTGGAAAAATTACATTAAATAAAAATATAGCTGCAAGCAGCCATTATCGGGGCCAAGCTCAAACAAGAAGACAACACATGCCAAAATGGTTTGATTTTAGGCAAAAATGCTGAAAAATGCATTGTAGATGCAATTTTGTTCTATTACAATGCTACTAAGAGGCAAAATCATTTTGCTAAATCCTTAATTTTTTATGTAAGCCCATACATCAATTTTGGTATAAATATCTCAATTCGTTTTGGAGTTATAGACATTTATATGAAAAAAAACATAAAAAATGACTGACACCTGACTTTGATTGGATTTGAATAATAATAATAAATCTAACGATTTCAATAGGTGGCTCCGCACCTTCAGTGCTTGGTCCCTAAAAAGGTGACAATAAAAGAGTATTAAAAATAACTCATGGTTATGAAATAATTAACGACCTATGCAGTGAATGTGATTTCACCAAGTACATGTTCATGGATCAACATTTTTGTTGATGCACAAACAACATTCCAATCAACCAATCAGATTTGAAGAACACAAAGTTTAGGCTTACAATCAGGGTTAGGTGCTTATACATCAGTGTTATTCACCTATCATTTTAGGGATACGTTATGAGTAGGGGTAGGGATGGGGTTATGTTGATCCAGGAACATGTCTTGGCAAAAATCACAGTGACCATTAATTTAGTGGATATCAATAGATTTCATTATTGTGTGAACAATGAACAGTGTAAAGTAAAAATAGCAGAAGCATGTTATTGCTTTAAAAAAATAAGTCAAATGGATATTCTTCCAGAATATCACACCAGTAGCCCTCAATACTTTTTTATTCCTTGCAGTAGTTCACACCCAAATAAGGATGGAAAGCTTGTTATTAAGGGCCAGCGGCTGACCTTCCCTGCAATGTTTTTCTTCACCCTGAACAGACATGCATATAGATGTGTCCTTGAATGTATCTTCAATATCCCTAGCACCTTCAAATAAAGGTTTGAAGGCCTTATAAGGACCAGACATACGGACAGCTCTGAAGACCATTTCATAACCATTAATGTCAATAGTATGATAAAGTCAGCAGACAGTTTCATTGGTATGGGGAAAAAAAAATATACACTGCTTTTAAAATTAGTAAGCTCTTCACAGAAGCAGTGAGTAATGCTGCATAAATGTGCTAATGGGTTTTCTTGTAGATAACCTCTGTCTCTGTCCAAAAGAAACTCACTGCCACAACGCCACCATGATGCAGATTCAATGGAAGTTCGGGCACTCGAATGGCATACAACATTCAAAATTCAGCAATGTCCTTGTTTCAGAAGGGTGGGGCCAAAGGTGATTAATTATGAAGTTCATTCATAATTGTTGATTTATTATGGAATTATTATCATAGCTTTCAGAAATTATAACTGAATCAATACATTTTATATTTTCATACTCCACTCTCCGCCTGCAACTGTCCGACTTATTATCAGTCTTATACAAAGAACTCCTCTAGGACATATCCACACGCCCCTCCTCTCCTTGAGGATTTCAGCTCTCGGAGAGTGCATGCCTACAGCGAGCTATGATGTCGAGCCAATACATACCAAGCCAATTACAAACAACATGAAAACACCGCTCCCACTGCAGTATTCACTGGCGGCAATGTCTCCATAGAGTACATTCTGGAAGACCATGATTTTTCACCAGTGCCCTTTATAACTTTGCCAGCCAGCATCTGGATTTCCTGAAGACGGGGGTGTTGGAATTTATTTACGTCTGGAAGATCACAGAGATATAAGGAAAATAAACAGTTAATTCCAATAAATCTCTCCACATGCAGATTAAATTATTCAGCACTGAGATTGGTTAAGATTACGTTCTACAACATATAAGGCCTTCTCTAGACCTACTCAGGTGGGAGCAAAGCCAACTGTAACAATGATGAGGTCACTGATTCCCAAAAACCATGCACAACATACAGACATACGTAGAATGTATTATGAATCATGCACTCACAGAATATTCCATGACCAAAATTATGTTTTATATACTGTAGGTTAATATGGACAAATGGTCACATTCCATAGGGATTTATGTCCTATTTTTCAGCTCCTTGTTTATCTTAAAAATATACATTTCTGTTTATCAAAGAATTCTGAAATTCTTTTTTACAAAAATATTAAGCAACTGATAATTCAGCTTGCCATCACAGGAATAAATTACATTTTAAAATACATAAAATGTACAGTTATTTGTAATAATAAATAATATCACAGTACAGTTTTTATTGTATTTTGATTTAAAATAAATGCAGCCTTGATTGGCATAAGTGATTTTTCAAAAACATTTTTAAAAATCTTACTGTCACCAAACCTTTGAACAGTAGTGTATGTCTGTCCCAGTTTGCATAAAATGTGATAATGCAAAGCAGTTTGGTTGCATGACATGCATGACATCCTGAGTCTGTTCCTCATAAAAAAGATGCAATTCCTGGTTGCTTGTTTTTAAACTCAGAACATCCTGTTTCACTGCAGGGATTAAACATTAAGGTATTTAGGCTTAGATATTTTATCTAGCAGACACTTTTTTTGTTATCCAAAGCACTTTTCAGAACATTTACTACTTGAACCTGGAGCAATTTGTGCTTAAGAGCTTGTTTTTTCTTAGTGACTTTCCAGTTCATAGATCACCTCGAACTCTGTTTTTGGATTATCAGCAAGACTGAACAAAACCTTTTAAATGTAGATCAAATAATTGGTCAAAACATTAAATTGTAAGATTTGTAGCAACATGACGATAAAACGATGGACCTTTATGAGCTGGTGCCAAACAAGCTATACTTTTTAATGGTCTTTTTGAGGAACTAGAGATAACCTATAAGCATTCCAAAAACAGAAGTATCAAATAACGCAGAGACACACTCCACAGAGTTATTGTCAGCTAAGATTAAAATGGTTAATTTAAATAAAGCTGTTTATATGGGAAACATTTTTTTTTACTTACAAATGTTGCCTTAAGATAAGTTTTAAATAAGTTTAAGATGACATTCTAAACTGAAAAATAATAATAATTTTTAAAAAATCATACATTTTATAACTAAAATGAAGACTTAAAATTTAACAAAGCAAAATCATTCTAACATTTTATAACTAAAATGAAGACTTGAAATA
Organism: Gobiocypris rarus; assembly: GCA_023029165.1. Lineage (NCBI taxonomy): Eukaryota > Metazoa > Chordata > Actinopteri > Cypriniformes > Gobionidae > Gobiocypris > Gobiocypris rarus. Next base: position 30,090,530 of record CM040932.1, read on the forward strand.
TAACAAATCAAATTAATAATACTAATAAACAGTATAGCCAAAATAATACTAAAATAACTTCAGAATATTAATAATACAAATTTTTAAAAAATCACATCAATTGATCCAACAACTAATCAGGAAGTTATCACAGATTTATTTGACAACTGTAGAAACAAGTACCACACCTATTATTCTTGGCAGCTTCTTTATTCAGTCTGAAACCACAGGTGGCAAAACAAATCAAACCTGCTGCACTGCAGTCGTGCAGGGTCACGTTTAGTTCCAACACATCGGTTGTACACTCGTTATTGCGGTGCATTGTGGGACAGAACGAGTGCTCTCGATAACCATTAGTCCACTATGGTTTTGGACACCACTACAAATGGTTGCCCCCTTAAAATTCGGACACAGCCTGGACGTTTCTAGTGATCCTGAAGACCTTGATTAGCTGGTGTTTAAATTCAGTTTTAATAGGGATGGAGCTGAACTCTGCTGGAAGGTTTACCTCCAGCAACAGGATTGGATACCTGTTTCATGTGTCACATGCATACTCCTACATCCAACCTTTCATCCACAATGACGTTCAAAACAAGCCATTACACTCCCGTCACAGACCCTTCCTCTAATGCCCTGCAGACACCAACACATCTTATGGTCTCGAGCCCATATCCACATTGTAACACACCATGGCCATCAGAGAGAGCACAAACAGAACAAAACCACACATACTAGAGACAGTGCTGTAGAGAACTGATTACTAACATCTCCAAGGTATATCAACCCGATCTCACGGCAATTCGTACATATTTTACGAGGTGGCTAATTGCATGCAATTTAGACGACCTCACTGCATAAATTCATACGATTTTTACTAAATCGTACATATTTGACGAGTTGGCAAATTCGTATGAATTCGTACGAATGACCTACCTCAACCCCGCCCCTAAACCTACCCATCACTGGGGTTTAGGCAAAACGCGACCAGACGAGTGAGGTCGAACAAATTGCATTTAAATAGCCACCTCGTAAAATATGTACGAATTGGTCGTGAGATAGCATACTCAATGTTCACTTTAATTCAATCAAACTTTACAGCATTGCTTGCTCCCTCTGCCTATCTACTGTATATCATGTCATATACCGTACCTGCTGAGTCTATACAAAGAAAAGAAGATTCACCTAGATTTACAATAGACACAACTGTGTTGTTTTAATGAATGTGTTTGTTTTATATAGTTTTATATTTGAGTACATAGCCACATTCCTAGTTCATTAAATGTCCGAATACATAACAAATAACAACACAATCACAATATATAAACTTTCTTTTAAGTTCCATTGTTGAGAACACTTTATGCTAAGAATATAATATCAATTGAGCTACGCAGTAAGCCAAACACACACACACACACACACACACACACACACACACACACACACACACACACACACACACACACACACACACACACACACACACACACACACACACACACACACACACTGGTTCACTTTGTGGGGACTCTCCATAGGTGTAATGGTTTTTATACTGTACAAATTATTTATTCTATCCCCCTACACTGCCCCTGCCCCTAAACCTACCCATCACACAAAACTTTCTGCATTTTTACATTTTCAAAAAAAAAAACTCATTCTGTATGATTTATAAGCTTGTTTCCTTATGGGGACCTCAATTTAGGTCCCCACGGTGACACGAGTCCCCATGAGTCTGTCTGCAGTCAGGTTGAAGTCCCCACCAGGATAGAAAAACATGAACACACACACACACGCGCGCACGCGCACACAACAGGCAAGAAGCATTTCTGGATTACAGGGGAAATAAAGATATGACTCTGGACATTCAGTACATCAGTAATCTGCACCAAGATCATCTTACTCTCTCTAGCATGTAAACACTGTCCAGACCTGCTCAGCAAGTCTGACCCACAGGAAGCAAAGCCAGCAGCTCAAACAATGATAAGGGCATTGTGTTTCACAAAATCCACAATGAGAAGACGTACACAGATTTTCATCTCTGGATCATGGACATACACTGATCCAGCTTCGAACCAGAGCAAAAGCACTTGACTCCACAACCTCAAACTAAGACACTTGCGTGCTAACATACACGCACACATATATTTTTATCCTGTACAAATGTAACATTCTATCCACTACTCCTAAACATAGCATACAGAAAACATTAAATATTTTTATGTGCATTTTTCCTCTGCTCTTGTTTGTTTCATAGTCTAGCCTTCTAATAAACCATGCGTTGTACACTAGGACTATTGTTCACTCTGTGATACATTTCTTTAATTTTAATGGCTGATATATGACATTTGCATATGCTGAAAGGTTACACTTTAGTACAAACGTTTGTGTGCTTACATTCTAACAATTTAATTTATTTTTACAGTCAATTTCTTTTTGAAGTCATTTTGTCAATGCCAAAGGACATTGTACAAGTACACAGTACATTAATGTTCATATCATGAGTTACAGAACAGAACAGTCATAAAACCTATGAAACTTTTAAAACTAGTCTGTTAACTACGCTGCATGAACTGTTTAAAATACAATTCAAATAGTCTCACTGTAGCTGTCAGAATGTTGTTACTTAATCCTCTATAGCAGCAGTGCAGCCTTCACCTCACTCGCAGCTCATTGGCTGGAAGTCAGCTATGATGTCATCACAGAATGTTATAAGGGCTCTGACAAATAGCCTGGGAGTTACATTTAACATAACACCGTTCGGCAGAGAGACTGTGTGTGAGAGAGGTTGAGAAAAGTGCTGCGGTGACAGAGAGAGCTGAAGTGAGAGTGAGACAAGCACGCAAGAGAAAGCCATAATGAAGGGGAGATCTACTCGTTCATAACAATTCTGCAGACCTCAAAAGAGTACTTAAACAAGGTGTGGAAGAAGTGGAAGTCTTTTTTGGAGGTTTGTAAAAAATGGCATTTTCTTTGCATTGAATTGCATTGTTTACTTACTGTTTGCATTTTATACGGTTGACCACCCGTTGCAACCTCTGTGTTAATGTTTTTGATGAACTATTTTAGTATATTCCTGCTTTTCCTTCTCAATCTGTCAGGTCATGGGAAACACACATCACAATGTAAATGAAAGCTGTGTGAACTTCATAAAGTCTAACTCCGCCAAAAGCGAAGTGCAGATGGTGCTGCTGGGCACACTCATGTCCATTCTTGTCCTGGTCATCGTCTTTGGCAACGTGTTGGTGATTACAGCCATCGGCCGGTTCCAACGACTTCAGAACGTTACTAATTGCTTCATTACATCACTTGCGCTGACCTGGTCATGGGATTGGTGGTGGTGCCTTTCGGCGGCATTTACATCATCCTGGACACTTGGCACTTCGGCAACTTCTGGTGTGATTTCTGGACAGCCACTGATGTTCTGTGCGTCACAGCCAGTATCGAAACGCTCTGTGTAATTGCCATGGATCGCTACCTCGCCATAACATCTCCCTTCCGCTACCAGTCGTTATTGACCAAAGGCAGAGCTCGCATCATTGTGCTGCTGGTGTGGGTCATTGCCGGGCTCATTTCCTTCCTACCAATCCATATGAAGTGGTGGATTTCCACAGAAAAAGAAGCAGATTGTTGCATAAAGAACAATACTTGCTGTGAATTTAACACCAATGCCCCCTATGCCATTATCTCGTCCATAGTCTCCTTCTACATCCCCCTGGTCATCATGGTTTTCGTCTACAGCCGCGTCTTCCAGGAGGCAAGAAAGCAACTGAAGAAGATTGACAAAAGTGAGGGGCGATTTCACATTCAGAACAACGGCAAAAAGCAAGAGGTGGATAGCAGCCACTGCGAGGTGAGGACCTCCAAGAAGCCCAAGTTCTGCCTGAAGGAACATAAAGCTTTGAAGACTTTGGGCATCATTATGGGTATATTCACACTGTGTTGGCTGCCATTTTTTGTACTAAACGTTGCGGCGACGGCAATGAATAATGTGGACACCTTGACATTCAGAATATTAAACTGGATAGGCTATGCCAACTCAGCCTTCAACCCAATGATCTACTGTAGGAGTCCAGAGTTCAGGTATGCGTTCAAGGAGATCCTATGCCTCAACAGGTCACTCTATCCTAACGTTAGGTCAAACAATGGATATATATATAAGGAGCATAGCTGGAAGAGTGAGCACAGAGGGCGAAGCAAAGGCAGCTCAGAGGACAGTGACCCAGCTGAGGGAAACTTGAAGAAAGAAGGATCCATGTCAGCAGATAAAACGGACTCTAATGGGAACTGCAGTAAAAACCTAATAAGTGTGTTGTAAATCACCTTGCGAGTCCTGACTCATTCCACTGTGACTCGATATGTCACATAAGGACAGGTTACGCCTCCTCTGGTAAGTCGCCAATGGTGGGTGTGTGATGGAAAAAGGGACATATTTGAAAGATTGTTTTCTTCATCTACCTCATTGTTTTCTCCTCTAGATTCACTTTTTCTATCAGTTCATTTCACCATGACCTCTCTAAAAAAAGTTTAGCATGCACAAAAAACAACAACAAAATTAAAGTTAAAAATGCTTCTCGATTCAGTTTTAACTGAAAAGAAATGTTCATAAAGAATGTAATTCTATGATAATCATGATAAAAGACACTTTGAACTGGTTGTTCACTAAAGGAACTTCCTTCTTGAGTCATGTTTCTGTCATCTTCGGTAACTTGAGGAAGTTAGCTGCAGTTTCAAAGAATGGTTTGAATTCATTAGATTAACAGATTAAAACAGGTGTTGCCTCTTATTTGTACATGTTACTTGGTTCAAATTGAATTCTATAAAATGTCTATGTTAAAATTCACCCAACACAGCACAGAAACAACACCTCTATCACAATGAGCACGGAAGAGAAACCACATGGTCATATCCGTTTGTGATAATTATATAGCGAAATTATATAGTTCAGCCTTTCAGTAATGTGATTGGTTTATATTTAGTCACTTCCATCTAAGGATTCTTGTCTTAAGGAATTTATGCACAATACCACATTTTCACAGCATAAACAAAAGCCTGTATCTCTTGGTTAAACCGCATGTGTCTGATAACAGAACTTCTCTGGTGGCCCGGTTTTGTTCTGCAATATGTCATTTCAGGTCTCTCAGCAGGCTCAGGCCTGAATGCTGCCAAATGCTTAATTCACCATGGGAATGTTCTTAACTAACATTTTCTAGTACATATGAGTAAAGTCCAACAGGCCCGTATGTAAATACCCGAAATTTAGTGTTTATCAAAGACATTATGTGACTCCCTCATTATCAAAAACATTATCTACAAAGATAAATAAATTAAGAGGCTTCGAGTTTCCTGTCAGGCTCAGCTAATGCATGCAATGCAAGGCACACTGCAATGTCCCTGCTCCTCACTCACATTTCTGACCTAGGCGTTTAATCTAATGTTCCATGCATATCATAAACTGCACAAGTGGTAAACAGTTTCAATACTTGTCAGTGTTCATGAACTATTCATTTAGGGCAAGTGGCTCTTTGTTACTGTGCAGCCTGCTTATGCTGTCAAAAATGTTAATCTCTTCAGATCAGTTGTGGCTTTTTGTGGTCCTTGTCAATATTTGTGTGCACTTAGTTTGAGGATTTTGGACATTTCTATGTTTGCTTTTAATGGATAAAATGTAGTGATAAAACAATGTCTCTGTTTCATGGAAGCATTACATCAAAGTGCAGTTTAAAACTATAACTTCTTAAAAGGGTGCTTTGTAAATCTGTCCAAGATTTGACATTTGAAACTATTCAAACATTGTCAGTGTATATGTAAATATTTAAAATACCATAGAGATTATAATAATGCAGTTTTGCTGTAAACAGTGAACTACCAGCGAGAGCATGCATGTCCTTTTTCAGGATGTGAAACTGAATGCGACAGCTTGACAGATATGTTAACACTGCACCCTTCTGGGAAGGTTTTTCTCTACATGTCGTTCTCACAGTAACCTCCCATGTGAAACTCTGACCTGTACCACCATGTGCTAAATGAAATATTTGTGCAGTCTCTAATTGTGGATATGCGATTTCCTGTTGTGTTAGAATTTCATATGAAGATTGCCTTCTCTGTGGACACAGTTAACTTGAGTAAAGTGTTTACATTCATAAATGTTTTTAGGTTAGACATGGTTCACAGTTAATTGGTATGCAACCTGTTATGAATTGCACCTTCATCTAAGTGATATTAAGCAATGCTCTGGAGTTAATGTCACGCTGCAGACATCATATTGATGTCACCTTCAGCATTTAATGTACACTAAGTAATTTTGCCATTTAAAGTTGAACAAATCCGTTCAAATTTGTAAGGTCCAGTCATATCATTGCCTAAAAAAAAACCTTTTATTGTATATAGGTGGTCAAGGTGGCCAACATGTTGAGATCAGATGACCAGCCAAACTTATTTTTAGAGACTTTTAAACAAATAATAAAATTATATATAACACATATTGCTGCGAATAAGAAATGTCTACAGTGACACTTTGCATAATGCTGCATTAATGCAAAGAGATCCCAGTATAAATTTCCAGTGTCATACTGGCCAGTGAAATATAAAGCAAAACAATTACTTGGTTCACATTGTAGTCCATCGTCTGAGTCTGTACAGCTAAAAAGGAACAAGACATTTTTTTTGCTGGACTGGCCTTTTTTTCATAGGCACACTTGGTTTTTAAAATATTCTTATCCACAGTTGAAACAGACATTTTGCCTGTAAGGAGATTAATTGTCACATTTGTAAGTACAGACAGCGTGTGGACAGCCTCTTACTGATGCATGAAGATGTGATTAAAAATGCTCTGAATATTGCCTTAATGATAAGAGCCAATTTAAAAATCATAATGCAAATGAACACTGAAGTAGGCAAAAGGTCAAACACAACTTCCCACTCCACAACCCTTTTAAGAAAGCTCAATTCATGGCATGTATACTGTATATAATGTTGTTCCAGTTCAATGTTTACCTAGATTCCTATGAGCTACTTTCGCACAAGAGTTATCACTGTTTGGTTGAACTACAGTGAAGTATGTTCAGCTATATTTGTCTATATTAGTGGTATTTATGAAATACAAATGTCATGCCATTTGTATTCTGTAATAAATTATGTATTTAATGTATGCCTGGATGTGACAGATCTTTTTTTCCCCAATGTTCAATGTTTCAAGGATTGTTTCAAAGCAAATCACAGCCATTACAGCATGAAAAAACACTTTAAGTTTTGCAAAGGATCCAAAATATTGTTTACTAAGCATAGCTACATATATTTAAAATGCATTTCTGATACATAAATAGCATTATTCAGCCAGTCCATGAGTGCTTACACAGTATGACTTTGTTATATTCATCAATTATCAGCCACCTTTTCTCTATAGCTTAGGCCATCAGAAGGCATTTCCCTCACCATACAAGAGTAAATCAATCAGTGAATCACCATGAGAATGATTTGTGTCCATCTGTGCTGCGTGGAAACTTCCCCTTAAGAATAACTTCACCCTTTGCATGCGTAGCTGCAACTCAGCCATGTCTATTTCAGTATGGGAAACAAGCCCCAGCAGCATGTGATTGGAATAGACTGTGATATTGTAAAATGTTTCCATTCTGAGCAAAGGGTTTAATACTATATCAGATTCCATTAGAATTCATTGTCATTTACCTCATATCCCTGTGAACAAAAGTGCCGCCAGGATACAGTAAATTAAGTGGCAAAGAAATGTCTAGGTGTTTGGCCACACAGAACCATATAGGAAGAGTGGGGCTATATGACTGATACATTGCAAGGCCAGTGATTCATGACGTTATAGTGGTAAATGTTCCCTTGATTGATTGGTTCATATGCCTGCTGTGACATTTAGAAAAGAGCATAATAGATTCACCGTAAGGGAAATTAGACATAAATGGAGCCAGCAGAGAGGAAAATACAAGAAGGTTTTCACCATCAACTCCATTAGTAAAGGTGAAAAAGTACGTAAAGAAATGAATAAATGAATGTGTATGATGAATATGAAAGGATAAAGAAAATCAGCCAACTTAATACCTTGCAAACCCAATACTGTATGACTAAAATTGCACAATGTAACCGAGCACATAATCCATGTCACGGTGATCTTGATCTTATAAAACAGGCAATCAAGTAGAAAGAAAGAAAGATAAAAAAGACTTTTACAAGAACATTGGGATGACACAAATGAACTGAAACAGTGTCAGAACAACAGATATGATGACCACAAATCAATGTTATTTTATGAGCTGCAGCTTGCATGAGAAATAAAGTACCATGTGAAAACATTAGCAGTAACATCAGAAGATACAGAGGCTCAGTCGATGTGATTTCCAGAGATTCACCTCTTGGAAAAACATTGTGTCTGGGACAAGAAGTAGCCTATGTGTGAGAAGAAAATAACAGACGGCCACATCATAACACAACCTCACCTAACATCAGCAGCCTCAAACAAACATGCAGCTAGTCTGAACAACTTATTCTTTGACCCTCTCACCACTAAATCAAAGTCTATCCTACGGTGAGAAGGTTTTATAAGGACACAAGACTTTAACCAGGTTAAGAACAGCCTAGTTATTAAATGTAATTTAGAACTACTGAACAAGAGCCTCTCTGGTTGTTATTCACGAGTGCTCTCCAAACTGATCTGATCATTTTCCTCAATTACACTTGAGCCTCGGCTGAGCTATAGGCAGCACGTCTCAGTTATTAAATCATGCTCGGCTTTCCACCACAAATAAAACTGTTGCATCAATTGGCGGCCCTTAAAAAGTCTCAAAATGTCTGCCAGGCACACATACGGTTTTGCTGTCAATATAAGATTTGGAACATAATGTCTTTCTCTGGATTCCACATGCTCACATTATGGGCCAAATCTCCTTCTCTGCAGTATCTCAGCTCCTTACAAGCTTCCTAGTTAATGGAATCATGTTGTGAGTGGAAAAGTGCACAATCCTGCTGAAAAGATGCACAGAAGAGAGGCAAACTGACTGTGAAGAGCTGGTTTTCTCCAGCAAAGGAGTAGGACACTGATCATGGCACCACACAGTCTAAAAGCACTGGTCTCTGAGAGACTTTCATGGGCCACCCCAATAAAGTAATTCTCCTGCCCTGGGGGTTAAAACAGAACAGCAACAGAGCATGGTTTTATACAGCCTCTGATTCCAAGAAAAATATCAGAAAAATACTAGTCAAACAAACAGCCTTCAGCCACATGCAGTGTTCCATTCCCACGTTTGATACATCTGCCATTTTTGTGCTATTAGCTTGTAGCATATTATAGAAACCTCTAAATCTGACAGCAGCATGCCACAGCTGTCATAATGGACATGCAGAACAAAGAACTTGGGCACTGTAATAGTGCCGTAATGGTCTGAACATGAGGAGTGGGAGACATCAATAGAGTACAACATAAACATTAGCTATCAGCAATATGACGCATACACACACACACAAGACTAATGCTGGTGCATATGCAGTTGTGAAACACAAAAACAAGCCATGCACACAAGCGACCACGGAAGCTGAAATGAGACACCACAAAAGCACTCAGAGGAGAGATTATGGAGTCACTCACAGGAGCCATTTTCACAAAGTAAGAGCCGAGGGTCCCTCTTGTACTTAATGATTTTGCCATTAGAGTAATCCAGTGTCTCATTTTCTCCCTCCAGAACACAGTGTCCGCCATGTGATTTTAACACTACAGTCGACCAGCTGTGACTGCCATGCATTAATTGACGCTGTGTGCTAATATTCACGATTATGAAGAAGTAACATTAAAATAATATGGTTTTAGAGAGTGGGGTTTAAAAGCTCAAGTATTAGAGTATCAAAAAAGATATGAAAAACAAACTGAAATGGCAAAAGTGTATTTCAAGTATACTGTTCAATAGCAAATTGATAAAACAGGTCTGTGAAGCTAATCTGATTAAATTATTTTACAACATTTATTATATTATAACTCTGAAAAATACAGAGCCCACACAGCAAGTGTCGGCCCAAATCCGGCGGGCTGGTGCTAGGGCTGTCACTTTTTATTCAATATTTGAATTTGCATTCGAATATGACGTGAAATATCCGTAATCGAACTATAAATAAACTATCCGGTTTTTAAAGTGCCATGTAGCTCATTTTTTACAGTCTATGATTAGACCGTTTGTTTTTTATTTTATTGTTTGCCCTCTCATCCAATAGAGGGCGCTCTAAACGTATTGTAGCGTAGGCACATGAACAAATCAAGCGTATAATAGCCAGTTTGTTTTGAAAATGGAAGATAACTCTCAGAACGGCCAGCCTGAGCAGACGATTCACCCTTCGCAGCATGTTTGATTGACAGTAGATCTGAGCAATCAAATTGCTGTCCGACAAAGCTGTCAGGAGATTAACGTTGTTAGACTTGAACTTGAAAAACGGTGTGTAGGCCTACTGACGTCTTTCCGCGGTTGAAAAATACTTATTTTAGTGTTCATTCATGTATATTTGATGCTTGTCAATGAACTAGAAGGAAGAGATGATCAGTTCACGAGCAGCTTTAACTGAGGCGTTACAGCGATCACAACACATTAAAGAGCCACAAAATGGTATTTATTGTTTACATTTCTTTTAAAAAAATGACAAAATTTGAAAGTTTGAAATATCATAATTTGCTCTGTCCTGTCTGTCGGTGTGTTGTCAGTGTCCTCTTTGCTCCGCAATGTATTTTCTCCACATGAGAACGTGTGGTGTGAGAGCACCACGGCTTGTCGGACAGAGCAACAGTAAGTGGGCGGTAGAACGGTAGATATTCAAATATATTCGATTACATTGCTTGATATATAATATCCATTCAAATTAGATTTTTCTCAAAAATGACAGCCCTAATGTGGGCTGGATCTGGGTCGACACTGTTGCTGTCTGTGAGGTCTAGACCATGGCGATCTCATACAGGCCATGATTACAGTCGTGTAGGCAGCCTAGTTTACCTCAACACTTCCATTCACATGGTCAGAGCTAGAGGTCTAGTTCAGCTAATTTCGCCACAGAGCCCCCACATGAAAAAATACTATAGTATATTATAGTAAAATTACTCTAGTAAATACTATAGTGTTTTTGAACCATACTAGAGTAAATATACTACAGTAAATTGTAGTATATTGTAGTATATTATAGTATTTACTACACTTTGTTAATTTAATGTAGTATATTTACTATAGTATGGTTCAAAAACACTATAGTATTTACTAGAGTAATTTACCTGTAATATACAGTATTTTTTCATGTGGGGCTTTACTGATGTTGTGCTTGTATCAAATTCAAACGGATAAAGTGACTGCCTGACGCTCGTTATCACTTCAGTTGAGCGGTGAAAGCACCAATAGAGTTGTCGTGAGACTCAAAATCATGAGAATCAAAAATAAACTCAAATTCCTCAAACTCCACTAACACTCCCTCAGTGATGGATAAAGCAGCCGCCTCAAACAACTGGTCAGACATGCGTTGCTCCGTGGCAATGTTATGCGCCGGCTCTAACACCAGCTCGTGCTGTCTGCGGTGGGCTCAGGCTGTAGATCCTCGTCGACTGGGTGTAGTTGGCTGGTTACTAGACTGTTAGTGGGTATGACGTCATCTTTGATTGGTCCAATGTTGAATGGAAATCTGCTGGATACCAGCACCCACTCCATTAAGTCGATTAAGCTCCCTCGAGGACCTTTCCCCCAGACAGCTGCGCTCTGGTGGCGGTGTTCAAACTGGCAGGCAGGCAGGAACAGAGGCAGTTGTCTGGGTACGATGTTAAATAGGAGAGGTTAAGGTACTCTTCCAAGTATTCCTCAAGGGAGCTGTCCCCCTGCTCAACGCACAATAGTCTAACTGCAGGGAGGTCCATGGTGACGGAAAACAGAAAACAACAAACAAAACAAAACTACACAAACACGCCACTACAATCTTATCTATAGGTCTGGTCTTCTGTCACAACTTGGCTGTATACAAACACATGAAGATGAAGGAATCAGGTTAAAAAGTCTTTATTAAATTATCCACACTGAAGGTAATCCAAAAAGCCAGGCAAACGAAGTACAACCATAACATAGACGAGACTGGAAAAAAAACACAGGAACTTAATACAGGTGTAATTGAGGTTATTAATGACACGGCTGACAATGATGATGAATCAAATTAACAGCACAACCAGCACAACCAACTAACCAAGGGAAGACAAAGGTGATTGTATTATACTATATAATATATACTATAATATTTGTTAGATGTGCTTAAAACAAACAAAAAATGCTTTGGATGGTGTGTAATATTTGCAAAAATAAACAATTCAAGGTAGGGCTGGGCGATATATCGAATATTAGCGATAATATCGCAATAATTTTGACGACGATGTAAAATTTTAAAATATCGTGAATATCGAATATTTCAAATTCAACATGCATACTTTCCCAAAAAACATTACCAGATAACGCAGAGGTCTGCTTCCACCATTCACTAAACATTGGAAGCAGAAGAGTTAAATATATACGCACAGCGCATGACAAAGAAAGCAACAGAAACATGCGCACATGAAAGAAATAATAGCGCGGCGCGGGACGCGAGCTGCTGGACTCTGACCTGAAGCACACACGCCTTTCAGACAACATGCGATCGGGATTCAGTTCTTTCATGGATTATTAGGTTTCAATGGTCAAACAAATGTAAAAAAATGCACGTCCTGGTGAGTATTCAGGTAAACACAGTAGTGTATGTCTTTAGTGAACGTACTCAGAGTTATGTTATGTTAGAAATCGTGTTACAATGAATTTCCTCTTAAAGGGCCGGACCTCATATTCTGTGATTTAATGTTCATCAAACAATGAAAAATAGAAAACCACCCCATGCTTGGCTAAACAACTTTAATATATTTATTAAGAATCAGTGTAGCCTATAGCTAATTTATAGAGTAAAGACTTTTTATATATATTTGATTGGATTTATTTCCTGACTTGCTACTGTTAAATAGACTCACTGTAGCTGAAAATAAAGCACTGTTTTTGTCATATTGTTTGTAATTTGCATTTTTTTGCTTATGTTTTTTTTTAAAAAAAAAAGATCAAATTAAAAATCTATATTGTAATTATTACATAATTACTCATATCATGATTTAAGATTTTGGTCATCCCAACCTGTTCAGTAAACATTTTGTATTTAATTTGGTTCTATCTAAATAGTTTTTGTTTTTTATAATGGGGGCAAAAGAAAATATTTTTTTTATTTAAAAGCAATTGCAAACATATCGAGATATATATTGAAAATCATAAAAATTTGGACAATATCGAGATATATATTTGGGATATCGCCCAGCCCTAATTCAAGGTACTAATATAAAAATATTAATAAAATACTTAAAAATGAAATAAAGTTAATAACATATTAATATCTAAAGTTTTGCTTTAAGTAAATGCATATATTTTTAAAGTATTTAAAAAGGATTTCAGTTGGTCTATTTATATATTATATGTATATGTATATACATATATATACACTAAAGGATTATTAGGAACACCTGTTCAATTTCTCATTAATGCAATTATCTAATCAACCAATCATATGGCAGTTGCTTCAATGCATTTAGGTGTGTGGTCCTGGTCAAGACAATCTCCTGAACTCCAAACTGAACGTCAGAATGGGAAAGAAAGGTGATTTAAGCAATTTTGAGCGTGGCATGATTGTTGGTGCCAGACGGTTCGGTCTGAGTATTTCACAATCTGCTCAGTTACTTCGGATTTTCATGCACAACCATAGGGTTTACAAAGAATGGTGTGAAAAGGGAAAAACATCCAGTATGCGGCAGTCCTGTGGGCGAAAATGCCTTGTTGATGCTAGAGGTCAGAGGAGAATGGGCCGACTGATTCAAGCTGACAGAAGAGCAACTTTGACTGAAATAACCGTTACAACCGAGCTATGCAGCAAAGCATTTGTGAAGCCACAACACGCACAGCCTTGAGGCGGATCGGCTACAACAGCAGAAGACCCCACCGGGTACCACTCATCTCCACTACAAATAGGAAAAAGAGGCTACAATTTGCACGAGCTCACCAAAATTGGACAGTTGAAGACTGGAAAAATGTTCTCTCGATTTCTGTTGAAACATTCAGATGGTAGAGTCAGAATTTGGCTTAAACAGAATGAGAACATGGATCCATCATGCCATGTTACCACTGTGCAGGCTGGTGGTGGTGGTGTAATGGTGTGGGGGATGTTTTCTTGGCACACTTTAGGCCCCTTAGTGCCAATTGGGCATTGCTTAAATGCCACGACCTACCTGAGCATTGTTTCTGACTATGTCCATCCCTTTATGACCACCATGTACCCATCCTCTGATGGCTACTTCCAGCAGAATAATTCAACATGTCACAAAGCTCAAATCATTTCAAATTGGTTTCTTGAACATGACAATGAGTTCACTGTACTAAAATGGCCCCCACAGTCACCAGATCTCAACCCAATAGAGCACCTTTGGGATGTGGTAGAGCGGGAGCTTCGTGCCCTGGATGTGCATCCCACAAATCTCCATCAACTGCAAGATGCTATCCTATCAATATGGGCCAACATTTCTAAAGAATGCTTTCAGCACCTTGTTGAATCAATGCCACATAGAATTAAGGCAGTTCTGAAGGCGAAATGGGTCAAACACAGTATTAGTATGGTGTTCCTAATAATCCTTTAGGTGAGTGTATATATGCTTAAAACAAGAAAAAAAAACTATAAAATATGACAAATAACTTAATTCAATACTCTCTCCAAAAAGTCTTTAAGAAAATATTAGTATTTTGTTTTGCTTTTCAAGTAAATGTATAGGCTATATTTTAATTGCTGTTTAGTTGTTTTAAGCAAGACAACATGCTGATTAAGAACATTATTTTTGTAGTGATGCATTTTGTGTGTGTAATTTTTTTTGTCAAACGATTGTAACGCATGATTTTGAGCACTAAATGAGGTTTGCTCAAATTAATATAAGAGACAGATGGAAGAGTGATCCGGTTTTAACTGGATTCTGCATACAAAATCTATAAAGGAGGATTTGTTCGTCAAAAGGGATAATCAATAAGGCTTCCATCTGCGGGGGGTTAATTATGAACGACTTACATTAACTTTGTCCCTTTTTTTGTTCAAGGTTTTCAAAGTACTTCAAAGACTGACTAATTTCCTGTCCCTATTGACGTATACAGCACAAAGACCTGCTTCACAAACTGCGCTCCACATTTTACAGAAATCTAATGCTAAGACCTTGCTTTTATTGGAGATGAAAAGAGCAAATATATTTAGATCCAAAATCAGCATGTGGTTCTAAATCTACTCTGGTTTGCTCTTCATGCATTTCAATGACGTGAACACGCTTCATATTTAAATTACTACAGAATACACTTTTACCTCCTTTTCATTAATTTTCTCTCAGTATTAATCAGATTATTACACTCAGATATTTAGCACGTTCAATGTCATGAAGAATCAATGACTGAAGAAATCTAAATAATAATTAGGCAAAAGTTGCATTTTTACAATATAGCTGTTAAACATAAATGTTAGTTACATTATCTTGAGGCTTTTGTTTCCACTTTAGATAAAGGCCCAGACTGTCTATATCAGGAGACTATTATGCTTTTTTTTTCTTAATTACCTTTCATGAAGTGTGTAATATAGCCGTTTGTGAATGTAAAAGGTCTGCAGAGTTTTAACGATCAAAGTGCACGACAAATAAAGTTATTGCATCCTAAAAGAAAGAATCGATTCTGAACTGCTGAAATGAGTCATCAGCAGTTCCATTCTCACTTCTTGTTACATGTAACAATGTAACAAATTTGCATAATGCCAGCCTAGGGTCTTCACTTGCTGCCTGCGAACAACTTCTACTTTGACCTGCCCTCAAACACTACAGTAGCTGAAAACTGGAAGAGTTTGTTTCGTGTTGTTGACATGCAGAGAAGACACTGTTTTCAGCGCTGTGAAACCATTTCGCATGCACTTCAAAGGATTAGGACTCACGCTGGAATTGATACAGAAGAGACTTTACTGCTAACTTTACTGTTCGTATCACTGTGTGCATACAAGCGCTGCTGGTGTTAGGGGATGGCATCAGAAAATGGTTTAAGTTTCAGAGCTAAAAAGAATATTACATGAAACATTGCTAATAGCATTGATATCCTTTAAAACATAATTAGTGCTCAAGTGCATGCTTAACACTTGCCACAGCGCACTGGGAAAAGTAATAATTTTAAACATGTCGGAGACAGCAAGGAGACTTACTGAACAGTTTAATTGTTCATTGGTAAGCTACTGTTTTCTCAATCAGTGCCGGCTGCAAAAATTTACATTATTAACATTAAGTGGCATGGCATCTTATTTCAGAGCATGTCGCCATATGTTGTGGCATCTCCAGTAGTGACTGAAATAAGAGATTGTGCAAGAATGTCATTGACACATGAGGCAATCCATCTGCACGTCACAAGTTTTAGCACATGCAACTATCCATTGGAACATGCCAATGACAGCCGTAAGTGACACGGATTTGCCACTAAGCACAGCAGAATGTGCCAGTTGCTCAATGACTAATGTTTAATCAACTATTAGGGACAGCCCTATCTCCAACAAGTGCTATAAGTGGTAGACCAATCACAACAGACTGGTAAATCTGACCAATCAGAGCAGAGAAGGCTTGTGGAAAGGAGGGGTTTAAAGAGACTGAATCTTCTAACAAACCGTTTTCAGACTCTTTGAGAAATGAGGTGATGTGCAACATATTTTTTGACCTTGGATTCATGTAAACCTATTGTAGGAGACTTCCAAAACAATATTAGTAAATTAGGAAACATTTAAAATAGCATAATAGGGGCACATTAAGGTCCTGAAATAATTGAACATTTAGCATTTACTAAACAGGAATGGTGTTGTTTATTAGTGCAAATTACTTGCTTCTGTCATCATATGACTGTCTGTTATCTGTCAGCCCATAATGAAATCAGACCCATTCTACACCAAATCCCGACGGTATATGTCATTCTCTCTCACTCCCTCATCCTTTCTTTGTGTTTACTTCTCAGATACAAGCCCTAGAGCTCTGAAATGCCTCCAATGTGTAAGCAGAATGAATAAATGCTGGGGATTCATTGTCATAAAGGAGTACACAGAGGCCATACATGGTAGCAGAAATGGAGACATAAGTGTCTGTGGAATTACTCAAAGAGACACTAAGTGGAGGAGGCTGGCAGAAGGTGTCATTGTGGACTTCTGTTACACCACGTGGGATATAACGCTATGAGTTTCCAGGTCTTACAATCTGTGCTTTGATGTCCAGTGACTCGAGGCAGTTAAATTTTTTCAAAATAAAGAAAATGTGCCAATTCTAATCCTTATAAAAGTATTTTATATTGCAAGATACTGTAATAAATTATACTTCAAGGGCAATCTTACTGGACTTAGATTTTTTTTTTAAATCACTTATTATTTTTTTTACTGCATAGACTTCAAAGATGTCAAACATTTTTTGGTAACAAATAAAGGTAACAATGTGGCTATTTTACTAATTATAGGACTTAAGACAAATAAAGGGGTAATTCTGTCATCATCTACTCATGTTATTCCAAACATACACTAGTAAAAAGTTTGGAAACATTAAGGTTTTGTAATGTTTTTGAAAGTAGTCTCTTAATCTCAATCTTTATTCACTCAAAAATACAGTAAAAGCACTATGAAATATTATTACATTTGAGTGGTTTCTGTTGTAATATACACGATATTGCTCGGAACACCCCTCCAAATCATTGAATTCAGGAGTTCCAATCACTTCCTTAGCCACCGGTGTCTAAAATCAAGCACCTAGGCATGCAGACTGCTTCTAAAAATATTTGTGAAAGAATAGGTCGCTGTCAGGAGATGCTCAAGTGATAGGTTGGCACCTGTGCAATAAGTATATTCATACATAATAAGTATATTCATAAAAGTTCCTCACTACTAAATATTCAACGGTCAACTGTTAGTAGTATTATAACAAAGTGGATTCAATTGGGAACAACAGTAACTCCAAGTAGAATCACAGAGAGCAGCAGTCGCCAACTTTCTGCAGAGTCAATAGCTACAGACCTCCAAACTTCATGTGGCCTTCAGATCTTCATGGAATGAGTTTCCATGGCCAAGCAGCTGCATCCAAGGCTTACATCACCAAGTGCAATGCAAAGATGCAATGGTATAAAGCAAGCCACCACTGGACTCTAGAGCAGTGGAGACGTGTTCTCTGGAATGATGAATCATGCTTCTCTGTCTGGAAATCTGATGGACAAGTCTGGGTTTGGCGGTCGCCAGGAGAACGGTACTTACCTGACTGCCCTGTGCCAAGTGTAAAGTTTGGTGGAGAGGGCATGATGGTGTGGGGTTGTTTTTCAGGCGTTGGGCTTGGCCTCTTATTTCCAGTGAAAGGAGCTTCAGCATACCAAGACATTTTTGGACAATTTCATGCTCCCAAATTTGTGGAAACAGTTTGGGGATGTGCCCTTCCTGTTCCAACATGAACCAGCGCACAAAACAAGGTCCATAAAGACATGACTGAGCGAGTTTGGTGTGGAGGAACTTGACTGGCCTGCACAGAGTCCTGATAGAACACCTTTGGGAACACTTTTTGACTGCGAGCCAGGCCTTCTCGTCCAACAACAGTGTCTGACCTCACAGATTCACTTCTAGAAGATTGGTCAAAAGTTTTCATAAACACACTCCTAAACTTTGTGGAAAGAGTTTAAGCTCTTATAGCTGAAAAAGGTTGGGCCAACTCCATATTAAACCCTACGGATTAGGATTAGGAATGAGATGTGCATGTGCATGTAAAGGAAGGCGTCCCCAAACTTTTGAATTTGTAAATATGTTTGTAATGGAATTTATTCATGCTATGGCAAAGCTGAATTTTCAGCAGCCATTACTCCAGTATTCATTGTCACTTTCACAGCACTGACTTTCACTGCATGGGCAAAAACAATTCAAAATATCTTTGTTTGTGTTCCACAGAAGAAGGAGAAAAAAAAAACATGTCTGAAATTACATGAGGGTGAGGAAATTATAACTTTTCATTTTTTTGGTGAACAACCTCTTACTGGATGCAGTTCAGCCTTTTGATGTTCTGCCACTAAATATAAAACACATTTATTCAGAGCAGAAAGCTGTTTTAAAGTGCCAGACCTCTGCACACATCTTGCACATCTGCTTTTCATAATTTACAGCATCATGTAGGCATGTGAAATGTTGAGTGATGTCATGCTACAGAAAACAGGTGTTAATGAAGCAATTTAGCCAATCTTGGTGGTTTATTTGCCTGCACAAGAATAGAATAATACCAGATGGGTTGCTGAATGGTCGTCCATTGAAAACATGTTGAAATTGCAGTGTCTGTTTCATTTTTAGAGTAGCTTGCAGCAACACTCTTAAAAATAAAGGTTCCACACAGGCTCAATTGTAGCACCTTAAAACCAATTACAAAGAATTATATTTGGATAAAGGGTTCACTCTAAAAAACGCTGGCTTATTTTAACCCATGTTTGGGTTCAATATGGGCAAGCCCAGCTGTTGTTGTCCATATTTTACCCAAACAATTGTCGAAACAACCCAGCATTTTTTAGTGTTTATATATATACAGTGTACGGAAGTATTCAGACCCCCTTACATTTTTTACTCAGTTATATTGCACCCATTTGCTAAAATCATTTAAGTTCATTTTTTTCTCATTAATGTACACACAGCACCCCATATTGACATAAAAACACAGAATTGTTGACATTTTGCAGAATTATTAAAAAAGAAAAACGTCTCGGGTTATAAATATAACCCATGTTCCCTGAGAGGGAACGAGACACTGCGTCATCGTAGATTACACTTTGGGGTACGCCCCAGCGTGCCGCTCCTGAAGCTTGAATGAAAAAAGGCCAATCCTGATTGGTGTTGCGTCATGACATAGCGAG
The DNA here is from genome assembly GCA_023029165.1 of Gobiocypris rarus. Lineage (NCBI taxonomy): Eukaryota > Metazoa > Chordata > Actinopteri > Cypriniformes > Gobionidae > Gobiocypris > Gobiocypris rarus. The sequence goes on from CM040932.1 coordinate 30,110,494, forward strand.
TGACGGCATACCCGGAAGATACAAAGGGACGCCAGCACACAGCATAGTTGGCTTGCTGCGACGAAGCGAGCGCTCTGATGATAGGTGTGGCGATGAGATTCAGTGTCTCGTTACCTCTCAGGGAACATGGGTTATATTTATAACCCGAGACGTTCCCTTTATCGAGGGAACTCGCACTCCGTCATCGTAGATGACACTTTGGGGAACAAGTACCCACTATGCCACACCAATTGTAACCCCCTGGTGTGAAGCCAATACTGGGCAAACTCAGGAGGCGAGTACTCTGGCGCCTGGCGTTGCCGGGAGGTGCAGACTATAATACCTGATGAAGGTGTGCGGAGAGGCCCACTCGGCCGCTTCGCAGATCTCCTGCAAAGAAGCACAAGAAAGGAGGGCTACCGAGGAGGCCATGCTCCTGGTAGAATGGGCCCTCACGGCTATAGGTGAAGGCAAATTGCGTACCTGATAAGCCGTGGCTATTGCCTGGACAATCCAGTTACTGATTGTCTGTTTTGCCGCAGGCAGCCCTTTCTTGGGTGGACCAAAACACACCAATAACTGGTCTGACTTCCTCCACTGTGCAGACTTCTCCAAGTAAATCCTCAATGCCCGAACTGGGCAAAGGAGGTGAAGTCTGCCCTCTTCCGCCATCACATGAGGCAGGGGATAGAATGCCTGGAGAACCACAACCGTACCGTGTTAGATGGCACCTTGGGCACATAGCCCGGGGTCGGACGAAAGATGGCCTTAACTCCGCCTGGGGCAAACTCCAAGCAAGTTGGCGTGATTGCCAACGCTTGGAGGTCCCCCACTCTCCTCAGAGAAGTGATAGCAAGAAGAAAGGCCATCTTGAGTGTCAGGTTCTTGGCCTCAGCCAGCTCCAGTGGCTCGAAGGTGGCCTCAGCGAACCCCTTGAGCACTACCGCCAGGTCCCAGGTTAGGACCCTGGAATGAGCCAGAGGCCTCATCCTCCGTGCCCATCGGAGGAACCGTACAACCAACTGGTGCCTTCCCAGCGGTCCATTACCTACATGTGTGTGGAAAGCCAATGGCAGCCACGTACACCTTAAGTATGGATGGGGTAAGCCCAGTGGAGAAGCGATCTTGGCGAAACTCCAGCACTGAAGCCACTGTGCAGTTAACTGGGTTCACCTCAGGCTCTCTACACCAAGTGGAGAACACATTCCACTTAAGGTTGTACAGCCTCCTGGTGGAAGGAGCTCTGGAGCTGAGCAGGGTCTCCACGACACCTGCTGACAAACCCTCCTCTATGAGCTGTGCCCCCTCAGGGGCCAGACCCATAGGTTCCATAACTCTGGCCGGGGGTGGAATATCGTGCCCCCCGCCTGAGTCAGCAGATCCCTCCTCTGAGGGATCTTCCAGGGAAGGCCGTCTAGCCGGTCTATGATGTCGGAGAACCATACTCTGGACGGCCACCGGGGTGCTACTAAGAGCAGTCTTACGCTCTCCCGGCGGACTCGCGCCAGTACTCCCGAGAGCAGAGCGATTGGGGGAAATGCATACAGACGCAGCCTCTGCCACGTCTGTGGCATGGCATCCAGGCCCAACGGGGCCGGATGCCTGAGGGAGAACCACAGTGGACAGTGAAACGTCTCTCGAGACGCAAACAGATCCACTTCCACCGAGCCGAACCTCATGCATATGGCCTCCACCACCTCGGGATGGAGACGCCACTCCCCGGGCCTCAGCCCCTGCCTCGACAGGATGTCTGCTCCCTGATTTTGGTCCCCGGGAATGTACATTGCCCTGAGGGAAGACAATTTCCCCTGGGACCACAGGAGGACCTGATTGCGCCAGTCTGCACAGAGGGCGTGACCTCAGACCCCCCTGATGATTTAGATACGATACCACGGCAGTATTGTCGGATCGAATCAGGACATGTTGGCCGCGGAGGTCTGGGAGAAAGGTCCTCAGAGCCTTGTAGACCGCAAGCCTTTCCAGGCAGTTGATGTGCCAGGAGGAATGCTGGGTCCCCCACGGACCTCTCGCAAAGCAGCCTTCCATGACCATGCCCCAGCCAGTAAGGGATGCATCTGTTGAAACGTTTTCCGGCAACACGATGCTCCCAATACTGGCCCTAGGGACAGAAACCAAGGTTTCTTCCATATGACGAGGGAACGAAGGCATCTGCGCATTACCCTGATCATACGGAAAGGATTCCTCTCGGGGAAAACCCCTTGGTCTTCAGCCACCACTGTAGGGGTCTCATGTGGAGCAGGCCGAACGGAATCACGCTGCCATGAGACCCAGCAGTCTCTGAAACTGCTTGACAGTGAGGCTGCGGCCTAGCTTCACTCTGGACACACTTTGTGAAGGTGCGAGGCAAAAGAGCTAGGCCGACTGGAAGAACCCGATATTGGCACGCTTCGCCCCCGAAAGCGAACCTCAGGAACTTCCTGTGACATGGAAGGATGGAGATATGAAAATATGCGTCCTTTAGATCTATCGTGATGAACCAGTCCTCGAACTGGATCTGACTCACGATGGCTGGAATTGTGAGCATCTTGAACCTGAATCTCCTCAGAGACCGGTTCAGATGCCTGAGATCTATTATAGGATGCAACCCTCCATCCTTCTTGAGGACTATGAAGTACCGGCTATAGAACCCGGACTCCCTGTGAGGCGGAGGAATATGTTCTATTGCCTCCTTTACCAGCAGAGATTGTACTTCCTGCCCCATTACCCCCACCTGCTTGGGAATGACCACCGTCCAGACCACCCCTTTGAACCTTGGGGTCAGGATACTGAACTGTATTCTGTAGCCCCGTTCTACAGTGCGCAGGGCCCACGCAGAAATATTTGGAAGGTATGACAATGCGGCGAGATATTCTGCTAAGGGAACCAGCCTCTCGAGGCCGGTCTCAGGTATCATCCGAGCCTCCTCCCTGACCCCCTGAAGCGGATGACCGGCAGGGAATAGTCGAGGAAGATTTTCGGTGTGCGAATGTTGCTCCGCCGCAGGTCTTATTTGAGGCGGCTGGAGTAACGTGCAAACGCGGGAGATCGATGTGGCCCGGAGCGCACTGGGCTGCGGGAGCACAGCATCGATTCCCCGAGAGCTCCGGGGGGAAAGCGACCTCGGTCGTTCCACCCCATGGGGGACAGCTCTCAGGGATCCAGCCGCAGCTAGGACCGCTTGGAAGCCTTCTTGGCCTGAATGACCTCCCTCAGGTCGGCCGTCAGCTTCGAAGACTTCCCGCGAGAGCGTCGCCTCCTTTGCCAATCTCCCTCAGGAGGGGCGCGGGAAGCAACGCTCTGCTTTTGCACCTCGCAATGCGAGGAGCTTGGTGCCGGCTGAGACTGCCCACTCGAGGCAGTCTTACCAGAGGAGCCCGAGCGGCGAGGGAGGAACTGATGAAAGGCGGCCGCCTGTTTCTTCACCTCCTGAAACCTCTCGACGACAGTGCTCACAGCGCCGAAGAGGCCAGAAGTGGAAACCGGGGAATCAAGGAGAAAATGTTTATCCCTCTCCCTGATCCCCGACAGGTTGAGCCAGAGATGTCTCTCCGCACACACCATACCAGCCATAGAGCGGCCGATAGCACGGGCCATCTCCTTAGTGATACGGAGAGACAAATCTGTTGCCTTTCTCAGTTCAGTAATATCCTCCTGAGAGGGTCCCTCGCCTTCATCAAGCTCCTTTAGTAGGTCTGCATAACCGCTAGGGTGTGCAGGCACCGACCAGCACGACCAGCCGAACCATATGCCCTACCCACCAGCCTGGATGTTTCACAGCATGGCTTTGAGGGCAATGCCGGGGCCTTTAATGATGCAGCGGTCTCGGGTGAGAGGTGGCTCGCGAGCGCCTCTTCCACCCACGGCAACGCTGCATAGCCCACCTCAGCCGCCCCGAGCACATTAGCAAAATCTAGCACTGGGGGTGTAGTTAAGCGGGCTGAGAAGGGCCTTTCCCACGATCTACACAACTCATTGTGTAAATCGGGGAAGAAAGGGAAACCCCGGCGGGGAGGCTGAACCCTGCGCTTGAAAAAGCGTTCATCCAGCTTATTCGGTGGCTGGATGTCCACCTTTTCCTGTGGCCAATCTAAATTCAGCTTGGCCACAGCCCGGGATAAAACCTCTACCAGCTCCTCCATAGCGGGCATGTGGGATGGCGACTGCTCCACAGCACCCGCCTCGGTGCTCATGGCGGCTGATTCCTCAGAATCAGACAGCCTAAGCACTGGATCTACCCCCTCCGGGAAGAAGCCACTTCGCGGGCTTCCGCACGTGGTGGGAGAATTTCAGAATCGTCAGACGAGGACGAGGAAGATGCCTCAACAGTTCCCAGTCCCGCAGACAGATCCATCTGCGAGCCTCACGGGCCGGGCGTGCTGCATACCTAGGCACTGCACACAGAGCTGGTGTGTGTCCGTGCCGACATAAAACGCGGACAGGGAGGCACACACCATCTGAATTGCTTGCTCGCCATCATCTAATACAGGGAGTGCAGAATTATTAGGCAAATGAGTATTTTGACCACATCATCCTCGTTATGCATGTTGTCTTACTCCAAGCTGTATAGCCTGGAAAGCCTACTACCAATTAAGCATATTAGGTGATGTGCATCTCTGTAATGAGAAGGGGTGTGGTCTAATGACATCAACACCCTATATCAGGTGTGCATAATTATTAGGCAACTTCCTTTCCTTTGGCAAAATGGGTCAAAAGAAGGACTTGACAGGCTCAGAAAAGTCAAAAATAGTGAGATATATTGCAGAGGGATGCAGCAGTCTTAAAATAGCCAAGCTTCTGAAGCGTGATCATCGAACAATCAAGCGTTTCATTCAAAATAGTCAACAGGGTCGCAAGAAGCGTGTGGAAAAACCAAGGAGCAAAATAACTGCCCGTGAACTGAGAAAAGTCAAGCGTGCAGCTGCTAAGATGCCACTTGCCACCAGTTTGGCCATATTTCAGAGCTGCAACATCACTGGAGTGCCCAAAAGCACAAGGTGTGCAATACTCAGAGACATGGCCAAGGTAAGAAAGGCAGAAAGTCGACCACCACTGAACAAGACACACAAGCTGAAATGTCAAGACTGGGCCAAGAAATATCTCAAGACTGATTTTTCTAAGGTTTTATGGACTGATGAAATGAGAGTGAGTCTTGATGGGCCAGATGGATGGGCCCGTGGATGGATTGGTAAAGGGCAGAGAGCTCCAGTCCGACTCAGACGCCAGCAAGGTGGAGGTGGAGTACTGGTTTGGGCTGGTATCATCAAAGATGAGCTTGTGGGGCATTTTCGGGTTGAGGATGGATTCAAGCTCAACTCCCAGTCCTACTGCCAGTTTCTGGAAGACACCTTCTTCAAGCAGTGGTACAGGAAGAAGTCTGCATCCTTCAAGAAAAACATGATTTTCATGCAGGACAATGCTCCGTCACACGCGTCCAAGTACTCCACAGCCTGGCTGGCAAGAAAGGGTATAAAAGAAGAAAATCTAATGATATGGCCTCCTTGTTCACCTGATCTGAACCCCATTGAGAACCTGTGGTCCATCATCAAATGTGTGATTTACAAGGAGGGAAAACAGTACACCTCTCTGAACAGTGTCTGGGAGGCTGTGGTTGCTGCTGCACGCAATGTTGATGGTGAACAGATCAAAACACTGACAGAATCCATGGATGGCAGGCTTTTGAGTGTCCTTGCAAAGAAAGGTGGCTATATTGGTCACTGATTTGTTTTTGTTTGGTTTTTGAATGTCAGAAATGTATATTTGTGAATGTTGAGATGTTATATTGGTTTCACTGGTAAAAATAAATAATTGAAATGGGTATACATTTGTTTTTTGTTAAGTTGCCTAATAATTATGCATTAATAGTCACCTGCACACACAGATATCCCCCTAAAATAGCTAAAACTATTGTGTTCATTGAGAACATGGTTGTTGTTCAATAATAAAATGAATCCTCAAAAATACAACTTGCCTAATAATTCTGCACTCCCTGTATATATATTGTTTCCTACGGGACAAACAACACCAAATAGACAACAAACACAGAGCGCAAACGCTGAAGAGCAGAAAGCTAACTATGCTGTGTGCCGGCGTCCCTTTGTATCTTCCGGGTATGCCGTCACTCGCTACGTCATGACGCAAAAAAACAATCAGGATTGGCCTTTTTTCATTCAAGCTTCAGGAGCGGCACGCTGGGGGTGTACCCCAAAGTGTCATCTACGATGACACAGTGCGAGTTCCCACGATAAAGGTAACTGAAATATCACATGGTCCTATGTATTCCGACCCTTTGCTGTGACACTCATATAATTAGCTGCTGCAGAATCGTAGCAAGGCACAGATCTGGCCAAGGTTAAAAAAAAAATTCTGCTGCACTTAAGGTTCCTAAAAGCATTGTGGCCTCAATAATCCTTAAATGGAAGACGTTTTGGACGATCAGAACCCTTCCTAGAGCTAACGAGGGAGAAGAGCCTTGGTGAGAGAGGTAAAGAAGAACCCAAAGATCACTGTGGTTGAGCTCCAGAGATGCAGGAGATGGGAGAAAGTTGTAGAAAGTCAACCATCACTGCAGCCCTCCACCAGTCGGGGCTTTATAGCAGCGTGGCCCGACGGAAGCCCGCATGGAGTTTGCTAATAAACACCTGAAGGACTCCAAGATGGTGAGAAATAACATTCTCTGGTCTGATGAGGACAAGATAGAACTTTTTGGCCTTAATTCTAAGCGGTATGTGTGGAGAAAACCAGGTACTGCTCATCACCTGTCCAGTAAAGCCCCAACAGTGGAGCATGGTGGTGGTGGCAGCATCATGCTGTGGGGGTGTTTTTCAGCCGAAGGGACAGGACGACTGATTGCAATCGAGGGAAAGATGAATGCGGCCAAGTAGAGCGAAATCCTGGACAAAAACCTTCTCCAGAGTGCTCAAGACCTAAGACTGGACCGAAGGTTCACCTTCCAATAAGACAATGACCCTAAATACACAGCTAAAATAATGAAGGAGTGGCTTCACAACAACTCCGTGACTGTTCTTGAATGGCCCAGCCAGAGCCCTGACTTAAACACAATTGAGCATCTCTGGAGAGACCTGAAAATGGCTGTCCACCAACGTTTACAATCCAACCTGAGAGAACTGGAGAGGATCAGCAAGGAGGAATGGCAGAGGATCCCCAGGATCCCTTGTTGCATCTTTCCCCAAAAGAGTCATGGCTGTATTAGATCAAAAGGGTGCTTCTACTAAATACTGAGCAAAGGGTCTGAATACTTAGGACCATGTGATATTTCAGTTTTTCTTTTTTAATAAATCTGCAAAAATGTCAACAATTCTGTGTTTTTCTGTCAATATGGAGTGCTGTGTGTACATTAATAAGAAAAAATATATATTTTAGCAAATGGCTGCAATATAACAAAGAGTGAAAAATGTAAGCGGGTCTGAATACTTTCCGTACCCACTGTATCTTAGACGTAAGTCATATTCTTTCCTCAAAATTAGAATTATTAACAATTTTACTAAACTATTATCAAGGTTTTCTTTTCATTTATTTAATTCTATAATTTTCTAAAGCAACTTGATTTATAAAGCAAAGCTTATACCAAAGTGCTGTAAAATTTCATAAGGATAACATATATCAAATGAAATACAAATTAAAAAATATAGAATAACTATGAATAACCAATAGAATTTTTTTTTATAAAAACGACACCACAGATGCATCTAATCCAAACCTAATGGTCCTTATTAATTTTTAATTAAAAAAAGTGTATTATTAATAATATAAGTAAAAAATATAAAAAATGAATTAGCAAGGAAACAGCAGTAGCATGGACTTAACACTTTATTAAAGGTGCTCTAAGCGATCCTGGGTGGAGTAACTTCTTGTTGACGTTCGAAGTGTTGTCAAACAAAACAGAGGCTAGCTAGACCCTTCCTCCCTCCTCCTCCTCCTCCTCGATTCCTGAAACAAGCCTGCTAATGCTGCTGTGGTAACGATGGCTCAGCCAACTACTTCACGCTCATTGTGAGTAAATAGATGTACTTTTAAATTAAAAAGTATGTTTTAATTTGAAATTTAAATTATACAATAGTTTGTTGATAGTAATGCATTCTTTAATGTGAATCATTTAGTGAATCACCCCAAACCTCTACCCCCAAATCATTCTTGTCGGTTATTGGCTGGAGCACTGTTTATTATGTTTTGTTTTCTTGACTGCCCAAGTTTGTTTTTGTTGCCGTTTTGTGGAACTTGTGCTGACTACAGAGACTGTGTTTTTTTACACTGTGTTCAGGGGACAGACAGCTAGCGGATAGTGAGATGTTTGCTGTATGTATGTGACAAAAAAATGTTTTGGCCAAAAAAACATGTGACATCACTTATAGCACCTTTAAACTATTGGTATGGAACTAATATCTCAGTTGAGTTTGCATGATATTAAATCAGCAACGAACAATCAATAGGAAATCCCAGTGTGACGCAAGTGAGAAGGCCAGAGAACAGCTGCCTAATTAGAGGTGTCAGCCCTTCCTGAACATAGTGTGTAATACCTTATAAGGGACATAAAGTCAAACACATCACTTTCCACACACACAATCTGCTGCACTGCAAACCACATCTGCAGATGATAATGCAGAGATGAGGTTTATAATGACTATAGCTAATTATAATGAGTGCTCAATGAAGTTAAAAGCAAGGAGCTACCATTAAGTTGTAATTAGCAGCCATTGCAAGCAAAGAAAGAATGCTGATTTCCCCCAGAAATCAACAGCCATTTTAGTTTGTTACTAAAATGTTTTGTTTTTTCGTTTTTTTCTCCTTGATCCACTAAAGTTCATTAGAACCAGACTAGCTGTGAGAAATCCAAAGAGAATCATGTGAGATCAAATAAAATCACACTTTGCATGTTCTCTTTTTTCTTGAAATCAGTGGAAATGAACTGATCCTCAGCTAAAAGGTAATGCGGTGTATTTCTGCCAGTGGTTTATGCGGTGAGACAGCCCTGGCATACAGTGATAAGAGGCACCTTGCACTAATATAGAGAGATTTATTGGAAACCAGCTGCAGCTCATCAGAGGAGAACCTGTCTCCAGAGACCTATTTGAAGTCTTTAACTTAGTTCACCAGTCCACATCACTTTGCCAGGATACGTGTTGCCATGAAGTCTGCCTATTTTCTGAGTGTAGCTGAGTCTAGTGAGGATGGAACATGGTAGTGTAATTTAACAACAGTCTTATACCTGTACACACTACCAGTCAAAATTTTGGAATCATTTGTATTATTGTTAAGTCTCTTATGCTCACCAAGGCTGAAATTATTTAATAAAAAAATGCAGTAAAAATAGTAAAATTATGAAATAGTATTACAACTTTAAATAACTGGGTAACACTTTACAATAAGGTTGTATTAGTTAATGCATTAGTTAACATGTACTAATGATGAACTGCACTTATAAAGCATTTATTTATATTTGTTAATGTTAATTTCAACATTTACTAATGCATTAATACACTCTTGTTAACATTAGTTAATGCACTGTGAACTAACATGAACAGCTGTATTTTTATTAACTAACGTTAACAAAGATTAACTAATGCTGAAAAGAGGCGTTGTTCATGGTAAGTTTATGTTAACTAATGCGTTAACTAATGTTAACTAATACAACCTTATTGTAAAGTGTTACCAAGAACTGTATATATATATATATATATATATATATATATATATATATATATATATATATATATATATATATGATCAGTGTAATGTGTGTGTGTGTGTATATATATATATATATATATATATGTGTGTGTGTGTGTGTGTGTGTGTGTGTGTGTGTGTGTGTGTGTGTGTGTGTGTGTGTGTGTGTGTGTGTGTGTGTGTGTGTGTGTGTGTGTGTGTGTGTGTGTGTGTGTTTATTTTCCAGACAAATATAAGTTGCAAAAAAAAAAAAATGTTTTGAACACTGAAAATTATATGAACCATTATTCATAACCGAGTATCAATAATAATTAAGCACCAAATCAACATATTAGAATGATTTCTGAAGGATCATGACACTAAAGACTGAAATCACTGTAGTATCACTGTGGTTGAGCTCCAGAGATGCAGTCGGGAGATGGGAGAAAGTTGAAGAAAGTCAACCATCACTGCAGCCCTCCACCAGTCGGGGCTTTATGGTAGCGTGGCCCGACGGAAGCCTCTCCTCAGTGCAAGACACATGAAAGCCCGCATAGAGTTTGCTAAAAAAAAACAAACACCTGAAGGACTCCAAGATGGTGAGAAATAACATTCTACTGAAAATAACTACTGAAAACAAGCTGCAGCATCTGTGGAGTGGTTGATGCTGGCACTCTGCATGCAGCTCTAGCTTGTTTTGAATTCAGCCTTTTACTGGATAGGTAGCCAACTCACTCTGCATGTTATACGTGCCAGGTCGGAATGGCTCCCACTCCACAGCCACTAAAACAATTGCTGAGAGTGAGAGAGTTGGTGGGAGTTGGACCTTACACTGCATTACTGCAAGCACAGAAATTAATTATGAACATAATGCTCATATTAATTTAAAACCTTCTGATGAAAAGCACTGTTTAACCAAGTCTTCAGAAAGCTTTTAGACCCCTCTCTGTGACTGGAATACATTATTTGCTAGCTAAAATGATTGCAAAACATACACATAGCACACACATATTTGCCAGTGTATTTGTGTTATAGTCATGTGCTCATTATCGGATAAAATGAAAAGGATGCCTTTAATTAAATAAGAAGAGGAAAACTGGTATGTTTCATATATGTAACTTTGTGAAAACAGGTGCAATTTGGGACCCATAAGCGTAACTGATCAAGTGCATGTTTCAGGTCTTTAAAGTCATATTTTAATAATAAAACTAGCTGCCAATTAAGAAAACAAAGTTTTGAAATATATTTAAAACACACTCACATCGCAGCAGGCTTCCGGTATGAATCACGTTGAACTTCTGCGTGCAGTAAGGTGTATTTAATCATTATTGTTATTAACAAAATAAACACATAAGACATAAATCGTCACTTTTAGAAATGCAGCTTTCTCTCATCTTAATCACAGAGGAATACATAACGTAAAGTGAATCACCGTTCACCACCACAGCCAATATCTCCCTCTAGTGGAGGATACTACTAAAACAAAACAAAATGTTTGAGTAGATGCTTTCTTTGAAGATAACGCATCCGAAAGACCAAAGATAAGTAACCATACAAGCAGTTGTATGACTGACGTAGGCTATAAGCTGTAAAATGTCTGTGAAAACTCGTTTGTGGTCCTTTAAGCGCGTGATTTATACGTGGTTAGTTAGTTGATGCTGTGGCAAATGAATGAGTGTATCCAGAATGGTCGTTTGTAACAAGATGATGTTTAATGGATAGGTTTGTCGTTGTTTGTAACAAGATGATGTTTAATGGATAGGTTTGTCGTTGTTTGTAACAAGATGATGTTTAATGGATAGGTTTGTCGTTGTTTGTAACAAGATGATGTTTAATGGATAGGTTTGACGTTTAAGATATTCTTTAAATTAACTGCCAAGTTACCCATTACTTTACAATTTACAGTACATACTGTAGGCCTAACTGATAATTGAGCATAAAGCAGTTCTGGTTAAGATTTATTCAATGAGAGCTTTGTATAGTGATCATGCACATGCTATGGAACCAGTACATGGACGTTGAAATAATTTCTTACGTTTTAATTACAGTAAGTAGCCTAATAGTTTTAAGAGTCCTCAAGGAGGGTATACTGGTAAAAAAAAAAAAAAATCTAAAACACAAAAACAAAACAAATATACAGATATAAATACATATTTACAATTGTGCAAAGTTGTTATAAATTCTTCTTAAAACACTAATAGAAAATATATTATAGGATTCTCAACATTTAACATTTGATTAAAAAAAGAAAAAAGAGAAAGTCTCCTACCACTCATTTAAAAGAACATTTTTCAGAGTTATATCATTCTGCACAAATCAGTTACAATAGAATAGTCAAGCCCTCCTTCATTCTGCTTTCATGAATGTGGTTGGTATTATCGGGACAGCTAGTCTCTGTATTGGTATGATCAGCAGGCCCTGAGTCTGTATCCTCTGATATGTTAGCGTCTGTGTCTTCTTTGGGACTTAAGTTAGATTCTTTCTGGGCATCTATTGTGAGGCTGGTGTCGCTCATGCTGGATTCTGTGAGAGTACTACTGCCACTGCTGGAGTCTGACTGACCAGCTTTGGTGTGAGTGTCAGATGCTGCCTCAGCCATGTCTTGGTGTGTTTCTTCTGTGTCTCTGCCAGTTCCCTCCTCAGACTTTGCGCTCTGTCCATGTAGCTCTTACACAATTCGGCATCAGGCATGTAGTTGGCATGGATCTCTGCGAGCTTCATGTAGATTATGTACAGTGTGCTTAGGCTTTCCTTGTCCTCCAGGGCTGCTGCCAGGGCTAAATGGTAGTAGCCGATGGCATCAAATGCATCCTAAAGCATAAATAGCAATAAACATACATTCTTTGTAAAATGCATTTACCCTAAATGCTACTGGTAAAGTCATTTTTATAGATAATTTGGGCCTCATTCACTAATAGTTTATATGTGTGGAAAAGTAAAAAAACTAATTTGCAGAACGCAGCTAATTTGCATAAAACACACCCAACCCATTCAACCTCTCTCCCTCCTGCTGGCTCATATCATGTCATTTTTATTTTATATACAAGTAATACTTTTGTGGAGTCACTTATTTATTCTAATAATCAGCAGTTTTAGAATCAATTTGAGCATGAACCAGTGTTGTTTAAATATAATTGAGATACTATTATAGTTTTATTAATATGTGGAATTAGTTTTTATTTTCCCTCATTTTAATTTAGTTGATTTAATTTTTTTTATATTTCTATATAGTTTTTATTTAAATTCTAAGTATTTAAGTAAAATGAAAATAAAACTTTTATGTATTTTATTTGACTTCAGTTAACATTTATTTTTATTTCAAGTAATTCAATTGTTTTATGGGTTTAGTTAACTATAATAACTCTGCTGCAAACTCATTGGTGAATGAAACTGAATGTTATTGCTGCATAAGACGTTCATAAGCAGATTTTAAGCAAACATCTCTACACTGATTAAATACTGATTATCTAGATTTTATATAATTTCTGTGTAGAAAAACATGTGCATTGCTGCCTGCACTTACATTCTGTAATGCATGTAAATGCTAAACATTACGAGAGTCTCACCTTTAATCTGTATAGGGTCAGATCAGCCAGTCTGCAGTACACCTTAACATAGTACCGAACTTCAATAGCATGTTCAAGTGCAGTGGGGCAGAGTGAAAGAGACTTCAGGTAGTAGTTCTCAGCCATCTCATACTTCCCCAGAGAGAAGTACACTGATGCAAGACGATGGAAGGACACTCTCTCATTCAAAGTAACATCTGTAAGAAATACACATTAAAACAATGTCAGGTTACCACTTTTTCATTTGTCAGAAATTAATGTATCCCCAGTTTTAGTTAACTACAAATCACACACATAATAATGTGTAAGACAGACTAAAAATAAATAAATGGCAGATCAAACTGCAGTGGGAATAGTACAAGTCATTGAGGATCTTAAAGAGGACACTTCAAAGAGGATCATTAAGAGCAGAATTTAATGTGGACTGGGTGCCTTGTCAGATGCTGACAGTGAGTTAATACTGTTTGATGTGCTTGAGAATTTATTTATTCTGTAAATGTTTCGAATTAAAATTCATAAGTATATTTCCAAGTTTATAAAGCAGTTTATCTTGACAATCACTGATCAAGCACCCATGTCCATCAACCAGACAGAGTGCAATAATTTGGACTAAAATTATACTCTTTGATCAAATATTTGTTATGATAATAAATACATTAATATAATATTTATGTAATTGACATTTCAAATTCATATTTATTTGCACAATCAGTTGAAATAATGGAATTGGCAGCTCATCTGACTGTACAGCAAAAATATAGTGCATTATGTACTTTAAACGTCACAAATGCCATTTGAAAGACATTTTATTTTTGCCATGTAATTCATTACACAGTGAAACAGGACATTAAATGCGGAGTGCAATATTTCTTTAAAAATAAAAAAATAATTAATTGGATGTGAAGGCTGAAGGTCAAGTTCACTCAAGAGAGCATCTATGTGTATCTCTGTTAAAATGCTTCTTTATTAAATTTGTCATTATTTGTTATTCTTACTGCAAAATTAATGTTTACCAGCATAGCATTACAATAGCCTAAACAATCCCTAAATAGACAGGGCTATCTGGGTGATAGCATTCAAAAATCATGTAAGAGCAGGTTATAATTGATTAGAAAAGAATCCTTTTTTTAAAGGTGCACTGTGTAAATTCTAGCGACATCTAGTGGTTAGTTGTGAATTGCAACTCCATTACGAAGCACGTACGGTGGCCGACACATGACAAAAATGTCGTCGTCTGAGACAGCAGGGAGTAGCTTGCGCTCTGTAGAGCTGTTTGTCCGTTAAGAGCTACTGTAGAAACATGACAGTGCAAAATGGCGATTTTATTGTAAGGGGACCCACGGTGTATGTAGATAGAAATGGCTTATTCCAAGGTAATAAAAACTTAACAGTTCATTATTTAAGGATTTTATACTCCACTGAAAACATAGTTAAGTATATTATATAGCATTTCTCTCAATAGATCCTCATAAATACTTCACACTGCACCTTTAAAGAGTAATATGCACTGAATTAGGTTAAACAGGAACACATGCCTACATTTAAACTGGGTCTGTTTAGATTTCATGTTGGCTTAAGTTTATTATGATGGATTCTGCAAAAGTTGTGTGCTGCAAAGGACATGTGTCTCCAGCAGAGGGCCACATAGGTTAAGGACTTACTACCAAAAGACAGTAAAACTGGCCTTCACTAAAATGTTCGTTATTTATTTATTTTCAGCTAATTTTATGTGGTCCATAGACAGACTTTTCTAGTACATCACTAGCTTTATAGCTTTTTAAACTGAGGAGTAGATGCTTGTAAATGTCTTACCAGTTGTGGCGCTGACCTGCACTGCGAGTGTGGCATACTGCAGTGCTTCCTCATATTGCTTCTGCTTCATCAGGAGCTCTGTGAGTTTGCACAAAAGCCTGAATTCTGAGTGCACGTCCTTAATACTGCGTGCAAATGGCAAACTCCCATCCTATAAAAAAACAGCAAATAGATTTAGAAATTGTAGGAATCCAAGCTAATTCATGGTATACATTTCCTAACCATTATTGGATTGTTTTGGTAATATCTATTGTGAACTCATAGTGAGACCTACCCTGTAAAAAGGTAGGGCAGCCAGTTGGTTTCTGTGTCCTTTGAAAAACACATCTCCTGCTTCCTCATAAATGCTCATAGCAAAGCATGGGTCATTCATCCTCAGGGCTGTCTTTACTGCTGCCTAATCATTTGTTTATGGAGAAAAAAGTTATCATAGCAGCTGATAAAAAAATCATAAATGTATATGATATGGCAATACGTTTCTTTTTAGACTAAAATAAGTTAAAAAAAAATGTCTTTTTTGTGGAATATTTTTCCAATTGATATGCAAAACTGATAACACTTATCAATAAATAATTTTAACTTTTGCAATACCCTACTTTGATCCTTTGTCTTACCTGTAGGTACATGTCAGCCAGTTCATCTTCATGGATCAAATAGTAGATACGGCCCACTTGCAGCCATGTCTCTGACTCTTCTAGTCTTTTCCCCAGATCTATGGAGATCCTTAAGCTTTGCTTTGAGTAATCAAGTGACTTCCTTGATGACCTGCAGTGATTTTTATAAACAAATTGCTTTTGAAATTCAAATGGATCAAGTTTCAAAGTATTGACAGTAGTACTATATTGTGTTGTATGTGTGGATTACATTAGCTCTTACTTCTCCGTGTTGAGTGAGAGATAGAGGTTGCTGAGGAGTTCCAGGTACTCTCCTTCTAGCTGTTTATTTTTTAGCATTCTGCACAGCCCCACACAGTGCTCATAGTAAACAATACACTGTCCATACAGCAGCAAGTCAGCGTAATGCCGACTTAGAACTTTTGCCACAACCATTTGACCTGCATTTGAAAAGAATTGTGTTATTATTCTTACACTATAAATTAAATACTGGCATAAAATCAATTCTCTGTTTATTTAGAAATTAGGTTTGTGACACACAGAAGGTCTAAAACATCTGACTCCAAAAAGCATTTAGACACTTTTGGACAGTTAAGTCATATTTAAAAATATTTCACTGCATTATTACTGATTGCATCTGCAAACAAATGATGCTGGAGAACCAAATCACTTTTGAGATTTTAATTTTTAAATTTAACCAATTGGACTATTGGACAATTGGTTCCCCACAAGTTCAAACCAGACGTGATAGTAGAATATTCACAGGTGCAGTTAATCATACTAATAATGAACATGTTCCAGAAGTTTTGACAACCTGAAAGTGTCCAAGACCTTTTGCGTTAATTTATGTTTATATTTTTCATATTTTAAAACCTAACAATCTTTATTTCACGAGTTCAAATTAAATGCATTTTGTGAAATGTTTTGAGTGGAAATTATGATTGTGCTATATTTCACAAATGCCATTTACAACCCCAAATCAGAAAAAGTTGGGACAGTATGGAAAACGCAAATAAAAAAAGAAAGTAGTGATTTCTAAATTTACTTTGACTTGTATTTCATTGCAGACAATATGATCACAAAATATTTCATGTTTTGTCAACTTCATGTCATTTGTAAATATGCATCCTTTCCTGTCATTCAGACCTGCAACACATAAAAAAAAAAGTTCGGACAGGAACTTTAGGGCTAGTAATGAGGTAAAATGGTTAAATTATGATGTGATTTGAAACAGGTGATGTCAACAGGTGATTGTAATAATGATTTGGTACAAAAGCAGCATCCAAGAAAGGTCTAATCCTTTAGGACCAAAGATGGGCCGAGGATCGCCAGTTTGCCAACAAATACGTGAGAAAATTATTGAAATGTTTAAAAACAATGTTCCTAAAAGAAAGATAGAAGAGATTTGGATATTTCACATTCAACAGTGCATAACATAATTAAAAGATTCAAGGAATCTGGAGGAATTTCAGTGCGTAAAGGACAAGTGCGCAAGCCTAAGCTGACATTAAACATTACAAAGTCCTGGCTGCGGAGGAAGAGGGTACGGGTACTTGACTGGCCTGCCTGCAGTCCCGACCTGTCTCCAATAGAGAATGTGTGGCGCATTTTGAAACGCAAAATGTGACAACGAAGACCCCGTACTGTTGCCCATTTTAAGACTTGTTTGCAAGAAGAATGGGACAAAATTACACCTGAAACACTTCATCACTTGGTGTCTTCAGTCCCTAAACGTCTTTTAAGTGTTGTGAAAAGGAATGGCAACATTACAAAGTGGTAAATGCTTTACTGTCCCAACTTTTTTTGAAATGTGTTGCAGGTCTGAATGACAGGAAAGGATGCATATTTACAAATGACATGAAGTTGACCAGACAAAACATGAAATATTTTTTAAGCCAAAGTAAATTTAGAAATCACTGCTTTTTTATTTTATTCGCGTTTTCCATACTGTCCCAACTTTTTCTGATTTGGGGTTTTATTTTGAAATGTTGTTTTATAACGCAAATGCATTTATACACATGCATTATATACATTTAATTGTGGCTTACATGTGCAAATACTTTTTGGAGGCCACTGTAGGGATCAGGTATAGATGCAATCTAAAACATCAAATCTTGAACACTTACTGTGCAGATTGTTGGCACTAATAGCAATCAGGAGGCCCATCTCAAAGCATATTCTGACCTCCTGACTCCCTCCTCTATCCTTGTAGCTCCTGCCTAGCCAGAGCAGAGCCTGGACATGCTCCTGATCTGTGGGGCTCTCTGAAAGAAACTGGAATAGGTGCAGGGATTTGAGAAGGTAACACTCTGCTAGGCTTGAAGCCCCTACAGATAGAGACAAGCAACCCAAGTTAGCCAGAGCTAGTGCTTCATTACGCTTGTTTCCATTCTCTCGGGAGATCTGCAGAGCACAATGAAAGTTTCTTGCTGCCTCCTGAACTCTGCCCTGTTTGCGGAGGCATAGGGCTAGGAGATTGTAGACTACACCACGCTGTGTCGGACTGTCTGTCTCATTCAAAGACTTAAGCAGCGGGTGCAGAGTGTCCTGAGCTTGTATGGGTTCCTCTGTTAAGACCAAGAACCAGGCCAGCAGTATAGATGCTTCAAAACCCTCCTCCTCATTAATTTGACTTCCAGTTTGTGCTGCCTTATGGGCAAAGGGCACGGCCTTTTCTAGAGCTCCATGCTGCTGGTAAACACTAGCTAGGCTCAGGCACAGGTCCCTCTGAGTCTTCAGGTCTTCCCCTTGACTAGCAATGGACAAGGCCTGCTGAAGGTAAACCACTACCTGTGCAGGAAGCACGGGAGTACTTTCCTTCCAGTGAGGATTAAGCCTGGCTGAGTTTTTGATAAAGAGTTCAATTTTCTGGAATGCATCATCCAAGGAATGCTCTTGCCCTGAGTCTAGACTTAAAGAAGCTAGTGTGAGGTAGGGCAAATACTTTTTATGATAAAGCCTGCACAGCATCCAGTTGAGATCAATTGGGACAGTTGGCCTCCCATTTTCAGCAGACAAAGTCATGATAAGGAACTGAAGCCTCTCTACAAAAGGTAAAGCATCCTCTATTTTCCTTAGACGGATGAAGAGACAGATGGAGAGGTAGCATGTCCGAGCCTCTAGGTGCTTGTCTTTTTCAATTATGGCTTTGCGCATGATTGGTTTGAGCAGCTCAAACTCATCCACAGAGCAGAAGTTGTGGCAGGGAAGACACAGAATCAGAGCACTTGCCTTTTCCAGCGTAAATGGCAGCTTGTCCATCATCTTTTGTTTGAGGTAAACAGCAGTGAGATTAGTATACAGGGCAATTAGAAGTGGCTTGTCATTGAAACCATTTACAGGGACCTTTAGAGCCTCCTCAAAGTACACTCGCGCCTGGGAGAACTTCAGTTTCTTGGCACATAGGCGGCCGAGGAGGAAGCAGGCTCGCCGGTGGGCCCAGAGCATCCTGCCTTTTTTAGCTCCTTCTCAAGTTTTCCAGATGTTGAAGCACCTCGTTTTCTGGAAGGCCATTGAAGAAAGTGTCCAAGAAAGAGTAAGAAAGGTCATAAAGAGTTTCAAAAGTGTCCTGGAAATATTCCAGGTTGAGTAGGGTCAGGATTGGGTCACACCTCTCTGTCTCATCAGCCTCCCAGATACCTTCATCCATGAAGTTTGGAGGGTCTTCCTCATATTCATCCATCTCTCTGAAGGTGTCTTCCAAGCTAAAAGAGAAGATCTCAGAATCCTGGTCCAGATGATTCCGAGAGGCATAGAATGATTGCCGTGGGGATGAGTGGTATGGAGTTACATCACTCTTTTCAGATATGGTGCTCTTTCGTTGATCCACTGTAGTTTTCTGCTCTGCTGATTACACAGAGTAAATGTCAGAACTTTTGAAAGTTTACCATATAAAATAAATTAAGGAAAGGAATGTGGAAGGTATGGCCATACACTAGAATGAAGAACAACTTGGTGATTATCAATTCTATACAGCTGGTCATGGTAGTAATGTATGATAGCAGAGAAAAAACAAAAACAGTATGTAGCAACATTTCCTCATATGTTATACATAACTTTAAAAGGGGGCTTACCTGATATTGGAAGGTTTCTTATGCAAGTGAAATCAGAGTCATCAAGTCTATCTGCAGTGCGGAAGAATAATTTGATCAAAACAGGATGAAAGCACAGCACAGATTTGTCCCCACTTGAAGGGGCAGTTCATCCAAACATTCTGTCATTTACTCATCCTCATGTCTTTGTAAACCTGCATGTACCTGTATCTTTCTTCTGTGATACGGCATGAGGGTGAATAAACTGACAGAATTACATTTTTGGGTGAAGTACTGTATTCCTTTTAACAATATCAGAGGTTTCCCAGAGAGACAATGCAGAATCTCTTACCCAATCTGTACACAGTGCTTATGTCAGTGGAGAATAGATTTGCCAGTACATCAGACTGACAGGGCTCATGGCAAGGGTTAAGTTTCGACAGGGTTGCCCTTTCCTCCTTGCTCAGAAAGACCAATTGTCTATCGCTGTGCAGAGCCAACAAAGACAACATTATCAGCCACATGACTCTCATTCGGATCGCTTCATCACATCATCACATAACTCCACTAGCCCCCCTTTCAACACCCTCATCACCCCCAGCTAGACAGAGGCACATTCAACAAAGGTCAACAGAATAAAATAGCATTTGCCAGCTGGTTGCTTTCAATTGGTATGTCAGTATTGTTGAGAAGCACATTAGATGAATGGTTTTATAAAATGAAGATAAGGTCATTCGTTCAAGCACATGCTACATCTATGAATATAAATAAATACAGTTGAACTGTTTACTTACAGAGGCTCAATATTTTCAGGTTTTACATGGGCCCTGTGTACAAATCCTATCTCTCCACTGGTGAGGTTTCTTCCTATGAACATGTTCATAGTATTGAAAAGAAATCCTTCAATCTTGATTGGGTCTCCCTGACGTAATTGCAGCTCATCTTTACCCATTGGGCAGTGGTCCACTACTGCTACACAGGTCCCCACCACTGAAGGAAGCAAAAAGATAGAACAGATTTGTAGTAACAGTACATTTTAGATGTCTAATAATAAAACAAATATTCCAGGTTCAATAAAAGTTAAACTCTGCTCTAAGACTTAATGGCATAATGTTGATTACCCCCCAAATTTATTTCTATAAGTAATTATTCTGTTAAGTCTTGTCTATTATTTGTTTAAATAATTGTTATAGTATTTTAGGGATGTTGGTGTTGCAATATCATGGCAACAAATTTGTAAATTGGATTATAATTTTTATTTTTTTCACAGTAAATTCATCTTGTATATTGTTTTCGTCTTGTGGATATACTTTTGAAACAATTAGTATTTTAACATTTGTGGATTGGACCCATTCACTTCCATTGGAAGTGTACAAGTTGAAATTATATTTTGTGATAATATATTCAAATTCTGTTGACTGAGCTTTACTTGTACTGAACCCTTGAGGAATTTACGGATTTACAGATACTCACCAACAGGATGATCAAAGAGGCCTTCTGTAACTGGAATCCCTCCCGCATTTCCGGGATTTTTCTTAAGGAACCACCTAGGAAAGACAGTCTGTATTTGTAAGGGATATTCTAAAATAGTATGGTTCTGGCATGAAAACATGTGTAAAACAAAAGTAGATGTTCAACCAGACAAATCTGTTTCAACAAAAATGATTTCCAACAAAACCTCACATTTGGCTGAATGTACTTAGAAAGTCATTATCACTCACTGATAAAACGGATAAGGCAGAGGCTGCATTTCATGCACAGGAACTAGACCATGTTGACCTGTGGACAACAGCGTACCCTCCCACATGGCCTCTTGTCCTATGTCTTTCACCATGACCAAGTCATTCCTCCGGTAGGTCAGCTCCTCTTCCTCCTCTCTGCAGTCACTGTTGTATAAAGTCTTGGCAAAGAATGTACCTGAAACAATAATGAAGCTGAGTCACTAATTATTCCTGTTTCATTTTCTTCAGAAGGTTCCATACATGTCAAATTCAGATACTATATTTACTGAAAAAACTCTTTCTCTACCTCTTTTTCTTTTAAAGTGGATTCATAAACAAGTGAACACCAAGGAAGAAAAGAACAGTTTGTCACATAAATCGTTTTAAATATGGTTATGTCTGCCTTGAGGCTGTGGCCTTAAGTAGAGGGCATAATCAAATACTAAAACTATATACAGCCAGAGGAGACTTTATACAAATGAGGTAGGTTACACTGTAAAAGTAATGATTCTTAGAAGCAAGATATTTTGTATGTAAACAAAACTCAAGGAAATGTTGAGTCTACAAAATGAAAAACATACCCTCTCCTCTTTGAAAACAAAGACGGGAGGGTAATCTGTAATCACTTCACATTTTTATCCAATCTTGTTTTCTACTGATCTGACCTGAATCAATTAGGCATCAATGTGCCAGTAGTGGACTTAAGAACAGAGACTGGAGATGAGTAAATCAATATAGTCTTATCAGTTTCTATTTACTGTTTGGTTAAAGGTGATTTTGTTGATTGTTAAGAAATCAGCAAGTGGATGCTCCTCACCTTCCTGCAGCAGAAGTCCTAAGTAAAGTGTAGCTAAGTGGTCTTCATCCACTGTGACACAGATCTCAACATCTCTCAGCAATGCCGGGTCCAGCCAGAAGGACTGGTCACAGAGAAAGTTTTCAAGACATCTTGCTACATATCCTAGAATATAATAGTTTTACTTGTTAAGCTATGATAGTACAAGGAATAATATACTGTAGAACAGGGGACCCCAATTGTTCCTGGAGATCTACCTTCATGCAAAGTTCAGCTTCCACCCTGATCAAAAAAGCTAATTTAAGATCTTCAGGAGCAAGTGGTAGTTGCAGACAGGTATGTTGGATCACGGTTGAATCTGAACTCTGCCGGTAGATAGATCTCAGGAAAAGGATTGTACACCCTTGCTGTAGAAGTACCAGGATGTTAGTTTCATTGATACTAACCAAGTGCCAGGTAAGTGGAGAACTTCCAGATCTCCTCGACAGTCTTAAAGGTGATGACAAAGCTGTCTTTCTCAGCATGAATGGACACTAGTCGAGCAGACAGATCCTGTGTGTATAGTATCAACAAAAACTTAATGTAATGAAATATCTTGCGTAATCAATAGTAATAAGTTCATCAGTGGTGCCAGTTCATGTTTTGCAAGGATATTTCCATGTCTGACCTTGAAGAGCTGGGCGACATCCTGACTGTTGCTCTCTACTACTCGGAGTCTGGTACGTAACGCCTCCTGAAGCTCACCATCAGATGATACACTAGACCGTCGCCTCCCGCTAAACAACAAAACAACATCTCCAAGAAGCAAAAGGGAATGGAGTTAAGTATACACCACAAAGAAACCAAAATTTATGATCAGTTGCATTAGCAGTAACAGGAATGCTGTACAGTATGTGTTATGTTGAGTGTGATTATTTACTGTTGAACATTACAATGGAAGTATGCTTAACAAACCAATA
This sequence comes from Gobiocypris rarus, assembly GCA_023029165.1. NCBI lineage: Eukaryota > Metazoa > Chordata > Actinopteri > Cypriniformes > Gobionidae > Gobiocypris > Gobiocypris rarus. The sequence continues at coordinate 30,133,635 of CM040932.1, forward strand.
GGATTTTTTGCAGGGACAGCACTAAAGCGACCACATCACTAAAAAAAGACCATTAGGGCAAAGGCTGAGTGTAGACATTAAGGAAGCCTGGCAATAGTTGTGAAAGTATGCTTAAGAAGTGTAGCCATTAAAGGCCATTATGGAGATGGAGGCCATTATTTCCATGCAGATCTACAGGACACAGAGATCCATGCTGCAGATACCTTGAGAGAAGCGTTCTCCTGCTGAAGATACTGTGCTGCTTCCACTGAATGTTTCCTTCCTCTTCCAGTAAATCTCTCTGCTTCTGCCTTCTGCCTCCACCTCCACCTCGGCCTCAGCCTCCGCTTCCTCATCTCCAATTCCAAAACAAAGGAAACTGGGTTCAGCAGAGCTTTACAGAATTCAACTGCAGTTGGTATGTAGTTCAGTGAACTTTAATCGTACATCAGGTTTATGACCGTTTATGGTTAATCAGTAAACTTACAGAAAAGCAACGCTGAATGACCGAAGAGTGTGCATTACTGAATAATTAAGGTAGAAGTAGAAGGTTTCCTCTGTCTAAAGTTATGCACTTCCCATGTTTGAATATAAATGGCCATCAACATATAGTAGTTCTTCATTCCACGATACAGTTGGTGCTAATTAGCATGTATATTACAATATACGAACTGTGTTTCTGTTTACAAGCTCATAAAGTTGTGGACATAAACAGGAAGTGCACGCCATATCATAATGGCTCTATAAATATCAGCCAGATGGCTTAAATAATAGCCTCTTCCTCATCTCCGAATGAGTATGACCTTCCCAGATTTGTGCATTGAAAAGAGGGAATGTTCCAAATAGTTGCATATCATTTATTAAACAAAAACACCAAACTAGGATGTTGACTGTTTATTAGTACTAATTAATGCCTTTATTTTTTATGACTATATTCTACATCCTTAATTCTACCCAATTCCTACCCCATACCTAAACTTAACTACCTTATTAACTATCAATAAGCAGTAATTATGAGTTTATTGAGGCAAAAGTCGTAGTTAACGCTTAGTTAATAGTGAAAATTGGACCTACTTTAAAGTGTGACTCACATTTATAATAGAATCATGTAACTCTCTGTCCCATTGACTATTTTATAATTATATTTAAACATTGCTATTACTGAAACACTCATGCTTGACTCAAGAAATCCTCTTACCAGCAGTCATGGCGTCATTGGGCGGAAAGAGCTCACTGACAGCTGCTAAAGTGTATGGAGGGTCATTCCATAAGGCATCAAGCTCAGCAGGTGATATTTCTATTGAAAGGGAGGGTGATGTTTAGGGGAGTGTTATTAAATTAGCTTTATGACAAGCTGAAGCTTTTAGTGTAAATGCCTAATCAAACTGACATGATAGAAGACAAAATTACAGCCTTCAAATATTGAAAACGTGCAAAACACAGACCAAAATCTTAGAGAGGAGATGGCCACATGCAAACAGTCAGTGACAAACATAGCACAACATCATTAGCCCTCATATAGAATCAGGATAAAACTTGGCAAGAGAAATATTAAAAACCCTTATGGATTGTCAATACAATTGCCTGTCATAAAAGGACAGTATTTGCTAGGTATTAGTCAACAGCTGCTAGTAAATGATCTAAAATCACACAAGCAGCAAAACAATATACAAGTAACTCACACAGCAACATAGTACAATTAGTTACCGCAATCACAGCATTACGCACAACAACAAGGCACACAAACTGCCAACTAAGGGAAGTACACATCCTGCATTACCTTCATGGGTAAATGTATTACCCATGACTGACAGAAACACTGTGATGTCTCCCTGTGAAAGTTACTCTTTCTTCTCATTGCAAAAATCTAAATCCAGGGTGGGACCAACCTGAAAACGAAAAGCAGTTTCTGAGGCATGGAATTGGACAGCAGCAGCAGCATGCCATGATGTACACAGCCAGCTTCCAACACTGGTTCAATAGTGCCCGCTCGACGGTAGATCCACTTATCGATGGAGTCACTCCTCTCCCTCTCTCTCTTCCTTTCCATTTTCCTCTCGAGCATAAACCGCACTCTCTCTACCGCTCATTTCTAACTTCCATCTATTCCGTTCTCTCCCCTTTCCTCTCTGCGTCCACTCCGCAGATGAGGGAAGCACTCTGAAGCACTGCTGACATGTTTGTGTGGGCTGGTCAGTGCCTCTCTGTGCCAGGGGTTCTTGTGAAAAGTGAGAGCGGCAGCATTCTCACAGCACTGAGCATACAGGGACAAAAGGCCCAGTGAATTAATAGGCATTGCTCACAGCTATTTATTTACTGGTACTAAATTGTACTTTTCTCTTTTGTCCTAGATGTTATAATATTAGGGATTACACAGGTTGACCATTCTAACATGTCTCAGCCCTCTTTACGTCTGGCATCATTACTTTGGCCATTTCTTTCATTGCAAAGTTCTAGGGTGTGTGTAGATTTTAAGAAATTGTTCCTTTTTACAGGAAACAAAAGCTAATGCAGGTTACCTACCCTGTTCAAAAAGAAACTTAAACCAGTGTATCTGAAGACCTGTCAATACAAATGTTTAAGATCTGCTGATGTTGAAGGTATTTTCTATTATGGACTAGCCAATTGAATAAAGGCGTTTTAAGTCTTCCAGTTGAAGAGCCACTGATAGCTAGAGAATTTGATGATTGAGCATCACTCCAGCAATTTGGTTACAGCTTTTGTTAAGAATGTTGTTAAGAATGAGGTTTTTAAGAAGCACCCTTTGGTGTATCAAAAAATGTCAAAAAAATGGCTAACATATTCAAATCATATTGATAAATTATTCTCAGTCTTTTTAATGTGATTGTCTCAACTGGATTGAATGTGTCTCCCTGTCACCACTACTGTCTCTTGTCTCAAGGATTAACAAAGAGGGTACTTATGTATACAGAATAATCTTTCTCATGTTATTGTTTTATAAAGAGAGAACTCAGTCCGATTCTAATTGAATCTGTGGAGATCTTGTGAGTCTGAGCAGCTGTAAACAGCCAGGAGGAATTTCTCAGCATACCTCCTTAACTCTCATAGAGCATCTCTCAGTGGCCTTAACAGAAAATTGAAGGCATTCATAATCAAGTGTTTTGCTGTGGGAACACCCACTCTGTGAATGATACATTGTCTTTAACTAAAGACATTTCTTTTAATGTACATTTTCTGTTAAAATTATTTATCTCTTACAATATAATACAGTTTGTGATAGCATTGTGATATGTACATTTAAATAACAATAAATGGGGAATGTACTACTTATGTTTTGTTAATGTACCTCCAGATACATTACATGAATTAATTAAATGTTGCATACATTTGTGAAAATTTTACTTTTGTGGCCACTGAAATATTTGAAAAGCATTTTAAAAGCTGTGTAAACCATTTTAAAAGAAGTGAATAATACATGTTATTGTAATTGTAATAACTTTCTGTCACTTTCAATAAGCAATGTGCTGCCAAGCTACAACAAAGAAGTTGAATGGCCCCATGCACTAGGGATTGTGCAGTTATCGGTGTCTCTCTGGGTTACTGGTTCAGTGTGTGGATGTCAGTGAAAAGAACCGTGCAGATTTGTAACCTGAGTAAAGGGTTTAGACTCTAAGTTTAGAATGTCGCCCAAGCCCAAGCAGCACATGCTGGTACTATTAAACTGGGCGAAATTCAAGTTCTTAGTGAACAAACTGGTATATTGTTAGAGAAAAAACAAGTTCTACATTTTAAAAGACAGACTCATAGAGAGACTACAAGTGTACAAGATAAGAGACAGCCAAGAGTCTCAACAACTATTTAAAAAATAGATATACTATAATTCAACCACTGTCCTATTTCGATTGAGTAGTCACCCACACACAGATTAGTTTCTGAGAGAGCATACCTCTGTCCTGCTGACTCCCGGCTGTGTGTTCGTTCCTCATAGATCTGTCAGTATGTGCTCTATGGAGTTGGCGAAAAGTTCCTTTTAAACTGACTAAAACTAACCATCATAGTCCATAAAACTCCTGTATGGCATGGGATGTGTGTGTGTGTGTGTGTGTGTGCATGCGTGTGCCCTTGTGGCACAAGTTTAGAGCTTTAGCCGAAGGAAGTATGTAAACTCCTCCCCTAAATGATATGTTTTTTTTCTTTCTCTCAGTTTCTCGTTTTCTCTCTCTCTTTGAGCCCAGCCCTCTCACTCCCCTGCTGTGTTGGACTCTAGGTCAAGTCAGAAGGTCTTCAATCAGTTGTTAAGGTGTTAGATAATCTTCAAGCAAACATAAGGTGTTAGATAATCTTCAAGCAAACACTCTCAAATGAATGACTCAGCAAATATAGAATATCTTTCTACTTTATGTCTAATCAGATTGATGAATCCAACCAGTTGTCTTAAAAAAAAATTAAAAAAAAGGAAACGAAAAGCAAATGCTTTTTTCTTTGATGGAAAAAAGTAATCCTTCTGGTCTGACTTGTTTTTCATAGAGCAAAACAAAATGCCTCTAGAGTCCCTATCAACTTCATTACAATCATACGCCCTCTTGCACACATTCCAAAGGTGCTTTCTACAGCATATCCAGACGAACGTCCAGACAAACACTGTGCATTCCCACCATGCTCTGAATTAAAGATAGCAAGTAAAGATCTTAACATTTACCTTTAAATCACTATTATTTATTTTTCCAATAATTCCCTATGCTTCTCCTTTGGCTGATCTCCTCAGTAGGTCGGATAACAGACTGGGCTTTGGCTCATGCTAGTCATTTCTTGCTTTTCTCTCCTGGTTAAATATAAACCATGGGACAGACTCCAGGTTCTACAGACTGTTGTTGAGCCATTACAAAAGTCACCCTGAGAAAATATATGGGGAAGGACATGTGATTAGCTGATTGGTCTGTGAAAGAAGGCAGTATGTACACTATGGTGTGGCTAATTCCTGCCACAAGTCTCAGATGTTCTTGTTAAATGGATTAAATACCACATCAATGAAAGAGAATCAAAACCCCCACACTGTTGGAGCCAGCAGGCCATGTGCCCAAACCATAGTCACGGCATTAGCATGGCACACAAGACAAGCAGCTGATGGTTTCCACAAAGGCAGTTCACTGACTCAGTGAACTCACATTGGGCTAGTATTATCAAAAATTATCAAATAACAACTTAAATATGGTCAGTTTGTGTTTATCATATACGTCACAATGTGAAGTGAATAACACTGATTATCTCTTCATCACGGCACCTGTTAGTGGGTGGGATATATTAGGGAGCAAGTGAGGGAGTTTAGTGTTGGACAAATTGTGATGGCTAGAGGACTGGGTCAGAGCATTTGCAAAACTGCAGCTCTTTTGTTCCCGGTCTGCAGTGGTCAGTATTTATCAAAAGCGACCAAGGAAGGAACAGTGGTGAACCAGCGACAGGGTCATGGGCTAAGGCTCACTGATGCACGTGTGGAGTGATAGCTGGCCCATGCGGTCCGATCAAACAGACGAGCTGGTTCTGATAGAAAGCTTGGGTCCTGCCATCCATGTGTATGTTACTTACGTACCACCTACCAAAGCATTGTTAAAGATTATTTAGAAACTAATATTTCAGTCAGTGATTTGTACTTAGGAGTTATAAACAAATCATTGTTTGGGCCACAAATTGGATGAAATGATTCACCCACCAATTAGACTGATTAGGTTCCTGAAACGAACAGCTCACTTTTGGCTCGCATTATCATTAAAGAATAACTTAAATATTGACAGCTTTTGTTTAGTATACATTACAATGCATATTTCACTACTCAGGGTAGACCTATATAATTATGTTGTTAACTTGTTATCACTGACACTGGTTCACATTTAAGTTTCATTCCATTTCATTTTCTGGGTGACTGAACAAATAATAATAATAAAATAAAAAAAACAGACATTCTGACATGGAACACACCTTTTAATGTAGATAGCATTGTTTTTCTGAGAAACAAGTGTGTGAACTTAGCATGTTTCCTAAATACCTGCAAACATATATAATAGTATTTTTATGCTTTAGTACAGTCTAAAAATTAAAGGGTTACTTCAGCATTCAGTATTAAGCTTTGTATCAGTAGAAACCCGTAGGCTACTTTCTCCCCTCATAACACCCTGAGACGAGAGAATTCTGTATTTTATGTCTGGAAAAATTCCTCCGATGATGCAAATATCTTCATTTTGGGTCATCGGAGGAGTTTTTGGCCAGAGGCTAAAGACTACAGCCAGCAGTGGGCACTATTTCCGCATGTTTTCAACATCGCACTCCCAGCACTCGGCCCGCGGAGCTGCGGAGATTCATGTAAACGGAGCGGTGGAGAGCAAAGTGAGTGTTTCAACTTTTCTAATTAATTCCTATGAAAGTTAAGCTTCCAAAGACATGAACTGAACACGCGCCAGACTGATCACGCGCTGTGAATGCAGCCAGCCGCGAATCCCGTGATTACCTCACCTCATGTGATGTAATCTGACTCCTGCTGTGTTTGTGCAGTGACACTCAATCGGCTCACTCACATTATAACAGACACGTCCAGTTTTTCCAGTCTCTAACTGAACTGATTTTAGAAAAATGAACGCGTGGGCAAGTGATCCAGTAATCCAGTTGCCGTGCATAGAGTGGCCTCGCAGGGAAGCGAAGCAAGTGCATTCTGGGAGTTGTTGTCTTTCATCCCCATGAGACAAAAATACATTTAGTCTTTTCTCAGTCTAGAAGGCACCACATTCAAAAATAATTTCATATTTCTAATACATAAATGACCCAGTTTAATACAGATTAATCTTCCCAGTGCTGATTTACCCCTTTAAATTCTGCACTTTTTTTGGAATATTAAATTATTTGTTTCACAGGTGAAAGTAAAACGGGTTTGGAATGACATAAGGATACTTGAATTTTTGAGGCGCTCATCCTTGAAAATACCTTTCGTACAAACTGCATTTTGTTTAGCAAAAACTAATAAAGCTCTGGCTCTAAATATACCTCAGGGCAGCAAACAGGGGGTAGTTCAGGGAGGCACTGCGTTCTGGTGCCCCTTTGTACCAGTGCCCTAAGGAAGAGCAACTTCCTGTTGTTGTGGACTCTGTCATATTTCAGTACAATGGTAAATCCAGTAACCTGATTAACAGTACAGCCCACGACATCCGCTGAAAATACACATTGTACAGATTGCATTGTGTGCACACTCCAGTAAAGATATGCAGGCTGTAAAATCAAAGCTATGCAGGTTATAAAATGATATGAAACACAGCTGAGAATAAAATAGATCTCATAGATGATCCCTAATTATGTGGGGTGAGTCAGTACGTTTAATTATGCTCATTTAATCATTTCAAGTGATAAATGGCACATGCCTAACAAATAACTGATATCTGGCTAGTGGTTTGACCTACATAGACTTTCTAACAGGTGATCAGAATAAACATAAAAATGAAATGTGATATGTAACAACATATCTAGGAAGTACTCCTTTCATACAGATGGTAGGGGAGTGAAGAAGTGCTGATGCTATGACAGGCAGAACAATGCTGACTGCTACACTGTCTGTCTCAGACACTAACCTTATGGCCCTGTCAAAATATCTGACTGTCAGACCGAGAGCACTGCATGGTCAGGCAAAGAGAGGAGAGAGGCAAAGAGAGCAACTGGAGTTAGATAGACAGACTGAGAGAGGAAGAAACGTAGAGTGTGCGAGGCGCCTGTCACATCCCCCCATTGTGCAGTTTCCTCTTGGCCCTTGTTTTTGTAAACACACATGTCAGTAAAATACTCGTAACACTAAGTTAGGACACACAAAAGAGAACGATCTGCAAATAAGAGACTTCCTGTTAGATCCAAATGCCTGTCAGCCTTCACGTGGGCTGGGGCTTTTTAGTATATAGAATAATATTGGGGGGGATTTATGTGATTTATAACTTTTCTAAATATCACTGTTGTAGTACTGGAGACCAGTCTTGGTCTTGAGACCGGTTTTAAGACAATTTTTTGAAGGTCTTGACCACATTTGTACTCGGTCTTGTCTCGATCTCAGACTTAGAGGACTCTGGATTTTCAAGACCAGTCAAGACCACAACTGCTAATATGAATAAAATTGCAGTGCATTGTCTGATTTATTTATTAATGTCATTAATGTAATTCATTTGATTGGTAACAGCTCTATATAGTGTCTTATTCTAGTTATATGTATTGATAAAAAATAAGTCATTTCTCAGCCAGTAATGTGGATCTTTATGAATTTAAGGAGTGCTGGTCTTGACTCTGTCTCGTCCTGCCTTGGTCTTGGTCTTGTTATGGTCTCAACACACATTGGTCTTGGTCTTGTTATGGTCTCAACACACATTGGTCTTGGTCTCGGATTAGGTGGTCTTGACTACAACACTAAATATCACTGGTGTAAAGTTAATCATACGGTTTCTTATATCTTTGTTATCTACAGTATATTAAGAGTGAATCTATTTTTCTTTCAGAAAGGATTGAATACTGTGTTGATTAGTGAGGGTGTGCAATACGCACAAGACATAAAGTGATGAAAGAGTGACTACTAGTGTACATCAAGAGTAAAATAAATGGCAGATTGCCAAGGAAGAGGTTTTCCTCACTAACCTTGATTTGAAATTACTTTAATAGCAAATATGTCAACGTGAAGAAAAACTTAGGAATCTGTAAGTTAAGTGTTTTTTTAAGGTTACTATTCTGTGCAGTTAACAATGCCTTCATCATTTTGTCTTGAGCATCATGCTACACTTTGTTATTTTTTGACGTAAAAATTGATTAGCCTACATTGGTTACATTTAGCATAGCGTGGTCACGTTTCTTTCTCTGGAACATAATTCAGCTCCAAACGGGCTACTTATTGTCATAGTAAGAAGCTTGGGCAGATTCCCAAAGTAAGCCAATTTGTCTACTGTAGCCTATTTATTTACATTGTATTTTTTTCTAAGTTTGCATTAGAGGGCGCTATACATCCATTTACAGTAAATGCGGTAATCAGTGAAAACCCACCCTACACTTCAACTTTCCCCCTGCATGACCTCACACCTCAAATCCGCTGCAAACGACAAAACCAATGCGTTGCCATTATAATCATCAAATCTGTTTTCCAGAGCTGCGCGCTTGCAGTGTAGATGGGTGTGAGGAAACACGCTGCCTGCGCTCGCTTGCCAGTCCTCTGCCTGACGTCACCCCGGCGCGCGCTTCCATAGATGCGAGCGCGAGAGTACAGTGACAGCGCCTCGTCCACTGTACGCAACACTGCTCAGCACTATCTCAGGCTATACTCGAGAAACGGCAGCAGATCATGGAATGTGACTAGGCAACATTTCGCTTTATTTGAAGCCGGTCGTCCGCCCTGCACTCACGGGGTGCAATACTTTAAGCCCACCGTTCCCATTATTAACCAATTGACCACTACCCTCCTGTGATCCGTGAATCACATTGGGAGCTTTAACATTTGCATTAATTATTCCTCGAGTTTTATCCCACTCTTCGACTCTGACTACAAGCTGAGGCTCAATAACTGGATTTTATCGGTGGAACAATAGGCGACTGCTGTTGTCTGGATATTAAAATTTACTCTTGGATTATTGTCTCAGCATCATGAGCACGAGTGGTGAGTAAATTTTTGCCATTGTTACCTTGGTCTAATTGCAAAGATTAATGATATACTAATGCGAAATAACCGAAGCAGATAGAAATCTAAATTGAATGTAAAATAAATAAACTTTATCTTGACCTTGTAAAATTAGAGCAGTTTGTTTTATTTTATGTTCATCTCTTGCTCCTGACATGTCCCAAATACATTCTCACTGAATCAGGTATTTGGAATAATAATAATATTAATAGTAGCCTAATAATAAAAAATAAATAATAGGCTATTAATAATAATACTTATTATTATTTATTCTTCATTTAAATATAATGATATTTGATCAACAACAGCAATAACATTAATGATAATATTTATTAATAATTATTATTATTCAGAGTTACAAATGAGTCTTGTGCTCAGGATTGATAAGAAGGGCTGTTATTCCTTTAAAACTGACTTTGGTCATCAAATAAATTGTTTAGAAGTTGATATTTCAACTATATGTTTGACTGTTTTGCTCAAACTGAACTGAACTGAACTGAACTGAAAAGGTTGTAGAAAATGATCCTGACAAAATATGCCAATTTGGAGATCAAACGTCTTGTGAAGGATGTTATAAAAACTTAGACATACTCTGGTGAAGAGTGGGTAAAGTTTGGTGCCAGTCAGATATGCTTGGTTGCATTCATATAGCTCTCATCCAATCATAAAAGTATTAATACAATCATTATTACTAATCACATGTAGAAATCTGTCAAATGAAAAGACGCACACCAACAGAGAATAAACGACAGAGAGGTGGCCAGTGCGAGATCATGCTCTCCTTAGTGGCGTGTGCTTCAGTCAGCTGATGTTGCAAGGGAAGGGCATGACCACTGCATCTCATAATGATCCTTTTATGGGAAAAGTTCAGCAGAAACTTATAAGAACAGAGTTGTTTTCCTGTTTGTTTGTGCCTACTTGTCAAATGTATCGCTGCTCTGTGATTAGAAATAGTTCACATTCTTGGAGCAAGCCGTTAAATTGCATTCTCAGCTGATGAGCGGACGGACAAGCTTTGCCCACATGTTTCCCACTATCTGAACTAATCCACCCTCTATTTTCCCCTTAGTTCAGGACACAGTTCACAGCACCAGCCCACTCTGATAAAACAATGTCACATCAGCCAGTTGAGCTTGCCTTATTCACTCTTTCAAAGCGTTTTGCCTGTCAGCTGGGGATGGGGCTGCTACCAGCGTGCTGCCGTATGGAGAGCGAGTGTTTTCAGATGCAGACAGATGGCAAGGGTTGTGTCTCATGGCAAAAAAGGACTAGCTGGAGAGCTACCAACAAATGAACAGGCATGCCTGGTCCACAAGAGACCTGGAGTGTTTTGCAGAACATGCACGTAAAGTTCATGAAATAATCAAACAATTTTGACTTTGCAAATAGATATGCTCTTTTTTCAGTAGAAATTGCTCAACTGAGGTGTCAAACTTACCTGATATAGCCACTCATGCAGACACATGGCATTTGAATGGAGCAGTTGCCGTGCACAATGGCGTGTTGAACACTACATTGGGCATGATAGCCTTGAGCCAGTGAAAATGCTGAGCAATTACACAGAGGTCACTCGGTCTCTCTTCATTTGCTGCTCCCTACATTTCTTATGGTCAACTGCCATTATCATCTGCCCTCTATTTTCTGCACCACTGAGAGAACAGACAGACAAAAGAGTAGCGGAATGCTCCCTCAATCTATTTTCCAATCCCTGTGCTCTCTGTCTTTCTTTTCTCTTTGTTCTCTTGCTTTCAGCAGAGTGAATATCAAAGATTTCTGTGCCTTAAAGATTCTAGTAAATGATAGATCGTGATTGCTTATTAGGAAGGGTGTAGGAAGAAAAGGAGAGTGGGGGTACATAGCCTGGCTCATGAATATTATTTAGGTGATGTAACAGTCGGTCAATGAATATGACTGTGAGTCCAGCCTAAGGTTCCTGAAGTTGTCCTACCCAGCTCCTCCTGTGTCAGCATTCACGACTCAGCATCCCTCACATCAATCACACGCTAGCACACACATTTACAGAATTGCCTCTGTCACCACTGTCCTGTCATGCCAGCCCTGTGGAGAGCAATGAGGTGGAACCCGGCTCCCCTTCAGTGTTCAGACCTCGTCAATACCACTTTCCATACAACAGTTTTCTGTAACCGCAGCACCCTTTTTTATCCTTTACAGCCATCTTTAAAATGAATGCACTTCTTTCTGTTGACATTAATGGAGTTTGAGATTATAAAATGAGCATGAATCAATATTAGGAACAAACAAAAGTAATTTAATTAACTGTCATGCTATTAGCATATATAATACGTTTAGTTTGTGTTATGTGCTCATAAAAGAAAACATTGGATTAATTTACTGTCATTATGATAAAGCCTGTTATTAATCACAAAACTGCTTTATAAATTAGGTTTAGCCTATATGCCGGAGTGATTTGAAAAGTGTGAAGGGATTGAGTATTATTTAAGTGACTTAAAGTTCGCTCAGTAGTACACTTTTTAAGATAGCGTTTTTAATTTACACAAAAGGTTATTTATACTGGAATCTTTAGAGAACTGCTCACTAAAAACACACAGTGTCAGCTCATGTTCAACTCATGTTAATCTTGAGTAGTACTGCTTCCTTCATATCTCCCATCTAGTCTTATATTTATAAAAGACAGATACAGTATACAATTTTTTCTGAAAACAGCTGAAATCGTGGAGGAGTGCTGGGTGGAGCTATAATGTTAACATTATGCACTTACGTACTGCGCTGATTGCCAACAAAACACAGACATTTGATGCGGTTTCACTCACTGGTTTCGACTGCTTCGGAAAAACAAACTGCATCCACTGTTTAAGACTGGGTTATTTTGGAAGCTGAACAAGGTTATCTTTCCCACACAACCAGAAACACACTTCTTTAGTGACATCTGTGGTCTAAAAACAAAATGCCAGCGCTGCTTACGGCATCCGTAACCCGAACGAAGCTCGTTGATGTGTGCTCATCCGGGAGAAGTGCCCATACAAGGGGTCAAATCAGGCCCATACTCGAAAAAAACTTTCCGAAACTTATTCAAATCCGGAAGGAGTGTATTTGACACAGAAATACTCTGTTATAAGTCCATTTTTGAAATTTCCAACTCTTCAACAGTGTTAATAAGTCTGAATGCATGAAATAGCATTATATCCCACCTTTAAGGGTATAGGTAAGTGGGTGCTAGATTAGAGTACCACCCAGATCTTTTTCCCCACGTGGTGGCTGAAACCCTTAAAGGGTTAGGTCAACCAAAAATGAAAATTCTGTCATTAATAACTCACACTTACATCGTTCCAAACCCACAAGACCTTCGTTCATCTTAAAAACACAAATTAGGTATAATAATTAGATATTTTTGATGAAATCCAAGAGCTCTCTGACCCCTCGATAGACAGCAATGTAATTAACACTTTCAAGGCCCAGAAAGGTAGTAAATACATCGTTAAAATCATCCATGTGACTCCAGTGGTTCACCTTAATTTTATGAAGCGACAAGAATACACAAATACAAACTAAAATAACGAATTTATCCAACAATTTCATTCTGGCCTGTGTCAGTCTCCTACACAGTTTACGTTTGTAGTAAAGCTCGTGGAAGGAAGGAGGCGGGAACCTGCGAACATTCAAAAATACTTGAATAACTGAATAAACCAAACAAAAGTAAATCGCGGGCAGCCCCTCACGGACGACTGCCCGCACACACATACCAAAACATAAACAAAACTCAAAATAAAGTCCAGGCCTGGTCCTCTCTCGCCCTTCACTGGTATCGCCAGCCCTTTTATGCCTCCGAGCTCCCTCATGAGAGGACCTCGAGACCGGTGTGCCTCGCTGCAGGTGACGTAATGAACGTCAGTCACACACCGGTCTCGACTCGCTCCTCCCATGTCACTCGTTCGTCCACCTCGCCACAACGTTGTAAATAGTCAGCGTCGCCACTCCCACCATGCACATGACCCGCTGTGCGTAGGGCACCAAGTGCTGAGGGGGCACCAAATGAAGACCCCCCCCCCTCCCCCTTTAATTCACCTCTCTATAAAGTAACGAATAAGAAGAGGCCGCAACGACCGCATGCCGCCACAGAGGAATAGACCGCACGCTGCCAGAGAAGAAGAGACCGTGCACCAGTATATCACCCCCTTCCTGTAGTCCTGGTTGTAGTAGGAACAAGCCAAGAGTGAGGAGTCAGGGTGGTGGAGGAATGCTGAAAACTGCAGAGGAATGTCAGTGGGTCGACATATATATAGGCTTCCTCTCATGTTGATAGGATAGATGTGGTAATTGCTGATGACGAGTTGTTTTGGATAGATCATTTGAACGTGCTCCTTCTGAACTTTGTTAATAAAACATAATTTCTAGGCCTTAAAAGTGTCATTTTTAAGAGTCAGAGAGATCTCGGATTTTATCAAAAATGTCTTAATTTGTTTTCCGAAGATGAATGAAGGTCTTACGGGTTTTTGAACGACATGAGGGTGAGTAATTAATGACAGAATTTAAATTTTTGGGTAAACTAACCCTTTAAAATGTAATAATTAATTCATTGTATTATTATTATTTATTTATTTATTTTTAATTATTATTATTGTAGGTTACAAACTTAAAAATTGTCCAGTTCCCTGTTCAAATATTACGCTTTATACATCTGCCTTGATGTTACTCTGTAGTATCTATCTGCATAATGCATAAGCTCTACCTGGGAGTTGATTTGATCTGAGCTAGTGTGTCAGCAGACGTAGACCCACTATGGCACCATAAACACACTCTCATCCCATCTGGAGTGCAGTCCGGCTCAGCGTCAGCACCCATTTGTCATTCTTGTAGCCCAACGTTGTGATTTAGCAGCACTGGGAACAAAAGAGAAACACCATCATGATAACACTTGTCAGGGTTGAATTTCCTACAGATCCTTTCTAAAGATTTAATTCTCCATGCATTTCCCCTGGCTTACATTTACAGGGCAATGTGTTTGATGGAGCTCTTTCTATAGGACCATGTAGATATGAAAGCCAGTAGATTGACACGGAGTGGCTTTTCACTGTCGGTCTAATAGAACGTCTGCAAGGCACATGCTATAGAGAGTTTTTTTTTTTTTTTACAAACAAAGAGTAGTGCTTGTAGTGTCTGGATGTGCTGACTGGATTGTGGCTCCTTGCTATTATAACAATGGAAAAGAAAATGCTTCTTAATGCTACTTTAACAGCTTTGACAAACAGATACAGGTCCTTCTCAAAAAAATAGCATACTGTGATAAAAGTTCATTATTTTCCATAAGGTAATGTTAAAATTTAAATTTCATATATTTTAGATTCATTTCACACCAACTGAAATATTTCAGGTCTTTTATTGTTTTAATACTGATGATTTTGGCATACAGCTCATGAAAACCCAAATTTTCTCAAAAAAATTGCATTTTTCATCCGACCATTAAAAGAAAAGTGTTTTTAATACAAAAAAAGTCAACCTTCAAATAATTATGTTCAGTTATGCACTCAATACTTGGTGGGGAATCCTTTTGCAGAAATGACTGCTTCAATGCGGCGTGGCATGGAGGCAATCAGCCTGTGGCACTGCTGAGGTGTTATGGAGGCCCAGGATGCTTTGATAGCGACCTTAAGCTCATCCAGAGTGTTGGGTCTTGCGTTTCTCAACTTTCTCTTCACAATATCCCACAGATTCTCTATGGGGTTCAGGTCAGGAGAGTTGGCAGGCCAATTGAGCACAGTAATACCATGGTCAGTAAACCATTTACCAGTGGTTTTGGCACTGTGAGCAGGTGCCAGGTCGTGCTGAAAAACGAAATCTTCATCTCCATAAATCTTTTCAGCAGATGGAAGCATGAAGTGCTCCAAAATCTCCTGATAGCTAGCTGCATTGATCCTGCCCTTGATAAAACACAGTGGACCAACACCAGCAGCTGACATGGCACCCCAGACCATCACTGACTGTGGGTACTTGACACTCGACTTCAGGCATTTTGACATTTCCTTCTCCTTAGACTTCCTCCAGACTCTGGCACCTTGATTTCGAATGACATGCAAAATTTGAGCGACAGTCCAGTGCTGCTTCTCTGTAGCCCAGGTCAGGCGCTTCTGCCGCTGTTTCTGGTTCAAAAGTGGCTTGACCTGGGGAATGCGGCACCTGTAGCCCATTTCCTGCACACGCCTGTGCACGGTGGCTCTGGATGTTTCTACTCCAGACTCAGTCCACTGCTTCTGCAGGTCCCCCAAGGTCTGGAATCGCTCCTTCTCCACAATCCTCCTCAGGGTCCAGTCACCTCTTCTCGTTGTGCAGCGTTTATTGCCACACTTTTTCCTTCCCACAGACTTCCCACTGAGGTGCCTTGATACAGCACTCTGGGAACAGCCTATTCATTCAGAAATGTCTTTCTGTGTCTTACCCTCTCACTTGAGGGTGTCAATGATGGCCTTCTGGACAGCAGTCAGGTCGGCAGTCTTACCCATGATTGTGGTTTTGAGTAATGAACCAGGCTGGGAGTTTTTAAAAGCCTCAGGAATCTTTTGCAGGTGTTTAGAGTTAATTAGTTGATTCAGATGATTAGGTTAATAGCTTGTTTAGAGAACCTTTTCATGATATGCTAATTTTTTGAGATAGGAATTTGGGGTTTTCATGAGCTGTATGCAAAAATCATCAGTATTAAAACAATAAAAGACCTGAAATATTTCAGTTGGTGTGCAATGCATCTAAAATATATGAAATTTTAATTTTATCATTACATTATGGAAAATAATGAACTTTTATCACAATATGCTATTTTTTATTATTTTTTAAGGACCTATAAATGGGAATAACTGTTTAGTCACAACCTCCTTATCATTTCTCAGCATTTTTATTTTTTAAACCGCTAAGGATGGCATTTTCTTGAGTAGATTTCGTGCTCCTCTGTCTGTGTTATTTATCTTCTCTACAGTCTCCAGTGTCCTATCAGAATGATTTTGTCAGGCTCCATTCATGCTTATAACCCAGAATATTTAGTTTCCTGTAGTGTCCTCTGTCTCAAGTCAATGAGCAATGTTAAAATGCAACTGTCTCATAGTTCTTATAAAAGTAAATGTTTATAATCTAGCTTCCTAAAGGATTTTGCTGGACTCCATTAAAGAATCGAAGGAATCATCTCCTGTAGAAGTCATAAAGTTAGATAACGTCTCGGGTTATGTATATAACCCTTGTTCCCTGAGAGGGAACGAGCACCGCGCCGAACGACGAATTTGGGGATGCTCCAAGCATCAACGCATCTGAAGTATGAATGAAACTAGTCCAATCCTGATTGGTGCTACGCCATGAGATGTGACGGCATACCCGAAGCTATAAAGGGGAGCCCGCGCATTGTAGCGCAATTATCGCGATGAAGCAAACGCCTCAGGCGATATGCGGTGTGGCGACGAGACGCAGTGCTCGCTCCTCTCAGGGAACAAGGGTTATATACATAACCCGAGACGCTCTCATCGAGGAACTTCGCACCGCGCCGAACGACGAATTTGGGGAACGAAAGTACCCACTAGGCCACATCAAGGATACGCCTGCCCTAACGTGAAACTGAGACCAGGCACAATTAGGACTGGAGTACCCTGCCGCCGGGTGTCGCCGGAGGTGTAAGCTATAAAACCTTATAAAAGTGTGCTGAGTAGCCCAACCAGCCGCTTCACAGATGTCCTGCATAGGGACTCCGACATGAGGGCCACCGAGGAGGCCATGCCTCTGGTGGAATGGGCCTCAAGGCTATAGGTGAAGGCATATTGCGCACCTGATATGCCAAAGCTATTGCCTGCACAATCCAATTACTGATAGTAGGGGTTGATGCAGGCAACCCTTTCTTGGGTGAGCCAAAACACACTAACAGCTGGTCTGATAACCTCCACTGAGCTGACCTTTCCAGATAAACCCTCAAGGCCCGAACCGGGCATAAGAGGAACAGTCTCCCTTCTTCCGCTGGCCACGTGAGGCGGAGGATGAAACGCCTGAAGAACCAAGGACCTGACCACCCCGAAGGGACCTTGGGCACGAGCCAGGTCTAGGGTGCAGTACCGCTTTAACTCCTCCGGGGGCAAACTCCAGGCAAGTTGGCGAACTGCCAAGGCCTGAAGATCTCCCACTCTCCTAAGAGAAGTTATAGCCAGGAGGAAAGCTACTTTCAACGTCAGATACTTGGGGTCTGCCGACTCCAGTGGTTCAAGGGGGCCTCAGCCAACCCCTCGAGAACCACTGCCAAATCCCATGTTGGTACTCTGGCACGGACTACAGGCCTCATCCTTCGTGCCCCACGGAGGAAACGTGACAACCAAATGGTGCCTACCCAAAGGCCCATCACCCGTAGGAGTGTGGAAAGCCGCAATGGCAGCCACGCACACCTTGAGTGTGGACGGGTTAGACCCGCAGAGAAGCGATCTTGGAGGAACTCCAGCACTGAAGCCACCGGGCAGTTAACTGGGTCCACCTCACGCCTCTACACCAAGTGGCGAAGACATTCCACTTGAGGCTGTACAATCTCCTCGTAGACGGGGCCCTAGAGCTAAGTAGGGTCTCTATAACGCCTGCTGGCAGCCCTCCTCCCGGTACCTGGCCCTCAGGGGCCAGACCCAGAGGCTCCATATTTCGGGCGGGTGAAATATCGTGCCCCTGCCTGCGATAGGAGGTCCTCCTCAGAGGGACCTGCCACGGGGGACCCACCAGCAGATCTATTACATCCGAGAACCATACTGGTCGGCCAACGGGTGCTACCAGAAGTAGGCTGACCCTTGTTGACGGACCTCTCCAGGACTCCCGGAGCAGAGCAATCGGGGAATGCATACAGACGCAGCCTCGGCCACGCCTGAACCATCGCATCCAACCCCAGGGGCTGGATGCGTGAGGGAAACCACAGTGGACAGTGGACGCCTCTCGAGACGCAAACAGGTCCACTTCCACTGGGCCGAACCTCTTGCACATGGCCTCCACCACCTCTGGGTGGAGCCGCCACTCCCCGGGCCTCAGCCCCTGCCTCGACAGGATGTCTGCCCCCTGATTCTGTATCCCCGGGATATACATCGCCCTGAGGGATAACAGTCTCTCCTGTGACCAAAGGAGAATGAGATGCGCCAATTTGCATAGGGGGCGCGATCTCAACCCCCTCTGGCGATTCAGGTATGCCACGACTGCCATATTGTCCGTGACGACCAGAACGTGGTGCCCGCGTTCGGGAAGAAGCTCCTCAGAGCTCTGTAAACCGCCAGCATTTCCAGGCAATTTATGTGCCAAGTGGAATGACGGTCGTCCCACGGACCCTCGCAAAGCGGCCTTCCATGACCGCTTCCAACCAGTAAGGGAGGCATCTGTTGAAACGGTTTTCCGCAACATGATGCTCCCAGCACTGGCCCCTGGGACAGAAACCAAATTTCCTTCCATATTCTCAGAGCCCGAAGGCATTTGGCGCTGCTCTGATCATACGGAACGGGTTCCTCTGGAGGAAAACCCTTGGTTTTTAGCCACCACTGTAGGGCCTCATGTGCAGCAGGCCGAACGGAATAACGCTGGCCGCTGCTGCTAGATGTCCCACCACTTTTTGGAAGTGTTTTACAGTGATGCTGTGGCTCAGCTTTATTTCTGAGACTACCGCCAGAATGGTCTTGACTCGGAGACAGATGTGCCCGCATCGAAATTGAATCCCATATTATACCCAGAAAACTGCTTTCTGGGCTGGCGCCAACACGCTCTTCTTCGTGTTGAGTCTCAGCCCCAAGCATTGGATATGTGCTAGAACTACATCTCGATGTCGACTGCCATATCGTATGACTGTGCCAGTATTAGCCAGTCGTCGATATAATTCAGTACCCGGATGCCCTGAAGTCTCAGTGGAGCCAGAGCTGCATCCATGCACTTGGTGAATGTGCGAGGGGAAAGAGCTAGACCAAACGGAAGTACTGATATTGGCACGCTTTGCCCCGAAAGCGAACCTCAGAAACTTCCTGTGGCAAGGAAGGATGGAGACATGAAAATAGGCGCTTTTAAATCTATCGTGACGAACCAGTCCTTGGCCTGGATCTGACTCACGATGGTAGGAATGGTTAACATCTTGAACCTGAATCTCCTCAGAGACCGGTTCAGATACCTTAGATCTAAAATCGGCCAAGCCCTCCATCCTTTTTGGAACTATAAAGTACCGCTGTAGAACCCGGCCTCCATCTCTGACGGTGAGACCCGCTTCTATGGCTCCCTTTATCAGCAAGGATTCTACTTCTTGTTCCATTACCCGAACCCGCTCTGGCACCACTGCAGTCCATGTCACCCCATTGAATTTCGGAGGGGGGTGATCGAACTGCAGTCTGTACCCTAGTTCTACAGTCCGCAGGACCCATGTGGATATATTCGGAAGGCATTTCCATGCGCCGAGATAATCTACTAAGGGAATCAGCCTCTCGAGGCTGACCTCGGGTATTAATTGAATTTCGTTTTTCGCTCCCTGAAGCGGATGCCCGCAGAGAGCTGAATACGATTTCTGGTATGTGGACACCGTGCTGCCCCGCCGCAAGTCTTTCTTGAGGCGACTGGGGCACCATTTGTCAGGGGAAAACGATGTGGCCCGGCCGCCTGTGACGGCGGGATTACCACATCGCTTTCCCATCGAGAGCGCCGCGCGAGACCACCTCGGTTGTTCTCGCGCTGGTGGGGCCGCCTAGTAGTCCTGCCGCAGCTAGACTTCTTCCCAGCAGCCTTCTTAGCGAGAAGGACGCTCTCAGATCGCCTTCTGCACAGAAGCCTGCTGGTGAGAGCGCCTCCTCTGTTGCCAGGCTCCCGGAGGAGGGGCTCTAGAGGCGACGCTCCTTCTGCACCTGACGGTGCGAGGAGCTGGCTGACGGCCGAGGCTGCCCACCAGTGGCAGCCTTCCCAGGTTTTGGCCGACGAGGGAGGAACTGTCGGAAGGTCGCGATTGCTTTTTCGCCTCCTGAAACCTGTCGACGACCGAACTAATCGCGTCGCCGAACAGGCCAGAAGGCGAAATCGGGAGTCTAGGAGAAAGGACTTGTCCTTCTCCTTCATCCCCGACAGATTAGTTACAAGTGCCTCTCCACAGTCACCATTGACGCCATGGAGCGCCGATGGCACGGGCCGCCTCCTTGGTGACGCGGAGAGACAACCGCAGCCTTCCTAAGTTCAAGGATATCCTCCGGGAGGGACCTCGCCTCGCCGAGCTCTTTAAGGAGGTCGGCCTGGTATGCCTGCAATATTGATAACGTGCAGGGAACTACCAGCCCGACCCGCCGCCATATATGCCCTGCCCACCAATGCCGATGTGTCCCTACACGGCTTGGTGGGCAGTACCGGGCTTTCAGGACGATGCCGATTCGGGTGAAAGATAGCCCGCGAGCATCTTCCACGCGCATCGCCCCGTAGCCAGCCTCGCGCCCCAAAACATTCGTGATAATCTAACACGGGGTTGGAAATGCGCGCGGAATATGGCTTGTTCCAGGACCTGCACAACTCATTATGCAGGTCCTGAAAATGGCAAGCCCCGCGAGGTGTCTGAGCTCTACGCGAGAAACCGGTCATCCAGCTTGCTTGATGGCTGGGCTTCCTGTCTCTCCTGTGGCCAATCGATTTTTAATTTGGCCACAGCTCGCCAGCACCTCTATAAGCTCCTCTTGGGCGGGTGGGTGTGGTGGTGACATATATCCCGCACCACCCGCCGATGTTAATCCTCCGGATCCTCGGACTCGGAGAGGATCAGCATCGTGTTCTCCACCCCGGGGGAAGAAGCCGCTTCGCGGGCTTCCACACGAGGTGGGAGAACATCTGAACCGGCCAGAGGAAGATTGGGAAAGTGCCTCAGCAGTCCCAATCTCCGCTGACAAGTTCAGCTGTGAGCCCCATGATCTGCGACGCCACACGCCGGCGGACGCGGGCCCAGAACCACGGGCTCACGCGTTGGCCGGCCTCGCCAAAGACCGCCAACCGGGACCGTACCCTGAGCGCCAGCAGCTCACAATGGCTACAGGCGGCTCCCTCGAGAGCCGCCTGAGCATGCTGAACGCCCAGGCACTCAACACACAGAGTGTGTGTGTCCGCTCCCAAATAAAGCGGGACACGGGTGCACACAACTCTTAAATTCGCCATATCTTTGATATATATATATATTCTTTCCTACGGGACAAACAACAATAAATAGACAGACAGTTTCACACACAGAGCGTTATGCTGAAGAGCGATAACTGACGCTACAATGCGCCGGCTCTTTATAGCTTCCGGTATGCCGTCACATCTACGTCATGACGTAGCACCAATCAGGATTGGACTAGTTTCATTCATACTTCAGATGCGTTGATGCTTAGGGAGCATCCCCAAATTCGTCGTTCCGACGCAGTGCGAAGTTCCCTCGATATAGGGAACTCATAGAGTGACACTAGGGATGCTCATCCAGTGACCCTGACCCAACATATTTCTCTAAACTTAGTTGAAATCCCAAATCATTAGTAACCCCGAAAGCAGATCGAAGGCCGGAGCAAGTCCTTGAGGCCCTCAGACCTCATTCTGTCTGACCTTGTGTTTGGCTGCTTTGAGTGATCATTTTTCTGACAGGGTCAGTTCAGCTCCTGTCGCTACAGCAGTGTTGGCTTGAATGTAACAGTAGTCATATATCAAATTAAGTCAGGTTCTCCAGAGGCCCACGTCTACTACTGTAGTTCAAACAGGTATTTGAATTCTCTAAGGGGCTGTTTATAGGACAAATTTTCAACTAAACACGGAACAATTTTAATGCATTTTGTCCATGCATTTACATGACAGCTGCATTTTGGTGGCCTTAAAAACTTTTGAAAAATGAGTTTCAAAGTGCACGTTTTTGAAAACGATAGTGTTATCGTCTTCTTGTAAGCTACAAAAAACTTGAATTTGTGAAAAAGTTGACATCATGGGCATGTGTATTGCGTGTTTAGTCTATAGGCACACAGGGCCTATCGTACACCCGGCGCAATGCCAAGGCGCGACGTAAGTGTTTTTTGCCTGACACAATTATCATTTTCACATCCAGCACCATATTGTTTAAAGGACACCTATTATGCAAAATTCACTTTTACATGGTTTGAACATAAAATGTGTGTTGGCAGTGTGTGTGCACAACCACCCTATAATGGTAAAAATCCACCCACTCTTTTTTTTTAATCCCCATAAAAAATAAGCAGTGTCTCAGAACAAGCTGTTTGCAGATTCCTGGGAGTGTGATGTCACATTTCACAGGCTCCGCCCACAAGTGTTAATGGACACTGCTGTTTTAGCGTAGACCCCGTCCTCAGAGAGCAGTACACAGTCGGCCATGTTTATCTCCTCGCCAGAGGATTTAACAGCAGCATTCAAGTAAGAAATGTGTTCTTAATAAAGCTACTAAAGTTATTCAGTTGAGAGCAGTGAGTGTTTTATCTTTTGTTGTTTGATTCATATTAACAGCAGATATAGCAGTAGGTACTGTATATTACACTTCTTTCACTTTAGTACACAGATCTAATATACACACAGGATTTCTGTACTTGCTGCATACGTGCGCAGACATAACCAACTGTTTTCATGTGAACTTTGTGTTTCTGACATAACCTTCTGTGCATTTGATGGTTTAATTGCAATAACACATGAAAGAGCACAAGTCTAGTTCAATAGCCTACTCATGGATGCACCTACATCCAGCTCTCTGTGTGCATGCGTTGTGTGTGTGTGCTCAAGTTGAGAGCATAGACTGTAAGGTTGAGAGTGATATGGTTTTAAAACGCATGCAGATGATAATATTTAATGATAATGAAGAACTGCAATGTCACAGGAGCATATGTGATAGAGATGATCATCAAAGCCAAACAGATGTATCATGTTTCAGTTTTCATTAGCGTGTTCACTGGTGTTCATGAGCTGTGAAGGCTCCGCCCTCTGGTGCAGGGAGCAGCAGCTCATTTGCATTTAAAGGAGCCAAACAGAAAACAGATAATTTTTCTCAAACCCCAAAATTGGCATTTTCAAAATGGTATATTAAATGATCTATCTGGAATTTTGATCTGAAACTTCACAGGCACACTCTGGAGAAACTTGAGACTTATATTACATATTGTAAAAAAGGCACCCCCTCAAATACTTAGCTACGTCCCTGATTCAAACGTGCAGAGCGGCGTTCGCTCAGTCTGGCTCACAAACAGCGAGTCTGCTGCGGTGCGGTGGCCCTACAGCTGCCCCAGAGCCCCCGAAGTGAGTTTCCCCAGGTGTAGTTTACACACACGTTTAACTTAAAATTACATTTGTAATGAATATATTGTATGCTAAAGACGATTCAGCATCAGCAAAAACAGCGAGTCTATTACGTTAGCCAAAATCAGCGGTTGTGATTCGTAAGAGCACTCTTCCCTTTGATTAGCCTAATT
Source organism: Gobiocypris rarus (assembly GCA_023029165.1). NCBI lineage: Eukaryota > Metazoa > Chordata > Actinopteri > Cypriniformes > Gobionidae > Gobiocypris > Gobiocypris rarus. The sequence goes on from CM040932.1 coordinate 30,157,650, forward strand.
TTGATTTTAGTAAAGACAAGAACATATCAAAATATTGTATCCATAACTGCCAAATCTCACGCATTCACCGTTAGACACACGCAATTAAAACTTTTCACGCTCTCACGCCACACATACATTTTCTCATGCACAGAAAAATCGCGAAGCAAAGAGGACACGGAGACCGACAGACTACATAGAGCAGGTTACTTATGATATAAAAACATCTCAGCTCTCAGATTCTGTCACTTTTATTACGAAATTCAAACAATAAATGCCGTTTTGGCGCTTGTAAATGTTATGTGACAGATCCCTAGATGCACGTGGACCGATCTCTAGCTAGGCTAAATAAACACGAATGAACAATGTTGAAAGAAACAGTATCCTACAACTTACCTAAATGTATATTCCTCATACATAATATCGACCAATCAATCTAACAAAGGAGTCAATAAAACAACTGGAGAACAATTGTCACATTACATTTACCCCAGGAAAGCCATTTAATGACCATAATAGACTATATAGCACATAATGTTTACAGCATTAGGTGAGTTGTTTTTTTTCTTGAGATTAGGTACATCTTGTGTTCATAATATTTATCCAAATGAGTCAATATTAAATCAAATCACGATAATTGTAATAAAACTAATTTCATTTGTGGACTGTAATACGTTTTTAATTAGTTTAAAAAAAAATATTATAATATTTTTCTAATTATAATAAGAACTTGAGTATTGTCCACTGTTGTATATTTGTAGTCCACTGCATCTTGGACACAATTATTTTACTTTTTTATATTTTCATTTTGCTGTTTTGTTTTGTTTGAACACTGGGCTTATTCCTGTTGTGAATTAAAAACCTTTGTTTGTGTGTAAGGGCATGATTAAACAATAAGTACTGTAGTTAAGTGGTTTTGTGTTTGTTTTGTTAAAGCAATTCACATATGGGGATTTCCATGTACCGTCTACCCCTGCCACCCTGCCAAGACCTCTTGCCACCCCTTTGCCCCCCATGTAAAATTTTCTAGATCCGCCACTGCCAGGGGGGGTGCTGGTCTGAAAGAGAGTTCATGTGCATTGTTGGTGTGTTTTTATTTTGAGGCAACTGAAAATGACTGTGCCATTGACCAACTAAACCCTGGTCTAAGGTCAACAGCGCAGTATTTTTTGTGTTATTTAAAAGGCGCGTTAGTAATGTGCGCCTATAGTCGGGTACACAATGTGAGTACACATCTTTATTACACACACAGGTACGTGCAGCACACATACATTTTTAAATATTAAAAATAAAAGGATTCCTCTCTGGAGAAGCTGGTCTTTCCGCTCACAAATTCCACCATGTAAAATAGCGAATCTGCCATAGTGCAAGCCCAACTGGCTTTTAAAGGGAATGGGAGATGGGACTCTGATTGGTTTATTGCACGTTATGCCAAAAACACATTCATGACTCATGACTGGGTACAACCATTTTGGACCATGCGCTTGGCACACCAAATGCTTTTTTCAGTCGTTAAACTTGCCTAACTTGCAGATCTTTAAAATAGGGCCCGTAGTGTTTCTTTACAAAGTGACTACATTTTTTTATATTTTCACGGATCCATATTGTGAACGGGGATTGTTTTGACAACATTGTCGTTTGTGCGCCTTTCCAATTTTAAGTACATTGTTGTTGTGTAAACGCCAAATCATTGATTTCCAACCCCCTCTTTTCCTATAATGATCTGATTTGACTTTTACATTGATACAAACAAGTACATTTCAAATAAATGCTGTTCTTTTGAATCCTGAAATAATATACTATATAAATAAATAAATAGAAAAGTTATTTTAAATTTCAAAATATTATTGTTTTGAATACATGATTGATCAAATAAATGCAGCCTCGAGATGTTTAAAAAATCTTACTGATATATATATATATATATATATATATATATATATATATATATATATATATCATACCATCAAATTTTTCAGCCAAATATATCACAGTAAATGCTAAAAATCTGAATAGTTTTAGATGAATACACTGGTCAGTATTATTCTTGTCGCAAGTAAGCATTCTGGCTCTATTAAGGTAACAGGAGTGTTACTTAACCATTAATTCTATCACTGGATTTAAAGGTTTTCACCCAGTGCTCATTACTGTGAAGGATAAGTGGACTCTGCCTGGCCACAAGGTCTTGTTTACACCTCTCTTCTGCCTGGCTATGGAGGAATTGAGAGCAGCCTTGTCACCTCCACTCTCCCACAATCCTGTGTGACTATAATCCGCAGGAGGCTCCTCTGCTGAAGGCAGAAATAGCTGTGGCCCCTTAGGTCTTGTGGTTATCACCTTACACCTTGCGCCGGATGTTACCGGCCTTTTGCAACATATTGCTCAACATTAGTGCTCTGAAGTTTCTCTGAAAAACTATCTACCTTTTTGTACATTCAGCATTTTATTTATTCATTTTTTTAAGTGAGTATAACTAAGGGTTTTTTTGTGCAAATGAGAGGAATTTGTGGCAACATGTTTAAATTGTAAAAAACTCACAGAGTGACCTATTTTGGGGTTTGGGGATCTTCTTGTTTTTATTTGAACTGTGAAGACTGTCAAATCAGTATAAATAATAGACAGGTCCTTTTTAAAACTTGATTTGAATCTAGATTTTAGCCTCCATTATAGTAATAGTTTCTACTAAAGCATGAATAAGAGAGGTTTCTAATGTTGGAGCCATTAAAAACTTTAATCCTTTGTGCATGTCCTCCCCTGATCTCTGTGCATGTGGGATTACATTCATCCAGAGGCCCCTCTTGCAAGTGGGCTTCCAGCCCAGTGACACCCATAAATGACAGACGAATGATGCCTGAAAGACAAATTGTTTTTAACGGCATTTAGTTTATTCTCTTTTGAGGTGTCACCTCTGTTTATTTGAGTGTTATTGTGTGTGAAAGCTTATGGGGATCTCACAGTTTTTGTGGTACAAAGACAAGCAAAGCTTTGGGGAAAATAACTCTCACATATTACCCTAAATGCTTCTGGTTTTGTGATATTGCAAAACATCTTGTATTTTCTCTTGTGTGGCTGTTATCTGCTTTTAACAGCATCACGACTATACTGCACTCTACACTGACAAAAGACTGTTGGCTCAGAGCGTCTCGCAGAGCTGAGGGCCACACACAGAATTCAGAAAACAGCCCTGGAAGTCGGCCAGGCAGCGTATTGCTTTGCCAAAGGAATAAGTGCTTACAATATTATCAGTGTGAGATTGAGCCACTGGAGTAGGCATAACAGCATTAATGGATCATTGTTCTTCAGCTGCGGATGAAGAAAAGTCAATGAAACTCTCTATTCCAATAGACTGAAAATATGTGAAGTGATCTTCTAGTAGAATACATTGTGTGTTGCAGTGAAAATGCTCTTTTCAGCCCTAAGATACTTGACCAGTTTACCAATATGCTATATGTAGGTCTATACTTAACATACAGATCTCTTTTTTATGCAATATTATTATTAATCATTTTTGAAATTTAATAACAATGTTAACCGTTTGCAAATCTCAAAAATGTATATTATCTTTTGTATTCTGTTAATGTTGTTGTGATGCATAGTCTTGTTAGGCGTCACAACGTTTTGATACAATTTTAGTTATAAGCGTTTTGTTTTTAATATTTGAATTTCAGGACTATTTTACAAAATATTCAAATTCAAGACCTTCTAGTACAAGACATTGTTTGTTGCAGTGCAAATGTGGTTTTCTGCCCTCAGATATACATGACCATTTTACCAATACATTTCAGTTTTATTTATTTTGACAAAATTGTTTCAAATTGCCATACTTTATCGTTTATCTGCTTTAAAGTGAAAATATTTATTGACTTGTATGTGTCGGCCAGAATTTTAATATTACTGGATCGTTAATAATTTAGTTCCAGGTGAGGGCACGTTGATAACCATGATTTGCTGTAGGAAGGAGATAATTTCCTGCATGAGTTTATCTGATAAGTATCACTTCCTGACTTGACACATTATGCTTGCTGATTACATTTGTCTTTTCTAACATTAAATCCTAGTTTCTTGTCAGCTTTACCAGATCAGACAGTTTTTTTTTAATGCCTGGCTCTCGTTCTCAGTGAGAACATGGTGCTGATGAATCTGATCGCAGGCATGGCAGTTCTGCCCTGCTGCCAGCATTGTAGCTGAAACAATGGAGATCAGGGTAGGGCATGTGCCCTTGCTGTTTTCAACATTTCCCCCCAGTTAAATCCTTTTAGACTAAAGCGAGAACAACAGTTGCTACAGTGATTGCACAGTAATTTATTTATTCACTGGCTGAGTGTTTGAATGCCTGTTATGCATCTTTAATAGGAGGGCAATCAGCACAAAACATCCAGCCGTCATCAATTCAGAAAACAGACAGAGCAATACAAAATACATCAATGATCAAATATAAACATTTTGGCCAATACTAATAAAGCTATAATTATTTTTGTGTTTTAAATTTTAAAATAGTATTCTATTTTGTTTTAGCATTTATAATGTTTTATTTAGAAATAATTTATTGTAAAAATAAATTATTGTAAATGTATATTGTAAATTAAAACCAATAGTCAAGTTAAGGCATCACGGCATTGTAAAGTCTAATATCAGCCAATAACTATGACGTCTTCTAATGTTCGTTTCTTAGTGCCTTTTTGTATTTTCCCCAATAGTACCCTATCAGCAAAGCTCATGCAACAGTGAACGGAGCTCCGGACCAATCCACTGCTTTCGCTGCCGGGAGGTTTGCAAAGGAGAGGTGGTACGAGTGCAACATGTCCACTTTCACATCAAATGCTTCACCTGCCAAGGTAAGAGTCTTTTGCCTATATACGATTCATTGGAAGTGCTGGTGACCTCTCAGAGCCAGCTTTTAATTATGGGAAAAGCTTGCATATTGGCTTGGATTTGTTTCAGATATATGCTTTCCAATAGATTCTATTCGGTAATAGCACTTCATTAAGAACTAAAGTAGAGCTCTCTGCTTCTGACCTAATAGCAGTTTGGCATCAGTGGTTAGAAGCAGTGGATTTCTGATTTAATGATGCTGGCTGTGCTCCTGGGGCTGTCTGAGGAAGGGACATGTTGCATAATGAGATCCTCTGGCCTCACATCTTCAGGATGTTAGCTCAGTGATGCCCCGTGGCATTGCCCTCAATTATCATTGACATTAGTGACGTCAAGAAATTCAAATGTTAAATGAATGTGAACCAGGAATCCTCACCTTTAGATTGTAAGATTAACACTATGGAAGTAAGACCCTTGAGTGATAGACTCGTTTGTGGTTTAATGAGCTTTTATAAGGTTGCATTTGTGCTACTTTTGCTTGCTTATACTCAATCTGGTGTTGACACATGGTTCCTGCGTTGCATTTATGGGGTTGCTGTGGTAACCGTGTGGAGGGGCACCCAACCCCTGGTTGGTGGTTATTCTCAGCTACACTATCAAACCAACAGCCAATAGCAGCCTCCCATAGCAAACCCTAGGGCATAGTTGGGGTGGAAGAGGGGGGCTCATATATGGAGAGACGGGGTGGGAGCGATTGAAAGAGAATGGCAAGTCCCTCCCTTCCTCCATTATGACATCACGAGTTGCTTTGGAGCACATGAAGTTACTCAACAATAACAGTCCTTTTCCCTTTTGCTTTCTCCCTCTTAAATTCGCCCGCTCTCCGAGAGCTGCTTATCTTCCGTGAAAATGGCCTTGAGCAGTAATGTATTTTTCACCTCTAATTCAGCAGCACCCCTTATCTCAAGATTTGTGCTAAATATTATTGTGAGTGTTAACCGTGCACTATGTGTGTAGGAAGTCCAACTGCTGTTTCAACAGCTCATATCTCCAGCATGGAACAATGAACGGTGGCTTGTTTACTGTACGGTGACTGATGGCTCGGCTTCTGTGCATGCTGTGTTTTGTTTGGTTGGGAGAACGAAGTGTGCTGATAAGCCATGGGGGTTTGAGGCCCAGTTAATTGGATAAGAGGGCAACATTTGTGGGGTGTTTCACAGGAATCCCAGCTCACTCAGCATGTACTGTCACAGGTCAGCGGGGTCACGTTGGAGTCGCAGTTGCCGGTGTTCGTAAACATGTGACAGTCCACTTTCAGCCCTTTTTTGTAAGGCCAAAAACCAAACATGTATGATTCTGTATGCCCATAATGCTTTGTTTGTTTACTGAGTCTGTGTATTATTTAAACCCAGGTGCAAAAATAGGAATGTGTCTGTAGCAACATTTCTGAACTGACACCATGTTGGTTCTTGCTTATTTTGTGACACTTTCATAGTGATATGTGCAGTAAGTGGTGCTAAAAGCATGTTCACTTTTATCCGAACATCTGGCCATGTTTTATTATGTCAGTTGTACATACCACCGCAGTCCAGAAATGAAATCACCGGTGAGTTGCAAAAAAAGTCTCTATCGCATGTGAAAATAAAGTTATGTACCATGTAAGCTAAATGCATTATATATGGTCAAATTGTTTTCAAATTGTAAAAGTGTTTTGGGATCATAACATTGTATTGTGCAAGGAACCTCTCAAAAATAAGTCTTTGTTAATCGATAATCTGCCCCTGTAATCATAATGAGTGAAGGAATAAAAGTTGGTGTTTTACTGTCACTTTAGTGTTTATTTCAGCTGGAAACTGCTGTGTATTGTATGTAAAGGTACGTTTTTGGAGTTTTGCAAAAATGTAGTTAGAGGCGCACGTTTTTCCAATGAGCCTATATTGGTTTTATTGATCAGACTTGCAGTTTAATCTCAAAAGGCATGTATGCTTTGGCTTTGTCTTGGTAACTGGTCTAAAATCAATATTTTGTAATGGAATTATTTGGTTTGGGCTAAAATCAAGTGGCTTATATTGGTTGGCTTTACTTGACGACATTCCTTTGCAAACAGGAGGAGATGAAGAAAAGGTGATACCTTTGGAATTATAGTCTAGTTAATTGAAACAGCGAGCACTCAAGCACACAGGAAGAAACATGTGGGCCAAGGTCATGTAGATACAGCTGAAGCTGAGGCAGTGGATATGTGTTTTTTATTGGGAGTTTACACAGGCTTTGGCCAGGACATGAGAAGAGGTGGATGCTGTACATAAAGGTATGACACAACCAGCTGTTTTCAAGGACACACAAATGATTAGTTTGTGTAAAGGGGAGACAGCCAGGCATATTACCGGTACTACTCACTTCCTGTGTATGAAGCACATGTCCGCAGTCAAACATACAAAGTCATAGGCTCTGTTCCAAAATCTAGTGAGCTGCCCGCATAGACAGCTTTTTAATAAAAGCTTTGATAATTTTAATAATAAAAATAATAAAGCAATTTAATAATTAAGGGATTAAAAGCGATTTAAAGGAATAAATAAATAAGAATGGTAAAAGAAGTTATGTCTAATGGTAGTTATGAAATAATCATTTTAAAGGTGCACTATGTAACTTTTCTAGAGGTCACCTATTCAAAACAAAGGCGTAGTTTGATGATGTCACGTTTGAGCGCAGAATCTTGGGACATGTGGTCTTCACCTCACAGCCGGTGGGGAAGAATCGGGATAGGACTCAGGAAGAAATCATATTCATGGATGCGGTTATTAATTTTACTGTAGTATGAAGCAGAGCAGCACCGAGTGTTGTGGAGCTGAGCAAGGCCGCTGGAGTGATTGTTACGCCACTAACGGCTCGCGAACAGGGGGACTTTTATTATGATGGGAAACAGTCGCCGGCGCCATTTCCAGTCATGAGTATGAGGTAACGCAACTCTGTTTATCATATTAGATACATTTAAGTGTGTTTAAAATGATGTTATGACGTTACTCTGTACGTTTGCTCGTCAGCTGCTGTGACACTTGTTGCAGACTGCAGTAAGAGTAAAGCGTTTTCGCCAAAAAATAAATAAATAAACGGAAATCGAGGGAAACGTAGATATGACGCAATTGACAGGCGACTCCCTCACATGTCCAGGTTCATTGGTTAAAATAGCAATTTTCTCACAATTTACAAATAGTTGGAAACATTTGGGATATTGTAAGAACTCAACTGAACAAAATGTATAACACTGGCCTGGTGGTTTTTGGATGTTTAACTGCAAACATCCTACATAGGGCACCTTTAAACTATTTAAAATGATTTTATTTTAAAATGTGCACACATTCGCTCTTATTTGTATGTCCAATATGTCGAAATCGCAAATTTTTTCACAATCACAATCATTTATGAATTACATGAATCATGATTGCATATTTTAAATTCAAAACGGCAAAATATCTTGAAAAATTAGTAGTTTGCATCACTAGTCTATTACTGTCGATCGCTTAACATTACTATAATACTATAATACTTACATCCATTTACTTCTTTCCATGAACTCTCGTTGTGTTGTGACAGTAAGACCCGCCATCTTTTATTTGATTGGCCATCTCAATTATTTTGACATTGACGAGCGCTGTTAGACCGCTTAGTCCGAGCATCCTAAACATTTTACTTTTAAACTTTTTTGTCATCCTAACAACAAAGAGATGTACTCATTTTACACTAAAAAGATGGTGAACAAAGTGGGAGAAATGTGTAGATTTAAAAAAAACGCATGCACAGTGTCCTGCTGTTGTGTACTCCCATTATCCCAAAAGTTCCCAAGGATTTGTGAAATCCCAGGGTACACTCCCTCATGAGATATTTGTATTTATTTAATTTAGCTAACTTGTCTTTTGTAATGCCATCCGAACATGCAAATTTGGTTGTTAACTGCACAAAAGCAATAGCATAATTAACCATTATTTGTTTACATAGGATAAATGATGTATTTTGTAATTTAGTACCTGGGCTAGATCCTTAACAGTTTGATAGAATGTTCTACTTCAAAGTACCATGGGAAGTCAGATTTACTTGGTTTATTTTCTGCTCAGTTTCCTTAACGGTTCATCAGGCTCTTAACGATTTCAGCTACATCATCTCTTGGAGAAACTGAAGGTCAGGTATTTCCTGTCAGTCATAATTAGAACAAAACACATTTTGCACATGGGGAAAACTGATTGTTTGGTCAATAATTCAAAAAGGTCCAGATTTTATGTTGTACGTGCCCTTACACTTGCCTAACATAGGCTAGTTCTTGTAATTGTTTAACTGTAGCAGTTGTTTCAGTGAGGCTATAATTACAGGTAAGACCATTAATGGCTCTTAATTTTCTTTTCTTTTTATATATATACCATTTGTTATGAAAAATAGCAACCTACACATTTAGAAAGTATAGCTACAACATGCCACAGTTGTAATATAAATAGTGAAAAATCTATTCTACAAAAAGTTAGTCAAAATTAACCACAAGCTACATACTAGATAAAATCTAATAAGTGGGGTCATGAGTAGTTTAAAAGGTTTCTAATTTATGCTGGTGCAAGATGATGTTTACTCCTCTTTTTAGTTTATTTTGCTGTTTCAGGTTTTGTTTGACTGTATTAAAGTAGGACATTCTTGATACAATTCAAATGAATCGCACATTTTATCATCGTTTTCGTGATCGGAGCCATGCTTATCATTGTTTATGTGCCCCTACAATCTTTAATCAAAACAACTTTCCCTCCCTCCTGCAGCAACATATCTTTTCTTCTCTGATAATGTGTTTACTGGTGTGAGGGCGGGACAACCTGTCACTTACATGAGATCACAGCAATAGAAAATGACAATAATCCAACCATCCAATCAATTCCCCATGGGCTAAATCTTTCCCGTCCTATATATTTTTTTCTTGTTCAAGAAGCTGTCTCACTTGGATATATAGTACGTCAAGTAAGAAAAAATTAATGGCACTTTCGTTTCATGACAACTTTAAAAAAGGTATATGCCTGTGTAGACAGTAGACAGTTGTCCCTTTCAAGGTAAGTCTGTTCACCCTGCAGCCATATTTGCAACGCCTCTGGGAAGCTATTTCAGGCATCCAAGACCAAGTCCTTTATTTGAGTGGGGAAAATTCTGAAATCTCAAAAACTGCTTGCCGAACTCAAAATTGAGTAACATATTTCAATTCAGCAACAAAATCATAATGACATAAATGGTGTTTTTTTATGCTCAAATAGCATTAGAAAAAGCAAATTTTTTCAGGCTAGACCAGTGCAGTCCTAAGTGTGAGTCTCATTTTTGGGACCAGACTTTGGGAACCGGAGCTTCTAACTAGCTGCAGTGACGCAATGACTTCACCAATCAGCGACTGGCACTTTTATTTAGAAGGCGGGATGTATTCTGCCATAATGCGCATTGCAGTTTCTCCCATTCATAAGTAATAAAAGTGTGCTGTCTTTATATACAGTATCTACAGTCTTTGCATGAGGAAGCTTTTTGTAACAGAGCTCTAAAGGTTAGTTATTTTGCTTTATTTCATCTTTTGTGTAGATCCTTTCAAGCACATACACATTCATGTAAGGGCAAATCTTGTTTGTTTCTTGTTAGATGTGCAGGCACTCAAAGCGTATTAAATCTCTATTTGGTTATGCATTTATTTCCCCTACTCAAATAAAAGTCCGATTGGAGACTAACAGCTGTGCGGGGGATGGAAGTCACACACTTGTTCTGACCTCCTGACTCCTTCTAGCTGGCTCTTCTTTCGTACATGAATGCAAACAGATAATGAGCACAGCTGTGCAAGTATTGATATCATAGAGACATGCATGGCTCCAAAATGTATTTGGACATCACTTATAAAAGTTCGAATGTCATTGCATTGCAGAACAAAATATCAAAACAAGTGGTATTTATGAAGAAGGGCTGCACAAGTACACTTTTTAAGCTGGTAATTTCACAAAAAGAAGCAATGACATATGCTCATTATTACTGAATGTGTGTTCAAATAATTGTTTGGGTCACTTTAGATATGTTAGTTTTCTGTCAAATGTGACTGTATCATATCTCTTTTTTTAAATGGGATGTATTGCTTCATACTTGTACATTACCGTATTATTATTCATAAACCTTTCTAAATAAATATGCTGTAGGCTAATACATTTAAGGGATTTAAATTTATTTTATTTCCATGGATTTATATGAATAATTAGTGCTTTTTAAATCCGTTTAAAAATGACTAATTAACTGAGAAAACAGCATGACAAATGCAGGAATAAATACTTTAGGAGAGAATGTTTATCTTCTCTCAGAACGTCAAGCATAATCAAATTTTCTGGTAGTACTTTAAGCAAATCTGCTGCTTTTTAACTAGGAGCGTGGGTTATTTGAGCTAAATGCTTGACAGGATGTCTGAGTGAAATGTTATAATAAATATCCAGACCAACTCACCTACACTTGAGCCTCTGTAGTGGGTGACTCACAGGTATGAGCACCATCCATAAACTGTCAGACTTAAAGGGAAATTGTGTCCTAAAATGATGTTCTGTCATGTACTCACCCTCATGTTGTTCCAAACCTGTTTAAAATTCTTTCTTCTGTAAGGAAAATATTGTAAAAAATACCTCATTCTTCAAAATACATAAAATGTTGACTGACATTTGAGTTTTTTTTAGCAATTAAGTTACAATTCCACTTGAGATACTTTCTCTCTCTATTGCTGTTGTGTGTGATAGAATGCCTTGTTCTATAAGGCACCTGTGCACATCATCTCAAATTGGCAAAGTAGGACTTAGTATTTCAATGGAAAGGACTAGTTTTTTTATGGAAAATTACTGATGAAAATTTCGATTGGCACTCAACCTCTAGACAACAGTATTTGAAACCCGATGACTTGGATCAAAATGTATTTTATTATGATATATTTGTATCGGTATTGTTCATTATTGTATTTTTATTGGATATGTGCACTTCTCCATTTTCAGCAAGTGAATCTTTAAAAACTTTAATAATTTATTCACACAGTTAAATGTAATCTTTAGTATTTTTCATATTGTAGATTATGTTGGGGTGACTAAATGTACTTTTAGCATTTAATATGATTGGTTTAAATTGTTTAAATATAGAATTTTTATATCAGTCATTTATAGGATAATGGCCATAACATGAAAATAATCTGCAAGTCATAGAATTATGTTTTACTGCTGAATATACATCGACTTCTACAGTTGTGTCATAGTCAACAAAGAGCTCAGAGCTGTAACTCACAAGTAGTCAGTTTTCTTTCCTAATCAAATAATGCTGCTCAGCACTGCTTCTTCAAGAGTGGCAGGTCATTAAGATGTCTGTCAAAACAGATGCCTTTGTAAAAGCTAGTTAATTGGCTATGTAAGATGTTTTTATTTATTTATTTTTTTCCTCCAGGCATATGCAGATTCTGTTCCTATAATGAAACCCTTAGAAAAAAACAAGTTTAATCCAGTGTGCTATAAGTATACTTTTTTAAATCTTAAAATAAGAAGGTATACTTTCAGTCTACTTTTTATACTTCTCAGAAATATACTTAAAATATATATATCCTACAGTTATACATTTACAATTTGCATCTCTCCGCTTGTTCCTGTGGAATTTATATCTGCAGCATTTCTCAAAGTCAGTGTCAATGACGGAGGAGTAAACCCACCATGATTTTACAAATACCACTGCTACTGTGTCACAAAATGTATAGTTGCAAGAGGTTTTTTTAGGCAAGAATGAAGAGAATATACAGGTCCTTCTAAAAAAATTAGCATATTGTGATAAAAGTTCATTATTTTCCATAATGTAATGATAAAATTTAAATTTAATATATTTTAGATTCATTGCACACCAACTGAAATATTTCAGGTCTTTTATTGTTTTAATACTGATGATTTTGGCATACAGCTCATGAAAACCCCAAATTCCTATCTCAAAAAATTAGCATATCATGAAAAGGTTCTCTAAACGAGCTATTAACCTAATCATCTGAATCAACTAATTAACTCTAAACACCTGCAAACGATTCCTGAGGCTTTTAAAAACTCCCAGCCTGGTTCATTACTCAAAACCGCAATCATGGGTAAGACTGCCGACCTGACTGCTGTCCAGAAGGCCATCATTGACACCCTCAAGCGAGAGGGTAAGACACAGAAAGAAATTTCTGAACGAATAGGCTGTTCCCAGAGTGCTGTATCCAGGCACCTCAGTGGGAAGTCTGTGGGAAGGAAAAAGTGTGGCAAAAAACGCTGCACAACGAGAAGAGGTGACCGGACCCTGAGGAAGATTGTGGAGAAGGACCGATTCCAGACCTTGGGGGACCTGCGGAAGCAGTGGACTGAGTCTGGAGTAGAAACATCCAGAGCCACCGTGCACAGGCGTGTGCAGGAAATGGGCTACAGGTGCCGCATTCCCCAGGTCAAGCCACTTTTGAACCAGAAACAGCAGCAGAAGCGCCTGGCAGGTCATTAAGATGTCTGTCAAAACAGATGCCTTTGTAAAAGCTAGTTAATTGGCTATGTAAGATGTTTTTATTTATTTATTTTTTCCTCCAGGCATATGCAGATTCTGTTCCTATAATGAAACCCTTAGAAAAAACAAGTTTAATCCAGTGTGCTATAAGTATACTTTTTTAAATCTTAAAATAAGAAGGTATACTTTCAGTCTACTTTTTATACTTCTCAGAAATATACTTAAACTATTTATTTATATATAATATTTATATACTTAAAAAAATTAAATTTATTACAGGTTTGGAACAACTTGAGCGTGACTAAATGATGACAGGCTTTTCATTTTTGGGTGATTTTTGGCCTACTTGTACTTTTTATCAAGATACTTAAAATTATAATTAAGCATTCTAAGTATACGTGGCTTGTAGTATTGTAGTATTTTGTCTCTTTTGATTGAATAGCCTATTAAATACTTTTTTCGAATAGTTTTACTTACTCAATAAACTTATATTGTCTGAAAATATTAATTTATAAAGAAGGCTAGTGCACTTAGGAATATACTTTAAACTGTTTTCCAACCATTGACTGAATTTTCCAGCTATATGTTTTCACTGTTATATGATAGGTGGCGCTATTATGCATCTTCTGAAAGAGTACAGAATCTCCAGATCAAAACACAGGTGAAGAAGAAGCAGAAACACGTGATAGAAGATTGCTTACACGAACAATAAATAATGTGATTATCAAACATTAAACAGCATATAAATCAAAACTGCATAACGTTACCGAATGAAATGTCGACCCAGGTAAGATTAACAGTTGTGAAGCTTAGGGGGTGTTGATGGAGTCGATCTACTCCATCTATTATTTCATAGTTCTAAGTCCAATCCGGATGAAATCTATGACAAAAATGTGATTTTCTCAGCTTACTTTTTTTCAATGAAACTTTGCCAACGCAAGTGTTGATAAAAAAGTATGCATGAAGCTTGATAATTATATTTGAATAATTATAATTATTAAAATGGAAAAGGTTAAGTACAGCTAAAGGTATTTAAAGTTAGCTACAAATAAATATACCTATGAACATATTAGTATTCTTAAAGTGCAAAAATAATATATAAATAGTAAACTGTAAGTATGAAAATGTACATAAACTTACAGTATAAAACTACTAAACTGTAGTTTACTGACTTTTAATATACAAAGAAATGTGCTTATAAGTTCACTTGTAGTACATACACAGTATAAATGAGAAACGTAGTTGTGAACTAGTAATGCACTTCTCAAATCTGATTGCCTAAGAGCCTTTTCCAGCCATGCAATATTTTACTAATATCCTACAATTATAAGTTTTTTTAGGCAAGAATGAAGAGAATATACAGGTCCTTCTCAAAAAATTAGCATATTGTGATAAAAGTTCATTATTTTCCATAATGTAATGATAAAATTTAAATTTAATATATTTTAGATTCATTGCACACCAACTGAAATATTTCAGGTCTTTTATTGTTTTAATACTGATGATTTTGGCATACAGCTCATGAAAACCCAAAATTCCTATCTCAAAAAATTAGCATATCATGAAAAGGTTCTCTAAACGAGCTATTAACCTAATCATCTGAATCAACTAATTACCTCTAAACACCTGCAAAAGATTCCTGAGGCTTTTAAAAACTCCCAGCCTGGTTCATTACTCAAAACCACAATCATGGGTAAGACTGCCGACCTGACTGCTGTCCAGAAGGCCATCATTGACACCCTCAAGCGAGAGGGTAAGACACAGAAAGACATTTCTGAACGAATAGGCTGTTCCCAGAGTGCTGTATCCAGGCACCTCAGTGGGAAGTCTGTGGGAAGGAAAAAGTGTGGCAATAAACGCTGCACAACGAGAAGAGGTGACCGGACCCTGAGGAAGATTGTGGAGAAGGACCGATTCCAGACCTTGGGGACCTGCGGAAGCAGTGGACTGAGTCTGGAGTAGAAACATCCAGAGCCACCGTGCACAGGCGTGTGCAGGAAATGGGCTACAGGTGCCACATTCCCCAGGTCAAGCCACTTTTGAACCAGAAACAGCGGCAGAAGCGCCTGACCTGGGCTACAGTGAAGCAGCACTGGACTGTCGCTCAAATTTTGCATGTCATTCGGAAATCAAGATGCCAGAGTCTGGAGGAAGACTGGGGAGAAGGAAATGCCAAAATGCCTGAAGTCCAGTGTCAAGTACCCACAGTCAGTGATGGTCTGGGGTGCCATGTCAGCTGCTGGTGTTGGTCCACTGTGTTTTATCAAGGGCAGGATCAATGCAGCTAGCTATCAGGAGATTTTGGAGCACTTCATGCTTCCATCTGCTGAAAAGCTTTATGGAGATGAAGATTTCGTTTTTCAGCACGACCTGGCACCTGCTCACAGTGCCAAAACCACTGGTAAATGGTTTACTGACCATGGTATTACTGTGCTCAATTGGCCTGCCCTCTCTCTGACCTGAACCCCATAGAGAATCTGTGGGATATTGTGAAGAGAAAGTTGAGAGACGCAAGACCCAACACTCTGGATGAGCTTAAGGCCGCTATCGAAGCATCCTGGGCCTCCATAACACCTCAGCAGTGCCACAGGCTGATTGCCTCCATGCCACGCCACATTGAAGCAGTCATTTCTGCAAAAGGATTCCCGACCAAGTATTGAGTGCATAACTGAACATAATTATTTGAAGGTTGTCTTTTTTTGTATTAAAAACACTTTTCTTTTATTGGTCGGATGAAATATGCTAATTTTTTTAGATTTTTGAGGAATTTTGGGTTTTCATGAGCTGAATGCCAAAATCATCAGTATTAAAACAATAAAAGGCCTGAAATATTTCAGTTGGTGTGCAATGAATCTAAAATATATGAAAGTTTAATTTTATCATTACATTATGGAAAATATTGAACTTTTATCACAATATGCTAATTTTTTGAGAAGGACCTGTGTATAATTTAGCACAGATGTAAATCGTATTCTTTGGCTATTGATTCACAAAATAAGAAATTATTGAAGTCACACAAAAAAAAAAAAAAAAAAAAAAAAAGGACAAATAAATGCCAGGTCCTCTGAACATCGAACTGCTGTAGTTGTAAAGCAGCTGTGATGGGGTCGATAAAAGGGTCAGTTGCTATATGTGTTGTGTGAAGCCCCTCTCTCCCTGAGTTGTCAGCAGCTGGAGGAGGAAGACTGAGCAGGATGGGAGCTTCTCGTAACTATGGCAACGTATGCCCGTCCAATCATTAAGGCCATGCGATAGTTGCTGGGGAGATATCTCCTACAGATGAAAGGACAGTGGCAGTATTAGAAACCGAATTCCCTGTGTGATCCAGATAAGGTGTCAGGGATTAGCCTACTGCATGTCAACCTAGAGAAATCACAGAATGGAAATGGGACCATCTATATTGCTTTGGAATAAATTAATATGCTTTAATTTTAAAACCAGTGAATAATACAAAGGGTTTTAGTTTGTAATTTCCAAATAAACTCATGCAAGAGAAAAGTTCCATCTAAAGCAGTGTAGATTAAAAGATATCAAACCAGAGAAGTTAAGCTTGGATTGGAGGAATGAATATTGCCTCTCTCTGTCTTATACCTGGAGGGCTCCTGCATCATTAGGCATTTTTCAGTGAGGTTAGTAGGTTAATGAAAGCAGCTGAAGGAGAGACACAGCCTTGGAGGGAGAAGGAAACAGACAGAGCTGCTGAAAACATTATTAATGTCTGTTTAAATCAAGTTTAGAGGCTTAACAGGAAGCAAGAAGCCACAATGTGAGAGTAGAGAATGTGCACTGATCGCAGAGATGGAGGATGTTTATCATTTGGTAACATAGGTGCCTAAAAAGCCAGTTCACTTTTACATGAAGGTATTAGGTATTATGTTCAATTTCTTAAATATCAGCAGGCTGTAAATGTGATAGGCTTTGCTTTTACAGACTAAAATTCCTACTTCACTAATATTTACATATTATTAGATACTAATATTAATATATTATTAGGGCTGAGCGATAACCTATAATGATAATTATCACACAATACAGTTTTCCTTGATACAATTATAGCAAAAGTAAGATAAAGGTTTGAGCAGATGCGTTTATTTGCTGAATGGTCTCGATCACGTGACCACTAAACAGTACTGTGAGATCCAGTGAGAAGCGCTTGAATTCAGCGAAGAACACACATTTCTCTGTGATTTAAACTAGTTTAAAGAAACCGTGCTGACATTTTCAACAGCACTGATGTTGCAACCTGGTCTCACAGAATTCCGTGAAATGATCACGGCCCCTTAACTCAAAGTCTGTGGAAGTTTCAAGGAATCGCCAAAAATTCTGTAATGGGTCCACGGAAGTGGTGCCTATGTAAGTCAATGATAGGCAGCATTCCACAAACGGATTCCCTGTTCCAACACCTGAAACACGGTCTCTATCAAAACACATTTAATTAATTGCATTTGTAAAAGTAAACATGATTTTATTAATTTGAATAGGCTACTTTTATATTTTGGAGCTACTCCTACCCTAAACCTACCCACTCTCAACAATATAAAACACGTAACAGGCAAATAAAGGTAAAGTCACAGGTATTTATTGCAAAAACTGACCAAAAACCGTATAAAAGTATTACCGCATGTTGCATTCCAAGTCTTCTGAAGTCATACGATATCATGCAAAGAACAAAGTTCACACACTCCACTCAGTCATATCTCAGTAGTATCTCCAATACAGTAGTAAGATGGTGAGCAGAATTAAAAGTATACTTTTTTTTGTATTTTTTATTTTATTTATTTATTGAAAATGGGATAGCAGTGACAGTTTTTATGACTCAGATCTGGTTGGATGATGAGCAGGATACAAATTTGTAGGACTTTGCTGATGCTGTGTTGTCATTAGTTATATTTATTCATGATTGGGAATATTAAATTATGCCCTAGATAGACTACAGAAGATAAGTACTTAAGTGGGAGTGCCAATGTGTCTCACTTTCGAGACCTCAGCCCCTTGGATTTATTTAACTGTTGTCAACATATCCATAATTTCTTTGTTGTCATTCCCTTGATTTCTTGCGGTTACTCATCCACTCCACAAAAGACCATCTGGTTGCTCAGTGGAGGGCCATGTAGGGCCCCGAGGGGACTAATCACTTCCTCTTCTCACTACACTCTCACTCCATCTTTCATTCAGTCAAAACAGCACATTAATTACAGTTGATGAGTTTCCCATTAGCACCAGCAAGGTTGGAGTGAAGCTACGCAGTAGGTAGAAAGAGGCACAGACAGGTATATCATTGTCTGGCCATTGTCATAGGCAGAGGCACACCCTGAGCTGTGAATCAAAGAGCATCATTTCTAGGGTGGGGAATCAAAAATCAATCCTTAGGATCAGGAATCGAATGCTTGTAATAAAATTAAAATTCCACTTATTGATTCCTGTGTGTGCATTTTAATGTGATTTCAAACCATTTTCAAGTGCAAGAAGATGCGAAAGAGAACTCAATTCTGCACAAGCACCACATGCAGTATTCTTTGCGCATACATTCAAAGCTGCAGAGAGCAACTTCCTATATAGTGTGCGATACTGAATTGAGTTCTCGTACATGTCTTATTGCGCTTGAATGCGCAAATATACACAAAATTATGTCAAAATATTCTCGTAAACTCTTTCAGTTTCATCTAAAGTGAATGTAAACAGTTAAAGAAAGAAAACAGGATATTGGATTCTGCATGATGTCAGCAGTCTAATAAACCTGCTGCAGTCTGTCATAACGTTTACATAACGAACAAAAGCAAAAGAAAATCACTCACCGATCTTGACTGAATAAACTTTGTAACTTTAATAAGGATTCAAAGAAAACTATGCAGTATTATTTTACATTTAATTATAATTTCTGTACCTGAACTTTTCAGTTATATTTATTTGTTCTATTGCTAATTTGTTTATTTTGTACTTATTTACTTTATTACTGTTTTTACTATTTACTTCTCTTTAATAATGTTTGAAATAGGGGTGTGACGAGAGTAAAATGTCTCATGCCACGAGATTTCTCGCCGAAGTGAAAAGCTGTCTCGCGATATGGCCATGACAGAGGGTGAAATAGCATGCATACAACACTACTTTTACATTACATTGTTATTGTTTTTTATAAACAATGTTGTTATTCAACTTTTGTAAATGTCTGCTCTGCTCATCCAACTCGAGCTGCAGCAGAGTTGCACTCAGTGCAGCAGGAATCACAGTTCACTGATCACGTGACGACAGTAAGGTGAGAAGAAAGACCAAGTCTGAGGATTCGTTGCACAACAGAGCCTAAGCTTATCTAGTAGACTGCCCACTCACCACCTCCGCTCGTGTCAGAGTATGTGCAATCGCGTATCGAAAGCAAAAGTAAACGCATGCTCCCTGATGCGTGCAATTTATGTTACTCCATAATTGTATTTTATTTTTTTTGCATTTATAAAATTACCATGTGTTTCCATTTTACACAGAGCAACAAATATTATCCAACGGTATGACTGAATTTACATCTGTATAATTCCAATCGGAATATCAATGGGAGTTCTGTTAAAAAAAAGGTTCGCTACCTTTCAAAATCATGGTTGTAAGTCTGGAGGATCCCTGCATGTGAAATGTAATTAATAAGTTGAAAATGTTGTTCAGGGTGAATTGGCGACAATGTACATGTGTTTGAAGTCTGTACCAATTGGTTTTGCTTGGAAAAAGCTGGCCTATAAAACAAAGTAAATCATCAGATCAAGCAAAGCATCTGATTCTGTTTTAATTCTTCAATCATAGAAATAATGAAATATTTAAGAATTATTCAACTTTTATGACAAAAATACTACATTCCTTATCTTACCTTTAATAATGCTAGAATAGTGTATTTAAAAGTGTTATAAATAATACATTTACAGGTTTCAATTACATTTTCCTGGTAGTCTCAGACTTTTAAACCCCACTGTATATGTATCATCAGCATAAATGTTTTTGGAAAGGGCAAACATATCACTGTTGTCCTTCTCTTTCAGTAAAAGAGAAGGACAACAGTGACATAAAGTCTCGCTCTCTGGCTTACCTGCAATGCATTGAGGACCATCCGGACAAATGAAGATGACAAAATGGAATTGTACCACTTGATGCAATAAAATAAAATACTAGGTCAAAAGGGTCAGGGGATGGAGGGTTGAATAGAAGAGATGGGGCAATGGAAGTATATTGGGTTTTGGGGAACTGGAAAGTCCAGAAGAAGGGAATTTTAATAGCATCTGTTGGCTGCTGATAAATACACAATCGTCCATCCCCCCTGCTTGTCCTTAATCAGTTCTGTTTTAATGACCACAGTACTGAGCAGCAAATGCCTCGACACACACACACACACACACAGAGAGAGAGAGAGAGAGAGAGAGAGAGAGAGAGAGAGAGAGAGAGAGAGAGGAGGGTGAACCAACTCCAGGGTAAAGCTAAGGAGTGCAGAATTCAGCACTGGATTCTAACTTAAACAGGTCTGATTGGCCATTGCATTCAAGAATCAACAGATATGTTTGTGATTTGTTGCATTGCTCAACACTGCAAAAACACATTAATAGAAACCTTTGACGTTTTCAAGAGAGAAAACACCAAATCTCTTTTGCCAATATGCAATTATTACGAGAAAACTGATTCTAGCCCAGAAATTATGGGGAGCTTTTACCTCTAAAAGCAATCAGAAGCAGCATCAGCCAGTGGTTTGAGTGAGAAAATTCCAGGCTAGTCTTAACTCCGTGGCCACATGTGAATGAAACTTGAAAGTAGCTTCTAAAGCCCAGAAGAGAAACAAGCATCAACAAGCTTCAGATTTTTTTTTTTGTATTTGAACTTCCATTTTTGCGGTAGTTATGTACAGGGCCACCGTCTATCTTGATGAGATTTGGTGGTTTTAATAAATAGAAAACTAATACATTGTTAATGGAAACATACAAAGTCGAATTGCATTTGCCTTTCTTTTTTTGTAATGTAATGTTTATTTAACCAGGAAAATGTGACAACATTACGTTTAACTGGGACTTAAATTTACATTTGACTGATACAAAACAAACGAACAAAAAAAGGTTTCATTGAACTATTTATTAACTAATAAATTAATAAATATAACTTATTTATTATTATTATTTTCACAAAAACTCATTTCCCCCCCCAAAAATATATATAAATATACAAATATAATATTAAATATCATCTGAATAAGTGAATGTTCAGTTTTGAGTTATGGTTGTATTTAGGAGAGCTACAGTGACTATCCATCTGCT
This sequence comes from Gobiocypris rarus, assembly GCA_023029165.1. Taxonomy (NCBI): domain Eukaryota; kingdom Metazoa; phylum Chordata; class Actinopteri; order Cypriniformes; family Gobionidae; genus Gobiocypris; species Gobiocypris rarus. Next base: position 30,179,237 of record CM040932.1, read on the forward strand.
CCTGATTTAAACGTAGTTTCTCCAAGCCATCAAAACCCCTAGCAGACACACCCTACCTCAGAACAGGATCCTGAAGCCACACTATATGTTTCTATAGACTTTACTGTTAGAATTGAGTCATGCCGCCCACATGGCATGAAGATGGTCTGTTGTCTAAAAGTGACTTGGACAGCCACACAAAAAGCAGTCTCACACCTCAGGCATTTTGTATGGGACCCTGCTGTCTCTAGGGCAACCGTGGAAGGTTTAGGTTTCCTATGGCAACTGTGAAAGAGGACGTCCCTCCCACCAATCTCTCAGCCAATGAACTGCTGGTCTGTGCGCCTTTTATCAGAACTGAAATGTTCCTCACTAATTATTTGACCAGTCCATTTAAAAACCATTAAGATTTATCTGAGCAATCCATTTCAGTCAATCATAAATGCATTAGCTAAATTATATTTTTGGTGGCTTTTTTTTGTTTTGGTTCTTATAACACACTCCTGTAGAGATATGTAAGTGTGGTATGGAAGAATCCTCTCTTTGGGACACATATACGTTTTTCATTTCTGCATTTTATATAACCGGTTGGTCTTGCATACCAGCAGTTAAATCAATCCACTGGTACAAAAATATATTTAATAAAGTCTGTGTGAATGTGCTCACACAGTGAAATCCGAATATTCATAAGAATGTTATTACTCTATCTTCTAGCCTTTCAGTGCCTCTGCAGGGACCAGCAGTGACCGGTTCATCTTTCTATAAGGCCTCTGGTTATATTGTTCATGCTGAGCCTCGAAGAGCTATATCATCCTCATCCTTCTAGTTTAGCTTAGGATTATTGCCTTGTGGTCAGGGATACAGGAAGCAGGCACAGCTTCAGAACAAAGCACAGGCCCTCTGGGTCTCAGTTCATGCTGTCTCGCCCTCTTAGCCTGAACACTCTCTCAATACCACGTGGACCAGCGTGCATGTCTGTTTGCTATGTCTCTGTGAAGAGCTGTCGGTTTGGGAACTCCACGAGCCAGCAGCATCATAGATGGGATAATGAGTCCTCGTTTCAGTAAACGGCAGCTATTCTCTGACATTCAGGTCAGAAGTAGCACATTTTGTGCTTGAAAAGGAGACAATTAGAGAAAAATACTTTCGGTGCATTTCTAACTTAACTATATTTTTTCAATTGAAAATGTTTCTGTCCAAGTCTGATGCTGTCACCCTAAATGCAAAATCCTTATTGTGCCAGAAACATGATTAATTTATAAATTATATAATTAGATATTTTTCTTTTAAACATACTGCCCCTTTTAATTAGTTTCAGTCATTAGCTAACTACATTTTCCAAAGATTTAAAGGGTTAGCTGGGTCACTCTTTTGTTGGAACTAGACTTACATATACGGCCATTACCGAAAGCCAGTGATTATGGTTAATAAAGTTAGAAATATGGATATTTTTCCTCACAAAAACTCAATGCTTCGCTTTAAAAGGCCTTTGTTAACCTACAGGAGCCATATGGATTACTTGTATGATGGATGGATGCTTTTTTGGAGCTTCAAAAATGCTCTATCCACTCCTATTATAAAGCTTGGAAGGGATATTTTTTAATAACTAGTTTGGTTGAAACAAGAAAGTCATATACACCTAGGATGGGTTGAGGGTGAGTAAATTATGGGATAATTTTCACTTTTGGGTGAACTAACCCTTTAAATGTAGTTTACTACTCTCAATTATGACTGACAGTTACAAAACAACTTTCCTAACATTGAGAACCCTTTGTGTATCCCTAAAGAGCCATGGGTTTTGTAGTATAGTTCTTGCTTTTTATATATATTTTTGAAGAAGAAATGTTAATTCTGTCTGTCTCTGGAAGTTATTTAAGTTGAAAAGGCCTTTTTAAATTTTCCATTAGGCTTCAAATGTCATGTGCTCCAGAGTTTTCTCTTTATTGCAGGGTTTCAATCCATTTGGGCCATTTGAAGCAACATGCCATTGCTTTGTGGTTGTCTGAAATGCGGCTGCCTGGCAAAGTATCTATCTTACACACGCATACACACAGACATTCACAGCAGGGCTATAATTTCCCTGCACATGTGGTTACACTGCCAAAGACTCCAGATTTCTGTCGAAGTCCCAGTTCTGTTTGGAGCTGCTGGCCCATTGTGAAGATTTCGCAGCAGTCCTAGTGCCCACTGGCAATATAACTATTCTGATAAGTCTTTTGGCCTTTTGTGGACACTCTTCTTTTCTTTTTTTTTTTCTTTTTTTTTTTTGCATGCCTCAATTCAGTGTCTTTTGTAGGGTTCACCTCAATCTTGTTTATCTTACCAGTAAAATATTATTTTTATGACCTTAAATATACAACTAATCACAATATACGGCAATCTATATATTATTATTATTATTATTAATAAAAAAATTAAATATATTTATCAGTATTTGGTAGAAGCACCCTTTTGATCTAATACAGCCATGGGTCTTTTTGGGAAAGATGCAGCAAGTTTTTCACACCTGGATTTGGGGATCCTCTGCCATTCCTCCTTGCAGATCCTATCCAGTTCTGTCAGGTTGGATGGTAAACGCTGCCGGACAGCCATTTTCAGGTCTCTCCAGAGATGCTCAATTGGGTTTAAGTCAGGGCTCTGGCTGGGCCTTTCAAGAACAGTCACAGAGTTGTTGAAGCCACTCCTTCGTTGTTTTAGCTGTGTACTTAGGGTCATTGTCTTGTTGGAAGGTGAACCGTCGGCCCAGTCTGAGGTCTTGAGCACGTCGGGCCACTCTGCCATAAAGCCCCGACTGCCGGAGGGCTGCATGGTTGACTTTCTACAACTTTCTCCCATCTCCCGACTACATCTCTGGAGCTCAGCCACAGTGATCTTTAGGTTCTTCTTTACCTCTCTCATCAAGTCTCTTCTCCCCCGATAGCTCAGCTATAGGAAGGGTGCTGGTCGTACCAAACGTCTTCCATTTAAGGATTATGAAGGCCACTGTGCTCTTAGAAACCTTAAGTGCAGCAGAAATGTTTTTCAACATTTTTGCAAGATCTGTGCCTTGCCACAATTCTGTCTCTGAGGTCTTCAGGCAGTTCTTCTGACCTCATGATTCTCATTTGCTCTGACATGCACTGTGAGCTGTAAGGTCTTATATAGACAGCTGTGTGGCTTTCCTAACCAAGTCCAATCAGAATAATCAAACACAGCTGGACTCAAATGAAGGTGTAGAACCATCTCATGGATGATCAGAAGAAATGGACAGCACCTGAGTTAAATATATGAGTGTCACAGCAAAGGGTCTGAATACTTAGGACCATGTGATATTTCAGTTAATAAATCTGCAAAAATGTCAACAAATCTGTGTTTTTCTGTCAATATGGGGTGCTGTGTGTACATAAATGAGAAAAAAAAGAACTTAAATGATTTTAGCAAATGGCTGCAATATAACAAAGAGTGAAAAATGTAAGGGGGTCTGAATACTTTACGTACCCACTGTATATTATTATTAATATATAGTGCGATGACAAGGATTTTAGGAAAATTGATGGGCAAATCAAAAGTGCATGCAATTCACAATGTTATATAATTTTTCCTTCCCACCAAAATCATTGCAAATATATTCAGATTTTCATATATTTAATTGCCCAATTCATGTAGCTATTCAGTGTTACAGCAGCAGCCCAATGACATAGTGATAACATCAGGACAGATAAATGCTTTGAGAAATTCTTTTCACTCCTGCATGGGTTCTTTCAATCAGAAGCCAACCAATGAGAATCATAGAGGCCTTATCATAATCAACGAGCATCAGATTTCATCTCCTCATTTACCGTTATTTCTCTAAATGTCCTGCTTGAGTTTCTCAGCAGAAGGTTGTGCCTGAGAATACAGGACAAAGAAGACATACACATGATTTGCGAGGATATTTGACTTTGAATTAATTATTTACAGTACGGTGACATATTTTGCAAAAGGCAATCATTGCCAATTCCACGAGCCAGTAACAACTGTCATTGCAAGGATGATGGATGCTGAGGGCTGGGAGACAGTGTGTGTGTGCGTGTGTGTGTGTCCTTGTTTATATTACATTATGGGGACCAAATGTCCCCATAAGGATAGTAAAACCTGAGATCACCTACATTGTGGGGACCAGCCAGCGGTCCCCACTTTTCAAAAGGCTTATAAATCACACAGGATGAGTTTTTGGAGAAAGTAAAAATGCAGAATGTTTCCTGTGATGGTTATAGGTTTAGGGGCAGTGTAGGGAGATCGAATGTACAGTTTGTACGGTATAAAATCCATTACGCCTATGGAGAGTCCCCACAAATAGTGAACCAGACATGTGTGTGCGTGTGTGCATGTGTGTGTATATGATGTGGTAACAGTATGCCATGTGAGTCCTGCTGAGATAGGGAGATTCACAGGCAAGCATGCATGTGATCACCGGCATGCATTCTGAAATAGTCATTCATGCAGTGTCACATCTCACCCGGGGGTTAAAATGTTACGTATATCTGTCACCATAAGAAGAAGCTTAAAAGTTATTCTCACTTCTAGTACATGTCAACAAGTACAAAATGGTATTGTCATAGTTCTTTGGCCATGTACCTTAATTTTTGGTTGTTGTTGTTCTTAAAATGTCTAAGTATTTACTGTGTGTGTGTAAAAAAATATATATATATATATATATATATATAGTTATCAGTCAGCGATATAATTGAAAACTTCACCTGAAAATGTAAATAACATTTCAGAATGCAATAATATTTGGTTTGCTCCACATTTGCTTTAGTGAAAAAGCTACTCGAGCTGCATCAACTCCAAAAGTTTGTGTAAGACCTGATGAACATGTTCAGTCCAGTGTCTTGAGCTTTAATGGAAGTAAGAACATCTGACCGTGGCTTGGTGCACTAAAAATATGGTCTTAATAAAGTCTAATTGATTCGGTTTATTGTTTACATCTGCTTGAAACTAGCTTCAAAATCAATATAGTCTGAAAAACAAACATTTCTGTGTTGAATCAAGGCCACTATGTAAATATTACTGTTATATAAATGTTGAGCCGGGGTGCTTATATTGGCAGCACAAGTTCAATCCTGGCTTGTAACACCCTTAATCCCATTCCTTCTCTCTCTCCCTGTTTTTTCCTCTACTATAAATAACATGGCAATGATCTCATGTTGATTTCTATTCCTTTCTCTCTCGATTTCTGCCAGTGTGTGGCTGTGATTTGGCACATTCCGGATTCTTCCAGAAGAGTGGCGAGTACATTTGCACAGCGGACTACCAGCGCCTGTATGGCACAAAGTGTGACAGCTGTGGGGACTTTATCTCAGGGGAGGTGGTCTCTGCACTGGGCCGCACATATCATCCACAGTGTTTTGTCTGCAGCGTGTGCAGGTGAGCCCTCTACTACACACACTTCTAACCTGTCATTATGGAAATACACCCATCAATACAGCTGATTCTGGTAAATTATGCTCATTTACTAACATGCTGTTGACTGAAACTCATTAATTCAACCGCTGACAGCAATACACACCCCCACTCATCTACATACTAAGCAATTATACCACAGTTAGTTCCGGTCTTCTAATTTGATCAGTCAAGCAATGTTCCAAGATAGCTGATATTTATATAATTTTCTCTGAAAGAAATTCAATGTCTGTGACAGTTAAAATAGTTTAGCCATAAGGAATGTCTTCAGATTATCTCAATTTAAAGGATTTGATGGACCACGTGTAAAAACTGGGATGGCAAAGACCTCTTGACTTGTGCCCCAATTATGCTATTTTAAAGGCTCCTTATTTAGATTTGGAGGTCTCCTACAACAGGATTACATGCATCAAAAGTAAAAAAACTCATAATATACATTATGCACAAAATGCATAATATGCACATAATAACCACACTGTTCAATGATTCTCAAATGACTCGATGAATGATCGAGTGATCAGTCTCTCTAAACTCCACCTTTCTGTGAGCTACTCTGCTCTAATTGGTCAGATGGCCCAGTCTGTTGTGATTGGTCTACCGTTCACTGTGCACGTCGGAAACAAGCGCTATTATCATAAACTTCAGCTCAGTGTGGAGGCTTCCTAAAGCTCAGCAATTAATACACACTATAAAGACAGTGCTAATTTATTGCAGTGCACGTGTAGGAACTCTTAAAGGAACACTCCACCATTTTTAGAAATAGGGCTTATTAACATCTTTCCTACATTTAGATATGTGGGCAAATACATTTTTGTCTCAGTGCATGCATTGTTTTAGTTTGGCAGGGTCGCCGCTAGCTTAGCTTAGCATAATGAATGGAATCCTATGTTGCCAGCTAGCATTTTCTGAGTAAAAGTGATCAAAAAAAAAAAAACGTAGTACTTGGGCACAGAGATATCATGCAACACATAAGTCCTCTTTCTATTTCTTTCCTTTAACTTGCACCCCTATTTTTGAGAATTTTCTGAAAACGACATACCCATATAAAAATGTCTGCAGCTCTTAAACCAATCTGGTCTTATTTTAAAATAGACACTTGAAATGTTGTTACCTAAGAGTCATAATAACTCAAAGTAGTATTGGAACAGAGTAAAACTAGGTAAAATGTACGTGTAAGTGATTTTATTGAAATTCACTTAGGGAAAATGGATGAGACTTTAATGTTAAAGGGATAGTTCACTTTGAAATTAAATTTTGATATGTTTTAGCTTACCTCATGGGCATCCGAGTTGTAGGAGTATTTGTTTCCCCAGTAGTTTCAATTTTGATCATTTTAGGTCAAACCGTTCTTGTCTGTGCCTCACATAATGCAGGTCTATGGTCACCACCTCAAAGAGCATACACAGAGAAGTCCAAATTAAACAATCCCCCATCGTAAGTACACACTGATGGCCTAAGACACGAAGCGAGCGGTTTGTGTGAGAAAACGAACAGTATTTATATCGTTTATATAAATATGTTTAGAACTTCACAGTGAAAGGTAACACTTCCCAAATTTCTTTGTAAACAATGAGAGACGTACACGCGCGAGAGATACACTTCCGGCGCTTTCCGCGCTTGCGCAGACTAAAGCCAGAACGCGCGAATGTCACAACAGGAAACACGCACGCGCGCCCTCAGATCAGTCGGACGTAGTGGTGTACAAGAGGTAAAAACTATATAAATACTGTTCGTTTTCTCTTGAGGCACAGACAAGAACGGTTTGACCTAAAATGATCAAAATTGAAACTACTGGGGAAACAAATACTCCTACAACTCGGATGCCCATGAGGTAAGCTAAAACATATCAAAATTTAATTTCAAAGTGAACTATCCCTTTAAAGGCCTGAAAGTAACCTACATATAAAACGGAATGTCTGATCGTTTTGATTCAAATTTGGGGATGATACGCTCAAAAATGTAGCTTCTGTAAGCTTTTATGTCAAGAAAATGCTGTTTACATAACATAACATGCTTGATTGCCTTTTAATTGGTTACTACGTCCATCCATCAAAACTTTGCTGGCAAGGCATTGGCTAGGCATTGACAGGCTTTATCCAACGAAAACCATGGGTGCTATGATTGACACCTCGCCAAGCTTGTGATGCACTTTCTGGATATTGAGTCACCCAACCGCCTGTGATTAAAGGAGAGAAACCAGGGAGAGCTCATATTCAGTGGCAGGGGAGGTCATCAGAATACTGATTAGAATCGATATTTCATTGAAATGGACTTGATGTGTTGCTCTAATTCAAAACGCTAATGCAAACAAAAGATCCCTATTTTTTCAGCTATTATTTTGGATTAAAAAGTGGGATGCATTTTGAAGAGTGGACCCTTACATTAAAATGTAAGCTGTTGCTTCTTTGCTTCGTCCAATCTGATCTGCACAATAGGAGATTAAAGATGAGTACTGTGTTTATTTTCTTAATGTTTACATGGCCAGTCCTTAAGCATTTAATTTAACCCTTTCCTCTCTGGTGTATTCATTGCACAAACCAGTTCAGAACACGAATCTTGAGTTTTAGCTTTCAAATGATGCATAGTTTGTGATAGTTGATTAAATATTTTTTATAAAACAAAAGTAAATAAAAGTACAAACAGTAATAACGCAAGTTGATCGCAGGTGGACAGCGTACAACATAGGCGGGTATAATGCAAATATAATTCTAGTGACGTAGAACTGTCACGCAGTGAGATTCGAGTGTTCTGAGTCAATTCTTTCTTTTTCAATAACTTTCTTTATCATGCACCTTAGACTTTACAACTTTGCAGAGCGTCTACATTCCCAAACAGCTATAATACACACAGCATGAAAGGGAATATTTGAAAAACCCTAATAGGGGCACTTTAATTAACCTTGTGAGAGAAAATTCTATTCACATATATATTTCACTACTCATGTCAGATATTAATAAAGCAGGGTCAGACTATACAGTAGTGCTTGCGATTTAATTGCATTGTGTTTCAGCTTACTTTTATGTACTTGTCAAAGCACATTTTTACTTGAATTTGTCACTTGGCGGGTGTTTATTTTGGACGCTGTGTGTAAGCATTTTCCCTTTTCTTGTCTAAATAGCTCTAGAGAGTATAATACCACAAGTGAAGAGGGAGCGATCAATGCAGAACTGAGCAGGATATTGTAACACGAGTCAAGGCGGAAGAAAGTTGAGGTTTGGAGCTCAAAATATGCAATAGTGCCCAGAAAGTAAGCAGAGAAGGGAGAAAAGGTGTAAATGGAGAAGCTGCTGAGGCCAGAGGTAGATATTTGCCTCACAGACTGAAAGGAGCAGATGAAGTTAAAGGCAGCAGTGGAGAAGCATCGTCTCTTGTTCTTAATGTGTGGTTATTGTCAGTCTGATAAGCAAGAAAATGAGAGACATCCCTGTGGAGACACATTATCTGTCTGCCCAACACTGACAGTAGGAAAAATGGGTTTATACAACTGGATATTTTCTAAATTTACTATACTGCTTATTCACATTGGTTGACTGCACTTTACTCTCTCTTATATGCTTTTCCCTCCTTTTTTCCTATTCTTTCTTCAGCTTTTTTGAACACTTTGCTGAGCTTTATCTGTTAATGTGTCTCTGTTATCTAACATTTGTAATTACAGTGTGTTTGGTCTGTTCTGATCTACAGGAAATTAGTTCCAATAAATAACTTGCCTGTTCTCCTTTAGTTCATCAGCACACCGAAAGAGAGAACTCCGCTTGATGAATTTATGTGGGTAGGAATAAGCATTTTCATGGAGGACTGGGATTGCTTTGTTGGACTGTGTTGCCAATTGGGCTACTAAATGGCCCAATGGGATGCTCTTGGCAGGAGTAACCTAAACATTTATCGGCCTGACCAAGAAGTAAACAGTCAACGGGAGAGCTAGATTATGTTACATTTAATATTTAGACCATCTGTGTGGAGACCAAGCTCTAGATTTAGTGGGCTACCATCCCAGTAGTGCTGTCAGTGATAATTCATAAGTCACGTTACAGCCCTCAGCAATATATACATATATATTATGAAAAAATGTCATATTGTCAAAAAAAGTCTTATCTTAATTAATTTAGTTCCTTAATTAAATCAAAGTATAGTATTTTCTATACTATACTAAGTGCACAGGTTAATTGTTCTGTCCTGAAAGAGTCACTGTATTGTGTTTGTAGACTGAATAAAAGCAGCAAAATACAAAAACTGTAAATTTTTAAAGAGCAAGAAAAGCTGACAATGCTTTGTGTGTGTCTGGAGGGAGTGTGATGTGGCGGTAATGCCAAGGTCACATAAAGATTGCACTGAAAGACACGCACAGAGCCTCACGAGGAAGCCCACGCAGTTTTCACATACAAATATAGAATGAAGTAGGTTGTGTGAAAGAGGAGTAATAAAATACAGAGACAGAGAGAATGAAGGAGATGAAGAAGTAAGAGTAGATCTAGAGACCCTGATTTTACTGGCTCCAGCTTTCCTGAAAAACTGGAGAAAGCAAAGGAATTATTCCACCCATGTGTCTGACATGGGCTTTGTAAGTGCTTCTGTTGTCTGCCCACTTACCCTGTCATCGTTCACTCTCGATTTCAAAGACATCTTTGTGTGTGTGGTCTCAATAGTGGAGGAGTTTTCATGCCATACTTCACATAGCCCAGTGAACAATGTGTTGGTTTGTGTGTTAATGTACAAATGTGTCACTGCACCATGCAGTGTTAAGGTACACATGTGCTACATTTCCAGCTGAAACCCAAAAAGTGCTTGGTATAATAGAATCTTGACATTTGCATTAATCTTAATTTAATAATAAATAATAATAAAGTAATTAATGATTCTCTAAAAGTGTTCTTAATAAGGTTAAAACTAATTAACAGTTAGCAGTGTAACAGAAATAATACAGGATCTGTTTTTAAAGGACCTGTTCTGTAATCTTATAAAGTGGCAGAGCCGGTGCTCCTCTAAGGTCATGGTTCAATGTAAATGGATTGTTTCATAATTGCTGCATTAGTAGAGGAATAGTCTACTGTAATAGGATTTGTCTCGTAGTGTAGAAGCTTCCAGTCATGCTGATTACTGAGCAGATAAAGCAGTGCTGTGGACACAATGGATTATGTGAGCTGTCATGAGACATGTGGGCATGTGCTTTAAAGAGACATATGCATTTATCAACATAAAGCATAATCTATTCACCATAAAAAGGTTCTAAGCTTATGTATACAGTGGAACATTGCCTTGTTCTTGGTTTGCAAAGGCCTTCTGTAAAAGTTTTGAAGAATAGTGAAGAATAGCCTAAAGACCATTTTAAACTACAATGAATTTCCAGATGGGTCCCCAGGTTGGATTATACTGGACTTTCTGGTGGATCAGCAAAGCCATGTTGCTCACCAGCAAAACTAAAATGAGTAGAGATCCCACCTTGTCCTTCCTTATCAACCCCATTACTCTTTACTTACTATGTAAAGAAGATAACTTTGACCCTTTATTTCAGTGATGTTTGTTTCCTGAGTGTGTCTGAAGGGAAGAATCTATCTGGGATTTAATGTTACCTGAACCCTGTTCTGCTTTCCATTATTTGTGAATCCTTATTTGTTTGGCTCCCATTACTATACCTGTCAATTAACATACAGATTTTTCATTACAATACATTTACGCTACAGTTAAAAAATGTGGGGTCAGTTAGATGTTTAAGTATTGTAAGCGTGTAAACGTACTGTCACTTTTGATGAATCTAATGAGCACTGAAACCAAGATCTTACAATTGCTGTTTAAATATTAGCAGTTTGGTGGTGTATGTAGATCAGGTTTTGCCTACATTGTGGGAACCTGCCAATACTTTTCTCTACTATGTAATTTAGTCTTCCTTGTAAGCTTTCTGGATTTATCTGATCTTTTTTTTTATTTATCTGGACTTTAATAGGCTATGGTTTACCTATGTGTGTGTGCTGTTTAATAACATGTTATCTGTCTATCTTTCCCTCTCTAGGAAACCTTTTCCAATCGGGGACAGAGTGACATTCAGTGGTAAAGAATGTGTCTGTCAGCAATGTTCCCTCAAGCTGGTTAATTCCAATGAGCCAATCAAAATCCATGGGCCCAGTCGTAAGTCTCAACCCTCAATTTAAACATTTGCATAACATGTGGTCCGTGTGTGTGTGTGTGTGCGTGTGTGCGTTTTTTCTGAAGGCCCAGGAGCTACAACCCTGTTTAATGCTGTATTGACCTGCATGTCTCTGAGGGGAGATGACAGACCCCTGTTCAACAGATTAAAGTGTGTAGTCACAGGCAGAATGCTGTGATGTTTTATAAAGGCCAGAGGTGAAGAGCGTCTGAGCTTTGTGTCTATGTTTACTCTTTGAACAAATGTAGAGCCTGAACATCCCTGTAAAATTTCTGCAATGCCATCTTTCTCATTTTATAAATTGTATAAAATCTTAATGTTTTTTTTTTAAATATGGGAATGATATTATTTTATCAAAATGAAATTCACCATGAAATCAAAAATGAGTGTGGGGGTATCACGGTCTCTCTCATTTCTGCCTCGCTCATTCAACTATCCAATCAATTCCCGAAGGACGAAATCAAGCCCCGGGAAAAAAAGAACAATCTCAACTTTCTTTCATGCCGACTTTAAGTCAGCATAATAGTCAATTTTTATCTAATCTTTTAAGACTAGTCTAAGCATTTTATGCAAGGTTATTGTCATTGTGCAAAAAATCAAGTTAGAGTGCCCGAGCTTAACCAGATTATACTTCTGAAAGGGTCTGGCAAACCCTTTTATAAAATTACTTCTTGAAATTACAACAAAAGCATATTCATTTTTTGTTTTAAGTTGTTTCATAAAAGGTACTGCAGTGCATAACAAGAATGTTCTGTTATCTGTTCCACTTCAACTCTTGAATCACAGCTGTTACAGGGAGAAGGAGGAAAGAAATTGTTGGAGTAGAAGTGTGAAAGCGTTCTGTAATATCTGTCTCTGTCTAAAGACTGACCTGACTGATCAGGCAGGTGAACTGAAAAAATCTGAGCTCTGTGTTAGGATGCAAATACTCTAAACAGCTGAACATCTTCCAAATAAACACAAACGATGCACTGACATTTTAGTGTGCAAAATCCTGTTGCAGTCATGCTTCATGCTGCCCTACCCAGCCTACACAGCTCAATAAAGTTTATATATATATCTGATTTAGAAAAAAAACGAAGTAACTTTCATAAAATTTTTTGTCAATTTTTACCCAGGACACAGGAAAGACTTATGAACCTAAAGTCCATTATATAACCTCTCTTCCCTTCCTCATGACTTGTTATAGACTGTGCAGGTTGTAAGGAGGAGATCAAACAGGGTCAATCTCTGCTGGCGCTAGAGAAACAGTGGCACGTCAGCTGCTTCAGGTGTCAGACCTGCGGCCTGGTCCTGACGGGGGAGTACATCAGCAAGTAAGTGACCGCTTCTGTTGACCAGTTGGCTTTTGTGTTGCACAAAGCAGCCTGTTTCTCATGTTTAAAACCACATTAACATTGAATAAATATTTAATATTTAATCACTAATATTTACACATTATTCACAAAATAAAAGGCCTCATGTTTTCATTTTATATATGGATAAATATAACATTTTTAGATTAGACAATTTGTGCGAACATTTTCTCTATAAACACTATAGTTCAAAAGTCATTTGACATTGAAGACTGGAGTAATGGCTGCTGGAAATTTCGCTTTGCCATCACACAAATAAACAGTATTTAACAATATTACAGTTTTTGCGGTATTTTTGATCAAATAAATGCAACCCCAAACTTTTGATCAGTAATGTGTATGCATATATACATGATTTATTGCTCTTGTTATATGGACTTTTGTATTTTGAATTTAGAGGACCTCAAAATATATTTATAGTATAGTATAGAATATATGAAGTTTATTGTAGATGAGGGAGACACATTCCCGTGCACACCTGGTGTTTTAATTCATCTCTTTTGTCCACTTTCAACCACTTCTGTCCTGATTTCTTTGAGGGGAGGGTCTATGGGCGGGTAAATATATGAGTTTTTTCAGATCTTCCGATCTAATGGACAAAATAAGTTCGCTCAATTTACATATGAACGCGCCCAGAGACAATGGGAAACCATGCGGAAAGCAGCAGCTTTTATTTCAGCTCTGATAGCCACAAGATCACAATAAACTCTGTGAGTGCATGTTAGAAATCAGGAATGGTGAGAGAACATTGTGCTTGGTACGTTTTTCGTCTACAAACCAAACTTGGATCTTCAGACATTAAAGTTTGAAACCTGTCTGGCTAGCGCTTCCCGTAATGTTTCTGCATTAGCTCAGTAGGAGGAGAGTAGGCGGTCTTCTGTAGCTGTTCGAACACTTTTGACCACATGAACATCTATAATACAAAAGAAATCCGGTTGATTGCCTACTACCTCTGGAAGAGTTCAAAAGTGGACAAGCTCAAAATCTTTTACACCTGCATTTAGCGTTTTCCACTTGTGACCCAATCAACCAAAGCTCATCTTAATACTAGGTGTAAACAGGTCCAAAGACTTACAGAGGTCATAGTTTTCTGGTTTTGTAAAACCTGAATACCTGTGTTTTATTTTTGGCAACAGTATAAGAATGTGTTCATTCATGTGAGTCTTATTTTGCATGCAGAGACGGCATTCCTTACTGTGAGTCTGACTACCATGCCCAGTTTGGGATAAAGTGTGAAACATGCGACAGATACATCAGTGGACGTGTGCTGGAGGTAAGTCTACACCCTGCCTGCTTACGTCCCGCCATTGGACCAGTGTCCTCCAACCTAGACTCTTAACGTTACACTTCATCATTCAAAAGTCTGGGGTTAGTAATTTTATTCAGTAAGGGCACATTAAATTGATCAAAAATTACAGTAAAGATATTTAATGCTACAGAAGAGTTAGATTACAAATAAATATTGATCTTTTGAACTTTCTATTTATCAAACTATCCTAAAAAAATGAAAGAAATCAGCTTAACCATCACATGAATAAATTATATATTGAAATAAAATAACTTTTTATCCTGTTTTTTTGTTTGGTTGTTTTGTTTAAATCAATGCAGCCTTGATTAGCATATGAGACCTGTCTCAAAAACATTTAAAAAATCTTACTGATCCCAAACTTTTTAATGATAATATATATTTCATTAGTATAGAGCTCTGCACACGACGTACAAGAGAGAAAAAAAAGTAAATTGTGCACGCAATTTACTAATTAAGTCCCTCAATTTATAAATCATGCGCATAATTTACTATTTCGTTCCCTCGATTTGCTCAATCGTGCGGACAATTTACTACTTTGTTCCCTCGACTTGCTAAACTGTCCACACGATTTTCTAATTAGTTCCCTCGGTTTATAAATCGTGCGCACTGTAATAATGAGAGACTCATCTTTGATTGTTATTTACTCTGAATTACCTCAAAACTCAGCTAAATAGACAGCGGTTGCGTTGAGTTATACCTGAAATGAACATGAATTGATCCATAAAGCGGGCCAGACAAGAAGCCTCTGTTATAAAATGATCAAGGGCTAAGTATGAGGATTGAAGCCCAGACAGACAGGGAATAAAACCCCCATTTGAAGTACTCATCCCTTAGACACATATTTTTCTGTCTCAAAACACTTTCAACATTTATGGTAAACAGATGGCAAAGAATACACCTTGGAGAGATGAGTAGAGGAGAAGCCTTTGAGAGAATAAACAAGTGAGGCAAGCATCACTTTTATTGTTTCTGATATTTATTTTTTCTCGTTCTTCCTTCTAAAATGTTTGCATCTTCTACAATACAGTAGCTTACCATTTGAGCTATGGACTATGCCATGATCAAACCTAAAGTTTCTCCCAGAAGATGACATGACGTAGTCCAACACCCTAGAAACCACTCACAACATCTTATAAGCCTCATAGACTCTTTAGCAAAATGGTTGAAATCAAATTCTGCAAATTCTGAGCAAGTTTATTTTTATTTTTATGGACAAGCACTGCTTACTAGATAGATAGATAGGCAGACAAACAGACCACTACAATGTGTGTATGAGAGAGAATGAATGAGGATGAGCTAATGAAGAAGCGGTTGCCCTGCCTTTACCTGCCTTTAGTCCACAGGGTTGTGGAGTCATGGAGTTGAGAGAGAGAGAGAGAGCATGAGAGACTTTAAGTAATGTGACATCATAGGGGAAGAGAAATATGATGAGGTAGTTCACATACAAATAAGAAAGGAGATCATTTGCCAGCCAAGAGTTCCAAAGCTGAGAAAGCTTTAATACACAACATTTAAAAGGAACTTGTGTGAGATTGTGTACTCACACAAACTAAGTCATTCCTGTCGCTCTGTTTGCTCTGATCCCAGTCTGATTGGCTGGTGTGAAGTGCTCCGTGTTCCAGCGAGAGCTCAAGTCAGGTTATTTATAGCTAGTGGGACACAAGCTGATTTATCTTTATCTGCCTGTTTGATTTGCACTCATTCCCCCTGGGAGACACCTAGTGATACTGCATGCCTCTGAGCACTTATAAACTGACAGCTCGCTGATTCCTGGAGCAATGACAGCATACACTGGGTCTCTAACTCATAAACTGGCCTTCTCTTGCCACCTGCTCTGTGCCTCCTCTCCAAATGCGCCCCTTTCTTCTTTGGACTTCCTAGTGAGACAACATTTGGTGTAATATTTGTCTATAAATAGCAACTTGTCTAAGAACTACTTGCATTTTAGATACATCATGGGCAGTTCATTTTTCAGTTTTTGTACTTCTAATGTAAATAGTTCCAAATGAAGCCATAGGATAATTAGTGTCTCTGAGCAACACACAGTAGTTCCTGAAAGAATCTGTGTTTTTGAACAAATCAAAAAGTTGGTTAATTTCTGAATGAATCTGAATAAATAAACAAATCGATTGAGAGAATTAATTAAATGACTTACTCATAAAGAGTCACGTTTTGTTCCTGAATGAATCAGTGTTTTAAATAAGTCTTTTGAGGGACTTGAGTTACTCATTCATAAAGATAGTCACATATTTCATATTTAAATGAATCAGTTTTGCTTGAATTGCATGAGATTAAATGATTGGATGTCTCGTTCATGAAGACAGTCACATGTTTTGTTCTCAGTACTTTGGACAAATTGTTTTAGTAGCTGATTCAGTGACCCTCGAGCTTCTTTTCAGACTAATTTCCAGTGAATTAGTTTTGAACAAATCAGTGACTCGTTCATAAAGATAGTGGTTGAATCCGAAATCGCCCCCTAAACCCTCGATCACTATTCCCTACTTTTGTCCACCAATAGTTCACTTGAAGGGAGTGAATGAAACAAGTGAGCAAATTCGGACAGCTGCTGTGTGTACATCGGCTGTACACTCGTTATTGCGGTGCAATGTGGGATGGAATGAGTGCACTCAATAATGCACAATATGGTTTCTGACACCACTACAAATTGCTGTCCCTTCAGATAGGGGGTGATAGGGGGTGATTTCGGATTCAGCCAGTCATATGTGTTTTCCCTGCATGAATCATTGTTTTGAACAAATCTGTTTCAATGAATTGCTCATAAAGACAGTCACTTGTCGCCACCTTCTGCCATAACAATGTAAATACAAACTTTACATACTTTGAACTGTTGTATTAGCACTGTAAGAAAACTGCCCGACCAATCAGATTCAGGGACTGGAACTCACTGTTGTTTAATTATAATCACAATACATACAGTAAATAGGTTTTTACACCCCTACTACTGATAATTGTCATTTTACTTTGGGGGCATCATCTTAATCTCAACTAACTCTAAACAAACATTGCAAATTTGTTCATTCTCTGCAGTTTCATCAACAAACTCTCCTTGTTTAAAATGTCCCAGAGGAACAGTTCTCTCAATTACTGATTTTTGGCACTGAAGGATCTCTGTAAGCTTTAAATGTGTGTACGGTGAGCAAGAGAGTCATTAAACGTCTGTAGAGCTCAAATGAGTCTTGAGCAGTATTAAAACAGCAATAAAAGAGAAGTGCTCTGTTGCTTAATATGAGGGACACTGTTGTGACAAGCATGTGTTTACCGTGTTTATTACACTCATGATAATGGGTTCAACAGGTGGAGCTTTTATGTGCTTATATGTACTGTTTTAAAATCCTCCAGACTAGAGTATCCTCCAGTATTTTTTAATTGTTCTGTTTGTTCCTTTTCTTTCTCTGTCCAGGCTGGTGGGAAGCACTACCACCCCACATGTGCTCGCTGTGCCCGGTGTCAGATGATGTTTACAGAAGGAGAAGAGATGTATCTCACAGGTGAGGAGAGGTTACAGAGGGCAACAGCTGGCACTTTCCATGAATAGGGTGCAAAATGGGGCCTGAAACTCTTCCAAATAAGGAAGTGATTTTCTTTTCTTTTTCAACAAATGGTCAGTGAAAGTTGCTTAACTTTCAGAAAATGCTGATTGTCAACCTCAGGTGGTAAAGCTAACTATATATAATTCTCTATGAACTTGGAGTTGCCAGAATGTGCCAAAATGCAAAAATGTGGAAACAAAATGTTCTTCTTTAAATAAACATTTTTAAAGGGGGTGGTGAAATGCTGTTTCATGCATACTGAGCTTTTTACACTGTTAAAGACTTGGATTACCATGCTAAACATGGACAAAGTTTCAAAAAATAAGTTGGACGTTTGATGGAGTATTTCTGTGTCAAAAATACTCCTTCTGGTTTCTCACAAGTTTCGGAAAGTTTTCTTCGAGTATGGGTCCGCTTGACGTCAACAGGGCAGAATGTCCTTGTACGGGCTCTTCTCCCGGAAGGGCGCGCGCATGCGCGACCAGAGGGAGAGAGCAAATGCACGCCCATTAACATGCTTTGCTCGGCTTTAGGGAGGCCAGCTGCACTGCAGTCACAGGACTTCACGAAATCAACAATGTCACCAAAGAAGTGTGTTTTTGGTTGTCATTAAGACAACCCTGTACAGCTTTCCGAAGAACCCAGCATTAATGGGACAGTGGATGGAGTTTGTTTTTCCGGAGCAGCAACAGAATGCAAGTTTCGCAGAATTCCTGCATTTCGGCGACGATTTGTTTTTATAAACAAGGCCCAGTTCGACGCCGGATTTATAGATCGTCTAATGCTGAAAGATTGAGCGGTCCCAGCGATAAAGGTTCAGTCATGCTTTGAAAGCAGGTGGTGAGTAAAACTGCTTCAAATGTCTTTGTGTTGTTGGCTATCGGCCCGTAAGTAGGCTACACATCAGTAAACAACATGATCCTGAATAGTTATATCAATGGAGCATGCAATGTATAGTGTGTTTAAATACATTTGTTTAGCTGACCACTACAGGTGTCTGTTTTTTTATTGTAAAACCACCCCAAACATTAAACCTAGTTTAAACACAAAGCACTCTTCTTCATTCAAATGGCTACTGTTCCATTGTTTTTCTATGTAAACGCTAGTCTGACGTGCAAAACCATTCCGCTTGCTACTGCAACTTTTAGTCGCATACAATAGTCCATAAACCAAATCATGTCCTTATAAACCATGTGTAAACACACACAAATCTTGTAAAACTTGTGCATGACAAGCCGTTAAGCAAATACAGTTACAGTACATACCACAGAGACGTCCTGCTGTAGTCGCTGTTGCTGCTGCTCCTGTTCAATATCAGCCTCCGGATCAGATTCTGGATCATATATGTATGGTTGAATCTGATTGATAGCCATGGTTTATTTAGGATAACTTTTTTGATGTCACAGCTTTTCTTAACGCAATAGCTGCGCGCGCTCGTGATTCTTTAGCTCCGCCCACACGATACTCCTCCAGCCGCTCGGTTTTATTCGGAAAGACTCTGAACAGCGTATCTTTCTTTTATAAATAAAATAAAACTAAAGACTTTTCGGGGATATGAAGGATGCAATACTACTCTAGGTACTCAAGATCGACATGATATTGACTGAAACTGAGTGTTGCACCCCCACCTTAATGTAATTTTTTTAAATCATTTGCTTTGCTGCAATGTAGAAAAGTGCACCAATAATTGTACTTCTTGTGTGTCTCTATCTGAAAAAAAATCTTATTGTACTTTTGGTGAAATTGGGCATTCCATTGGGCATGAGTCTTCCATAAAGCGTATGCAATGACATACGGGCTCTCAAATGCTTCAGATGCTTGTGGGATTTGCATTGGCAACACATGTTAGGTTAAAATGTAAAAAAAAAGCAAGACATCTTTCTTTTAATTCGTTTTTTTCACTAAATTAATTCTTAAATTGTACCAATTGAGATTAAGACAGTTTAATAAACCCTCATTTGAGATCTGTCTTCCCTCTGGGTTAGTTGTTCATCCATGTGACGGAGCAGATGAGGACTTTTCTAATAAAGGGGCTCTTTTAGAATATTATATGACAATCTTTCATATTTATCTCCATATCCAGAACACCAGGAACTGTATGCAAGATTCATGTGGGAGATAAAGGCTTATTGTGAATACCTTAAAGCAGGGGTGGGGAACGTTTATCCAGAAGGGCCACTCTCTTGCAGAGTTTAGCTCCAACCCTAATCAAACACACCTGAAGCTAATCAAGGTCTTCAGGATTACTGATGTTACAGGCAGGTGAGTGTTTTTCTCAGGGTTGGAGCTAAACTCTGCAAGAGAGTGGCTCTTCTGGATCAACGTTCCCCCTCAAAGAGGCTCATCTTGGCCCATCTTAATGCCCCATTCAGTAGATTTCCATGTGTGATCGATCATATGACTTCTAGTGCCAGCGGCTGGTGAAAATTAGAATGCGCCGCAGGTCTTTCTGTGTGTTTGTCTGTTCTGTTTCACATTCAGCACTGAGATGTGTAAGTGTGTTACAGGCTAGCGAACACGCCTCGAGGTAAATGCATTTAAAAGCCAGCAGAGTCGGGCATCAGCACATTACTATAATGCAGAAAGAGAGAGATACGTAGGGAGCGAAAACTGGAGAGAATGAGCAAGACAGAGACAGAGCATCGGATTAAAAATCCCATCAATCTTAAATTGAAACACCGCAGTTGAATGAATGCACTCTGGCCTTTATTCTCCTAGAGTGATTATTTTAAATGTATTTGCCTTAGCTTGAGTCCATCCATCTGCTTCCAAATCTGGAACTCACCTGCGAGGTCAGGAGTGATGTGATAGGCTGAAGGAAACTGAAGGAAACTGAAGGAAGCTGAAGGAAACTGAAGGAAACTCAGAATTAAAATCTCATTGTGCAAATACATGCAGACATTTTCTTCAAGGAGGACAAGGCTTCTTTGCCTACTCAATAAAATGGCAATGATTGCAAATCTGAATTTCATCATTTTATTATTATCAATGTTGAAAACAGTTGCTTTTTTTGTGGAAACAGTGATACATTCAACAGTACAGTTTTTCAACTTTTGAACGCTAGTGTACATGTAACTGAAATCTACATGGTTAAATCTTCAAACTTCTTTTGATTTCTTAAATAAAGTCACTTTATTTTTAAGACACTTAAGGTGTCTGGAATGAGCATATGGCTGGATTTGAAGTTTTGTTTACTCTAGCGTTCTCCTTTTATTTGTTTGGCTCTGTGTCTCAGGTTCAGAAGTGTGGCATCCTGTGTGTAAACAGACATCTCGAGCAGAAAGGAAACTGAGAGTGAGTGTTTTTTCTTCTTCTTCTTTTTAACAAGAAATGCCTTCAGATCTAACTCTGAAGCTCTGCTAATTTCTTCCTTTATTTTATTTTACAGCTCAGGCGCACATCAGAAACCTCCATCTCTCCTCCAGGCTCCAGCATTAGTTCACCCAGCAGAGTCATCTGTGTAAGTAGCCAATCACTGTCCAGCTCACATGTCATAATTGTCATAATAAATTAGTGATTATTTTGACATAATGTGTACATGTTACTGTACAAGTTAAAGGGACAGTTCACCCAAAAATGTAATTCTGTCATCCTTTACTCACCCTCATTTTGATCCAAATCTGCATTTTGTTCTGTGGAAAACATAAGTTTTACTAAACGTAGTCTGTCATTTAATGGGGTTTATTTAAAGCTTCAAATTGGATGCAAAAACAAATTCTCATCAGTGTTACAGTCATTAAAACCATGACCTATATTCCAAATCTTCTGAAGCTGTACAATAGCTTTGTATGAAAAACAGATCAAAATTAATTCTATAAATTATGACAGAACATCCAGTTTTAGTGAACCTTTTTTTTCTTTGTTACACTGATGTTTAACATACACTACCATTCACTACCATTTGGGGTCAGTAAGATATTTTTTAAAGAAATTAATACTTTTATTCAGAAAAGTAATGACTGCTATAAATTTAGAGTTGCCTGCACATAAATTACATTTTAAAATATATTCCCATATAAAACATTTATTTTAAATTGTAAATAATATTTCACATGATTATTTTAACTGTATTTTTGATCAAATAAATGCAGCCTACATGAGCATAAGCGCAAAAAAATAACATTTAAAAAGTCTTACCAAACCCAAATGTTACAGTAGTGTAAAATGCACTTGGACCACAAAAGATACAGGTTTAATTTCCAGAAAATGCATGTACTTATAAGATGTATATATTGAATGCACTAAAGGTTGCTTTGGATAAAACTAAAGCATCTGTCAAATGCATAAATGTAAGTATTATTGGCCATCCCAAGATGGATGACTCTTGTTCTTGAGTTTATTGGCTTGTTCATAATGTGTTTGTGTGCGTTTTGCAGTGGTGTGGTCATTAACATCACATGTTGAAGTGGAGGCTGGTCTGAGTGTGTAACCTTTGTTCTGAATGTGATTGATGTATGCATAATGCAGTGTAAGCATATGTGCTGTCAAGCCCTGCAGGTCCATACTCTGCTTAAGGTCAAGCGGGAGACTGTACATATATGAGATAACAATTCAATTAGAAATGAGAACCTTAACCAATCTGGGATTGGAGGTAAATTAAGTCATCCAACTTAATTTTCAAATAAATGTGTTTCAAACCTGACTTCTTTATTCTGTACTGAATACAAAATAAAATGTCTTTTTTAAAAGCATTTAAACTGTTTTTGTCCATTCAGTGAAAGTCAATGGGGTCCCAAAAAGCTTTGGACCCCATTGATTTTCATTGTATGTAGAGTATTACAGTACACTCATTTTCACCAGATGGTCCAGTTGTGAAATTTTGAATTAACAATAGTCATAAAAAAATAAAAAATAAAAACGAATTGGTTCTTTACATGGTTGAATTATTCCCACTTCACAGAAACATCTATAACCTGAATTTAAATAGCTAGGGGGAATTTTCACTTCATGTCGACTTAACAAAGACATTTATACTTGCTCCAAAAAAACTATATCATAAGCATCATGACATTTTTGTATCATTTATGTGTTAAATTACAATTTCAGTTATGAGATCAATTGTATTTTAACAACACTTGCTTTAAAGTGTTTTTGTAAGTGTGAAAACCGTGCCGCAGGCTCATTCCCACACTTAATTGTGTTGTTGATGTTGTCGTCGCCTGTCATGATTGCTGTTTTTTGCAGGCCTGCTCATTGCGTTTGACGTGTGAGTGTGTGTATCTGTCATGTGTCCCTCTCCTCAGGCAAAAATGGAGAACGAGATCCTTGATTACAAAGACTTGGCAGCGCTGCCTAAGGTTAAAGCCATTTATGAAGTACAGAGGCCAGACTTCTGGTCCTATGAGCCCAGTCACAGATACTGCTCCGATGACAGGCTAGAGCGTCTCAGCTATGGGGAGGTACTGCCCTACAGGGCCACTAGAGCCACTCTGGGTCTACTTTTAGCATGTCTCCCCCTGTCGTCGGATCTACTGGCCTGACCCTAGTTGAGCTTAGCATAGCTTTGCTTTGAGTTTTTCATCTATGTCACACCCGTTGGCTTCCTGTATGCTTTTGTTTGCTAAGAATCTATGTTTGTGCATTCTCCCACTATTAATAGTGAATATGAGTGCTTTTGGTTCAGCCTTCTTGCTTTAGTTTGCTTTTTGGGAAGCTCTGAAAAAATGCTAGCGATTTATGTGATGTTGCATAAAGAGATAGTTCACCCAAAAATTACAGTTCTATCATTTACTAAACCTCATGTTGTTCCAAACCTGTATAATGTTTAGGGGACACAAAAGGAGATGTTTAACAGAATGTCGATGCTGTTCTATTCATCACAATAGTGGATGAGGACCACGTGCTACCTAATTCACTTGTTTGTAATCAATAGAAGTACAACATGAGTAAATGATGACAGGATCTTTATTTCTGGGTGAACTATCCATTAAATTCTTGCTTGCTGAGAACACTGTAAAAAAAATTCAGGCCTCTCCAATTAAACATTTTCTAGTGACTGGTCACATAAAAAAATGTCAGTTGGTCAAATTGAATTTCTGTGAATTGATACAATTTAATTCACATAAAATCAATTTGGCCAACTAAAAAAAATAATTGGAGAGGCCTGAAATTTTTTACATTGAAAATATTGAGTTCTACAGATCAACAGGAAACACAAAGTAGGTTGTTCAGACCACAGTGGCTACTTCACCTCTGTCCCCTTGCTCTTCTCACTCCCCTCACACATTGGATTTCATGGAGGAAGTTTTATCTCTGATTTACTGTTATTCTGACCCCCTTTTGTCTTCACAGTCTTTGGGCACACTCTCCCCTTATTCTCAGGTAGAGTTTTTTTACTCAGATTTACTGTTAAAAAGGTGTACAGGTCCTTCTCAAAAAATTAGCATATTGTGATAAAAGTTCATTATTTTCCATAATGTAATGATAAAATTAAACTTTCATATATTTTAGATTCATTGCACACCAACTGAAATATTTCAGGTCTTTTATTGTTTTAATACTGATGATTTTGGCACACAGCTCATGAAAACCCAAAATTCCTA
This sequence comes from Gobiocypris rarus, assembly GCA_023029165.1. Lineage (NCBI taxonomy): Eukaryota > Metazoa > Chordata > Actinopteri > Cypriniformes > Gobionidae > Gobiocypris > Gobiocypris rarus. The sequence goes on from CM040932.1 coordinate 30,203,536, forward strand.
TCTCAAAAAATTCGCATATTTAATCTGACCAATAAAAGAAAAGTGTTTTTAATACAAAAAAAGTCAACCTTTTAATAATTATGTTCAGTTATGCACTCAATACTTGGTGGGGAATCCTTTTGAAATGACTGCTTCAATGCGGCGTGGCATGGAGGCAATCAGCCTGTGGCACTGCTGAGGTGTTATGGAGGCCCAGGATGCTTCAATAGTGGCCTTAAGCTCATCCAGAGTGTTGGGTCTTGCGTCTCTCAACTTTCTCTTCACAATATCCCACAGATTCTCTATGGGGTTCAGGTCAGGAGAGTTGGCAGGTCAATTGAGCACAGTAATACCATGGTCAGTAAACCATTTACCAGTGGTTTTGGCACTGTGAGCAGGTGCCAGGTCGTGCTGAAAAACGAAATCTTCATCTCCATAAAGCTTTTCAGCAGATGGAATCATGAAGTGCTCCAAAATCTCCTGATAGCTAGCTGCATTGACCCTGCCCTTGATAAAACACAGTGGACCAACACCAGCAGCTGACATGGCACCCCAGACCATCACTGACTGTGGGTACTTGACACTCGACTTCAGGCATTTTGGCATTTCCTTCTCCCCAGTCTTCCTCCAGACTCTGGCACCTTGATTTCCGAATGACATGCAAAATTTGAGCGACAGTCCAGTTCTGCTTCTCTGTAGCCCAGGTCAGGCGCTTCTGCCGCTGTTTCTGGTTCAAAAGTGGCTTGACCTGGGGAATGCGGCACCTGTAGCCCATTTCCTGCACACGCCTGTGCACGGTGGCTCTGGATGTTTCTACTCCAGACTCAGTCCACTGCTTCCGCAGGTCCCCCATAGTCTGGAATCGGTCCTTCTCCACAATCTTCCTCAGGGTCCGGTTACCTCTTCTCATTGTGCAGAGTTTTTTGCCACACTTTTTCCTTCCCACAGACTTCCCACTGAGGTGCCTTGATACAGCACTCTGGGAACAGCCTATTCATTCAGAAAGGTCTTTCTGTGTCTTACCCTCTCACTTGAGGGTGTCAATGATGGCCTTCTGGACAGCAGTCAGGTCGGCAGTCTTACCCATGATTGCGGTTTTGAGTAATGAACCAGGCTGGGAGTTTTTAAAAGCCTCAGGAATCTTTTGCAGGTGTTTAGAGTTAATTAGTTGATTCAGATGATTAGGTTAATAGCTCATTTAGAGAACCTTTTCATGATATGCAAATTTTTTGAGAATTTTGGGTTTCCATGAGCTGTATGCCAAAATCATCAGTGTTAAAACAATAAAAGACCTGAAATATTTCAGTTGGTGTGCAATGAATCTAAAATATATGAAATTTTAAGTTTCATCATTATATTCTGGAAAATAATGAACTTTTATCACTATATGCTAATTTTTTGAGAAGGACTTGTGTATATATATATATATATATATATATATATATATATATATATATATATATATATATATATATTAGGACTGTCAGTCAATGAATAATGTAATGCAATTAATAGCAATTAATTGCATAAATCAGTGTATGCTGTGAAAAAGCTCTCAAATGAAAATAATTCAGATGTTTTTGTGGCAGGCGTGTAAATCATTACAAAAAAGTGTTTAAAAATCATTATACAGTGGCAGGAATAAGTTTGTGTACCCTTTCAAAATATCAGGATTTCTGCATTGATTACTCATAAATTATGGTATTTAATTTAATTTAATTATAGACACAACATAATAGTATCATTGAGATACAAGTAATGATTTCAGTTTGAGTTAACTAGAGTAACCATAATTAAACACACAAACATTTTATTTTTCACATTTTTCTTGAATACCTTTAGTGATCATTCACAGTGCAGTGGAGTGGAGAAAGTAAGTGAAACCTTTAATTTAGTAACTTAGCAATCTCCTTTAGCAGCAAAACCTTCATCAAATGTTATCTTTCCGGGATGTCTGTTCCTAGGGAGAGTAGCAACAGTCCAGGATTTTTTTACATTTGTAAATTGGGTATCTCACCATGGATTTATGATCTTTGTCAATGCTTTCATAGCCTTTTCTAGCTTTGTGCATCACTGTAATGCATTTTAAAATAAATATGTTGATCAAGGCATGGTTTATATACAATCTCTCTTGAGAAAAACTGATTTCTTAGAAGCCAAACTTTGTGTCTTTATTTAAAAGGGAAGTCCACCTGTAATGGTACAACCTTTTGTGCATTATTTGTTTGGTCAGATTGTGTTTGTCTATAATTGTGACCAGATCAGACCACATTAATTATTAATGTGGAATATATTTTCAAAGGGTTCACATATGTATTATTGCCACTATATTGTTTATTTCCATATCGTTGAACATCGGCTAATTTCCATTGCTGATCACTGACCCTCATTCAATGTGCTTTGCAACCAAATTATGAATCTGTCTGACATCGATTTAGCACATAATTGTGTGATTAAGTGTTAAAACCAGCTTCCAGCATCATCAGAAAGACTATGCAAGTTGACCAGCATTTCTTGCTGGTAAACAAAATGGATAGTGGACCATAATTTAGCACATAATTGTGTGATTAAGTGTGTTAAATGGACACTCCTACTAAAAGTATGACATTTGATTATGCATGTTGCTCTATGAATACATTCTGGTCACTGAGCAGATTAAAATGGGTGGTTCTCACAATCAGAGGTAAAAATAACAACATTTCATGTGAATAGGACATGTACGACGGTATGGACATGAGGCTGAGAAGATCCTCCAGTCCAGGATACATAGACTCCCCCACCTACAGCAGGCAAGGCATGTCTCCCATCATGCCCCGCTCTCCACAGCACTACTACAGATACGGTGAGTTCCTTCTGCCAAGCTCACAGCAGTACAGGAAATACACTCTCATTCCTGATTCATGGGATGCTGATGTCAACCAGCTTCCAGCATCATTAGAAAGACTATGCAAGTTGACCAGTATTTATTGCTGGTAAACAATATGGATAGTGGACCAGCATACTGGTCTAAGCTGGTGTTTTCAGCAGGAATGTCTTGAGAACTATACTGAATATGCAGTATATTGAAAAATATACTATGTATATCTTGCTTTGCCTTCTATATACTTAAAAGTATGGTTTGCAGCTACATAGCAAGAACATAGCTGAGTGACTGATAGTGATTTAGTGAGTATTGATTTTAGTCAACATGAAATAATATTCACAACCATTTTTACTTATGTAATGTAAAGTGAAATGGGACATTTTGAGTGACAAAAAAAGGAAAGACCAGTGCTATTTTACAATTAGTTATATACTGTTATACAGTCCCTGACAAAAGTTGTGTCGCGTATCTATTTTGTAGAAACACCTGCTATTAACCTGATTTTTAATTCATCAGTTGGTGTTAGAAATAGCTCATATGAAAATCTAAAACCCTCCCAAATGATGTTTAATGCACTGAAATAAATTATTTTCACTGAAAAAAGATTTATCATTTAATCAAGAGAGAAAGGTCAAATTTTGGCAAGACAAAAGTTTTGTCGCCTATACAGAAATTGAACAAATTTAATGCAAATACAAAAATATGTCAACAAATTAAGTAGTGGTGCTGTGAGATCCAAATTTAATATCTTGTATTACTTCCATGAGCTTGAAGGACTGCATCCATGCGGTTTGGCAAGGACTCGTACAATTCATCAATATTCTTTGGTTTCGTCTACCATGCTTCCTCTTTCATCCTACCCCACATATGATCAATGATGTTCATGTCTGGTGACTGGGCTGGCCAATCCTGGAGCATGTTGATCATCTTATTTGCCTTGAGGAACTTTGATGTGGAGATGGAAGAATGTGATGGAGCACCGTCCTACTGCAGAATTTGGCCTCTTTTATGGTTGGGAATATAAGAGGTAGCTAAGATGTCTTGGTATTTTAGACTATTGATGTTGCCTTCCACCCTGCAGATCTCTCGCACACCCCCATACTGGATGTAATCCCAGACCATGATCTTCCCCCACCAAAACTTCACTGTTTTCTGAGTGAATCTCGGATCCATGCGGGCTGCAGATATTTGCGGCGACTGTGGTCTGATTAATCTGAAAAATCCACCTTCTGCCACTTTTCCAGCGTCCATCCTTTTAGCAGGCTGTGGGCTTTGGCAAATGCTAGCTTCTGGGCACTGATTCGACCATGGAGGCCATTTCGAGACAGAATCCGACAAACTGTTCTGGTTGACACAGGGACTTCAGGTGACCAGTTCTCGTGGAGCTCTGCTGCAGTGGAAAATGGGCTGGCCTTGGATTTTTGAGCCAACAAACGGTCCTCTCGAGCAGTTGTCTTGCATGGTCTGCCTGACCTGGGTTTGTCATAAACGTCTCCAGTCTCTTCAAATCTTTTTTTATCCTATGTACTTGACGCTGAGATGCTTTGAAGGTTTCTGCCACATCAGCAGTGGATCTGGTCTTTAGCCTCTTGATATTCAAAACTTTAGTCTCAGGGTGAATCTTAGGCATGTTTGCAGAGGTCTAGTTGCAGTTGATGTGAAGGTCTAGTGTACTGGGGTTCTTTTTATACACACCTGAGACCTAATTGATCCATTATTATTCACAGGTGAAGCTCATATGACAAGGCGACAACACTTATGTCTTTGCAAAAATTGACTCAATGGGCTTTACCAAGCTGTGAATATTAGAATATTTTTGACAGTTTCATTTTGCACTGAAACATTATTACAAAAGCTGTTGGGATTAAAATGAGCCATTTCTTGTAAAAAAATCTTGATAAGAAATATATTTCAGCGGCACTTCAGGTCAATTTGTACACAAGCGACAAGACTATTGTCAGGGACTGTAGTATTATTGATGTTTTTAATTTATTTTTTAGCAATTTTGGCAAATTCTAATATAAATTTATTTCAAGAGAACTTGCTGATTTCACCCAAAAAAACGATAAAATTTTAATGTGGAGATTGAGATGTGATGAATCATATACAATAAGAGCACAATAATATATTTTTATTTCATGTTGACTTTAACAAAAATCAAAGCTATGTAGGCTTTTTGCAGGGGATATTTATAGGGTGCGTGTCCCACCATTTCACCTACATCCTATGCACCCGTCTGTCTGGCACAGTATGTCTTTTTCTCTGTTTTGAAATGCATACTGTCCCTGCCTGGCTAATCTTGGATCATTGATCTGATGATTGAGTGTGCGTGCGTGTGTGTGTGTGTGTGGTTAGGGCGCACAGGAAGTGTGCACTCATGCTCTGGTTCTGTTACTGTCATTGGCTTGGGGCTTGCTGCAGGCACTGAGAGTGGCAGAAGTTCACCCTATTACAATCAGCTAGATGCCCGGTCCAGCACTCCCACCACAAACCAAGCTCCCAAGCATTTCCATGTGCCAGGTAGGCCAGGCCTCAACATTCACCTCATTGGCTGCTGTCATCACTTTCATATTCATCCAGCAGTATATTTGAATATAAATTAAAATCTCATTAATGGATCAAAGTCTCTGTAACTGTTTGAATATGTCTATACTATACATGTATAGTATGACTACTCCACTTTTGTACCTTTTTGTGTTCTCCTCAACCATTCCACTCTCCTTCACCTTACCCTAAAGGTCCCAAGAAGCCTGAAGAGGAAGTACAAAAAAACATTTCCTGCCTAGTTTACTTTGCTTTCTTCTGCCTGTCACTTACATCTCCTCCGTTTTATTTCTATTCTCTTCCTTTCTTCTCAGCTACAGGGGAGCCCAACATCTACAGGAAGCCTCCCATCTATAAGAGACATGGTATAGTGTGCTCGGCCTGCCCTGGCCTGTTTTCCCTCATGCTCAGACCTGAGGCAGTGTGGGCTCATGGGAAAGATGTGTCTGATTAGTGTTAGTGTCCTCCATAACTGTCGTCCAGCAAACCCGTTAGTCCAGAAGCCTTTAATAAAAGTTGTTCACAATTAAGGGAAAGAAAAACACTATTGGATTTGGCGGGCACAAACTAAGTATATACCATGTTACATGTTTTAGAAGTTGCCTCATACAGTTGCAAGAAAAGGTATATGGACATTTTGGATTGAACTAAGTTTCTGAATAAATTGATTATTGAAATTGATCTGATCTTTATCTAAATCATAACAATAGATGAATACAGTCTTTTTAAACAAATAAGACACCAAAATTATACATCTTTAAGTCTACACTGCACCAGAGCAAGATGGAAAAAGTAAGAGCACTTATATATAGAAAGCTGCAGCAATAACATCCACCAAATGCTTTCTATAATTGCAGTTCAGACCTGCACAACGGTCATGAGAAATGTTGTCTGTTTGTTTAAGCAGTCTGTGTTTATCTACTGTTGTGACTTGTTTGTGGATTAGGTCAAATTTTATGAGCAATGTACACAGAAGTTGTATATCAAAAGGATTTACATACATTTTTCCTGCAACTGTATGTCAGGTGGAACGAGATAAGAAGTTGTCTCCTTTGCTCAAGTATTAGAGTGCATCCCGCTTTCCGTTCCTTGCATGCCAGAAGAATGTAGAACTGGCGCGGGCGCATCCTTCCTTCCACAGGAGGGTGATGAAAAAAGGATGAGGCTTGCTGAGGCATGATTAAAGCTTGCCATGTCCCCCCTCTGCTTTAGATCAACTGGGAAGTGGCCGCATTAGATGCCACAGAGAAGCCCCACTGAATGCGAAGTTAAGCTCAACCGCTGTTAGGAAAGCAAACCTGTTTAAGCATGAAATTAGCAAATGTGAATGTCTAAACATAACCTTCTCTGCTAATTCACAGAGTTTAAGTGGCAGCCATATTGTTTCTCTAACTGCAGTTGACAGCAAATTGGATGCTGTAGGGTCTAGGCAGTATAATAGACTGTTTGACTACATCTGGTGGCAAATCCTTTAGAAGGTTGTTTATGTGCATATCTGTGTCATGTGCCTATCTGTTAATCTATAAATTTAGAATATCACACCTTTTTGTTAGGTATACTGGTTAGTATCTCCTCAAAATGCCATGAACTCTAACCCCTTTTACTAAAAAATAGTAATAGTACATCTTTCCCTTAACTGCATGTCTCTATGTGTGTATTTGTATGTGTATATTCTGTATGTATGTGCATTACAGGCTTGTGGAATTTTCCAATGCATTAATGATGATTCTTATTTATGATTCATCTTTTTTATAAAATAAAATGTTTATACCTAAACCAAGTCATGGATAATACAGTGATCAACATTAAGGATTTTATCTGGGCTTCAACAGGTTAGAATTTCTGCCATTCCAACATTTTCACCCCACTACAAAAAAAGTCAATGTATTATTATTATTTTTTTTTTTTCAATAATAAAAATGACAAAGGTTAATACTACTACTACTACTTCTACTACTACTAATAATAAATTAAACAGGTTTTATGTAGACGAATAAAAAAGGAAAACTTCCACATGGACAGCTTGAAACTATCTTATATTAAGTCTTGTAATATACACTATAGTGCCAAAACTTTTGGGACGCCTGCCTTTACATGCACATGAATTGTAATGACATCCCATTCTTAATCTGTAGGGTTTAATTTAGAGTTGGCCCAACCTTTGCAGCTATTCTGGGAAGGCTTTCCACAAGGTTTAGTCTCCGCTCTAATTCATCCCAAAGGTGTTCAATCGGGTTGAGGTCAGGACTCTGTGCAGGCCAGTCAAATTCCTCCACACCAAACTTGCTCATCCATGTCTTTATGGACCTTGCTTTTTGCACTGGTGCACATTCATGTTGGAACAGGAAGGGCACATCCCCAAACTGTTCCCACAAAGTTGGGAGCATGAAATTGTCCAAAATGTCTTGGTATGCTGAAGCATTAAGAGTTCCTTTCACTGGAACTAAGGGCCCAAGCCCAACCCCTGAAAACAACCCACACCATAATCAACCCTCCACCAAACTTTACACGTGGCACAATGCAGTCAGGCAAGTACCGTTCTCCTGGCAAACGCCAAAACCCAGACTCGTCCATCGGATTGCCAAACAGAGAAGCATTAATCGTCACTCCAGTGTGCTTGATTTTATACACCTGTTGCCATGGAAGTGATTGGAACACCTGAATTCAGTGATTTGGAAGAATGTCCCAATACTTTTGGCAATGTAGTGTATTATCCAGGCCCAGAAGGAATCTGTTAACATTTTCAAAATTTTCTATTCAGAATTTTACGAGGAAACTGTGAAATGGCTTTAAACGTGCTATGGATGTGCAACATTTTATGAATGGTGGTTGTTCCAATCCTGCAGACATTTCCTCTGTAGTTCTGACCTTTTTTGATGGGTAAAATCTGTAATTTGTGGAATAAATTTAAGCATAGTAAAGCACTAGACATTGTTGCTGACAGCATTAATTAGCTGAAATGTTTAAAAGACAAACACACAATGGCCAGGGGATGTATAGAACTTTGTGAATGATGCCGTTCGAGTACTTCGAAGCTTCTGGCACAGATTCTATGTAGGCCTGCCATCTAGCACAATATACAACCACAGAGATCTAGTGCGTAAGGGAGATTTTTTTCCAAGTTTTGCACAGAGCTGCACTAATACTGTCAATTCATTTAGTGGTCAGCTCAGATAAGATGCACAGTCCTTCAAGTTTTCTCTAAGTAAGGTCAGAACCACCTCTGACGGCTTGTTGGCTCAGTGTATATTTGTGTGTTAAGTGTGTATTTGTGTTTATCCTTGTATCACAAGCCTGTAATGAACACTTTACAAGGACTAATTTGCTAGCCATATGGTGGATCTGCGTCTGTAAGTGAAACGTGTTTTATTGACATAGTTGTCTAGCTGTGTTTTTGCAGAAGAGACACGTACTGTTGTCATGCAGATCATTTGCTTCTCTGCCATATGGGTACCAAACTTAAAATCTCACTGAAGAGTCTTTGGGATCCAAATATTTCCTCCCTTATTCTTTTTTTCCCCTGTTTTTTTTTCTTTCTTTTTCTTTCCCTTGCCACCTTAAATACAATTCCCTCCACCTCTACTTTCCTCGGTCACCATTTACTCTGTAAGTATTCTCTCCCTTTACGCATCTGTCTGTCTGCGTTTTTGGTTGTTTTTTTCAATCTCTAGTCCCTCACTTGCTTTCCGTCTTTTCCATTCAGGATTGTTACTATTGTGTGAGGCCTGTGCTTCTGTATTTGTGTTGAATCTTCTTGTGTGTGTTTTATATGAATGGGAGTTCAGTTCGGTTTCTGACTGGTTTTGCTTTAGATGTATAAAGCAATATATCAATTTCTGTGTAGCTTCTAATAAGACTTGCACATAGTTTTAAAGTGCTTTTTTGTGTGCTTATTCAACATCTCATTTATCTGAATGCAGATGCTTTACATTGAGTGTTGTGGATTGGATTGGATTTTCTTTCTTTCAAGTAAGGCCCCCATAACACCTAGCATTAAAGGATCAGTTCACTTAAAAATGAAAATGACCCCATGATTTACTCACTGAAGCAAGTCATATACACCTAGGATGGCTTGAGAGTGAGTAAATAACGGGGTCATTTTCATTTTAAAGTGAACAAATCCTATAATATGTTTCATATATCTAGATATTGTTAGCCGAATTGCGATTCACTCTAATACAGCTATTGTGTGATTAAACAGAGATCCCATATATAATATAATGTTGCACAAAATTGAAAATGGGAGGGGGAGATTATTTTTTTGACACACAAAAAAAACATAATATAGTTGTAATGAACTGCTCCGAGACTCAAAGGTTGAGGATCCAAGTACAGTGTTTATTCAGAGGGTAATCCACAATCGTAGTCAAAAACAGGCAAAAGGGTCATACACAGGCAAGCAGCCAAACAGGAGACAAGAAACCAGGGCGAATACTCAGAAATGCAGTATTACACTTAATAAGACTTCACAGTGAATGCCAGAGTGAACATGGTTTATAGAGGCTGAGGAAATTAGGTAAATGAGACACAGGTGTAAACAATGAGTGCTGATGATTCCAGGCAAAGGATTATGGGAGATGTAGTCCTTGATGGAGTGACAGACCTGGATGGAGTGCCCTCAGGTGGTATTCAGGGGCACTCTCACTGGTGAATCATGACAATAGTATTTAGGTAGCTATTTTTGGATGGAAAATAAGGTATCTGGTCTACTGTGTTTGCCTGTTATAAATATTTAACTAGTAAAGGATGGAATAGAAGTGAAGAAATAGGACAAAAAGTTTAAATTGTCCGCATGAAAATATGCTGATTCGGGAAGAGAAACAAGAGATTCCAAATGCAATTCATTAAATATCGACCATTAAATCAAGTGATCAGATTGCAGGACCTGACAAAAGTAGGTCATGTTCATGATCACAGAGTATCTTGGGTGCTCTTACACCAAACATCTTTTTTTGTGATACTGTAAATGCATACTAATGCTAGGTGTAAAGGGGGCCTGATTGTACTGCTATGTGCTGTTATATCACTGGCTTTTCCAAAATTTTAATCCTTACATACTCTCCCCACAGACAATCACTGCAATCCAGCAACTAAGAGCAAAACCAGTGAGGACATTCTCCAATCCTCCAAGTTCACATCAGCCTACTCGCCTGAACACTACCAGCACTCAGAGTCTGATTACTACCATTACACCAGCTCTCCTAAATGTAGGTGATAAATATATTCATACGTAATGTCCTCTGTATGCGTTCAGTTCACTGGCGTCGCTTTTTCTGCCGGCAGCCACAATGATGCTAAATGTTTCCACACACAGGGATGTCAGTAAAGATCCTATAGTTCCTGATTGTGAAAACAGTCAGTAGGACTAGAATTATTTGGCATGTTGTAATAATAATGTATCATATTGCTGAGAAGTTCACTTACCTTTAGAGCAGCCCTGACTATATTGGTCACACTTTATATTAGGTGTGTTTAATGGTGCTACTAATGAGGTAGGATATGGTTAAGGTTAGGACAGGTTTGGTGGTAGGTGTAGGTTTAATGGTGGGTTAAGGGATAATGGAAGGCTCAACAGTGTAATTACAGCTGTAATTACATGCAGGTATTTTTTAAATATCAGTACAATGTGAAACATGTATGTACACAATAAGTGCATAGTATCAAATTATTAATTTAAATTATTGTACATAGTAGTTAAAGACACTTAATATAAAGTGGGATCTATCTTTCTTTTAAAATCCTTTTTTAGGATTTATTTAGGAACAAACTCCTACTGAATAATGCATTATTAATAACACATAGTTTATGAAACTAGACTTTGTCAAGAACATCTTAACAAGCATAATTAAAGCATTTTTTTCAGTTATTTTATACAAAGAGCCCTTTAAATGCACAAACCACATTTGAAGTGACAACATTTACTGTGCTTTAAATCGTTTTTTTTTTTTTTTTTCGTAAATGGATGAATTTACATTTTACTAGGGCTGGTCCGAATACCATTTTTTGATCTTCAAAGCTTCAGTAGTAATCAACACCGAATATTCGAAGCTTTGGAAGGATGGGGTTGAACATATTCTTCTCTCTAATAAAGGCAGAAATCTCGAGAAGCGGCGTGCCTCACGCGGACAGGGCTTATGCTCCGAGAAGGGACACTGCACTAGTGATACAAAACACACAGGTCTGGTAACAAGTAACAAGCTCCTGTATTTCGTAGTAGAGTCATTTTGATTGATAATAACTGTTCAGGCATAACACCGGTTATATCACTTGCCCACCGCGGCACCTCCCTCAACCGTCGTTTTGATTTTTTTTATAGTAAATAATTTAGTTCAGTTAGAGAACAGACACTAGAAATAAAAAACTGAACATGTCTGCCCGATACAGTGTAAGCCGAATGAGAGTTGCAGTACAGATCAGCAGCAGAGTCATTACACTCATCATGAGAGTGAGGAGCTACAAGATGATTGCGAAAGATTTGGTTTCAAAACGAAATGTAAAAGCGTGTAGTGAATGTGACATACATAATTCACCCATGTTGTTACATATGGTTCTATACACTGCTGAGTATTAACGCAGTACTTTATCCTTAATAACTGTTCAGGGATCGCGGTCCCTTTAAGATGTTCTAATGCGTGTTGACGTATCACGTAGGTTAACACCCTAAGTGTTGCAAAATTATTGTTGATATTAAACAAGACCCACTCGTGTGCTCAACATGAGAAGTTATCACTTGTTCTTCAAAGCAATTTCCATAAGCGCCTATTTAAGTGAGTTTGTCATTGTACTGTTTTGTTGTTGTGTTTTTCATTAAGAATAATAGGCTAATGAACCCACCATTCAAGCAACCCGCCCGAATTGGTGCTAATTCTAAACCGAAAGTAAACGCACAGCTGCTCTGTCATTCATTCACGGCTGCACAGTGCACAAGCACTATGTGACGGGAAATTTTTCTCACCGTCACATCCCTTACAGGCAAAAAGGCTAATATTCAAAGCCTTTTCACGGAGCGAATATTCAAATATTCTGGTCCAGCCCTACAGTTTACATTTTCTATGATTTAGCTCCTCACATCTATTGTTTCTACGTTAGCTAAATGCATACGTTAATTTACTAAATACTAAATAATACAGAAGCAGTGTGTGAGATATTATAAAATGCTTAAAGTCATTATTGTTAACCAGGAAAAATTCACTTTTTGTTTTGTGTTTTTTTCCGAGTTCTTTAACATTTATTTTTGCACAAATTACATTGTGCCATCTATACACTTTGGGACAAGATAAAACACTTAAGGGTTGTATTATATCCCAATCATGAATATATGAATTTTCAACGCTATCTCACGACCAATTCGTACATATTTTACGAGGTGGCTATTTCGTATTAATTTGTACGACCTCACTGCATTTAATGCGTTTTGCCTAAACCCCAGTGATGGGTAGGTTTAGGGCGGGTTGAGGTAGGTCATTAATTCATACGAATTTGCCAACTCGTCAAATATGTACGATTTAGTAAAATCGTATGAATTAAATGCAGTGAGGTCGCATAAATTGCGAATTAGCCACCTCGTAAAATATGTACGAATTGCCGTGAGATCGGGTTGGAATTTTCAATGTTTGACCAAAGGATCATAGGTGGGTGCAGGTTCTGGCCTAAAGGTGGCTTAATTTCTTGTTTATTTCTTGTTGGAATCCCATACTAAATTTGAGCCAAAAATGATTTGCAGATTAAAAGGATGCAAGGTTAAAATTTTATGAAAGATTGCATATATATTTGATAGCATATTTTTGCTGTCAGTCAATAATATACTGTATGACTCCCTTTAGATGCTTAAACTATTCTGTTTTATGCTTCATCTTCATTTCCTCTCTCACTCTCGTGTTTTCAATTTTTTTATCTTCTTCAGCTTTACGTGCTCCTCGTAGAAGGTACTCATCTGGTGGGGAAGAGGATGGCTGGAGTCACGGCCTTCAAAGAGTAAGCCAACAAAGCACGCTGTCTTTTTTCACAGTATTATTCTCTGCCCTTTAACTAGTAATTAGAGCTTATGTTCTTAATTAGATAAACCAAGTTATAGCCAATCTCTCTGCTCAGAGATTCATTTAAAGGAGCAGTATTCAATTTCTGTAAATCGCTGTTGAAATGGCTGAGATATTACCACAGAAGAAAAGATCAGAGTAATATAATTGGAAGAAGGGTTACGATCATCCACATTTATTTTGGAAAAGCTTTCCAGCGCTGTAAAGACGGAGAGTGGGAAGGCCTGAAAATGGACAGAGGTTGCTTCTTTTTTTTTTTTTTGCTTGATACATGAGTAACGTTGTTTGAAACAATTACACGTTTCTGCTAATAAAACTCAAAATACTAAAAGGAATTCATCTTCATCAGTTCATCACCACATATACCCCTCAAGCTCCAGCACTTTGTAACGTTATACAGAAATATGGGCATGTTTTACAATCACACCCTCACCCAGAACTTTCTAAAACTCTTGAATGGGGATCTCCATTGGTGTCATTTCTTAGGGCAAAGCATTTAAACAACTCTTTAGTTAAGGCTGATATATGCACAAGTCCTTCAAAGTCTCTACCATTTATAATTCCTCCGGGTAACTATAAATGTGGAAACTATTAAATATTTTGCACATCCTAGAAACAGGTAAAAATATATTTATAAAAAATGTCATTACTTGTAATTCACGTAACATAATTTATGCTATACGCTGTCCATGTGGAATGTTGTATGTTGAAGAAACATCAAGAGAATTGAGAACCTGTGTATGTGAAGTTCGTAGTGCCATAAGACGTGGGGGATGTTAATAACCATGTATAACAGGGTTCCTCAAATCTGGAGGGCCACTTCCTGCAGAGTTTAGTCCAACACACTTGAACAAGCTAGTCAAGGCCTTCAGGGCTGCGTTGCACTCCAATTTTTTATGCCCTTCACTCGCTAACTTCCCTCCGTCTGAGTGTCATCGCTTATATTGCACATGTGCCCACTACTGGCGGAACTTGTACATAATGTTGTCAGCATAAATGGAGCTTATTTATTATTTAAACACCCTTTTAATTTGTTTTATGCTCCATTCTATATGCATATAAGTTGTTGGAGAAAATATATAAAATCCTATAGGTATATGAGCTGTTAGAGAAAAGTTACACAGACTAATTGTATAAACTTTGACTGTGAACATAAGGTAGATGCATAATTAATATATAATACACTAATATGAGATTAATTATCAAAAAAAAAATATATATATATATCATACACTTCAGTTAATCAGCTCTGATGTCACAATCAAGTTAAATTGTGGGATATAGAGTGTACAGTGTACTTGAAGCGTACAACGGTATAGACTCGCTCCCTCTGTCAAAATTCGAGGGGGGCTAGGGTCTGTCCTTATAAACTTCCCTCCTCCGCTTCACGAAGTGGAACGAACTTTAAAATGGTGGCGGGGATTGCTTAGGGAAGTTTGTGAGTGTGGATCTAAAAGGAACCTTGCTGTAGCACAACATTTTAAAGAGGATATTGATATTTTAAAGAGATATTGACGTGAAGGATTTTTACTTTTAAACACGCTTCTCGTCTTCTTTTTTTTCTCCCCCCTCCCCTAATCTTGTTAGGAAACCACTCCTACAGTTATTAAAAGTAGCACACCTGTTGCTTATTGCTAATTGAGTGCTTGATGTCGGATGAAGGCCTTGACAGTGGCCAAAACATCACACGTTTTTTAATCAATAAAGTTTCTTCAAGAGTGAGCATTGCATCGTTTTCCCATTCCCAGTTTTTTTCACAGAACCAAAGTATGCTGTTGTTGTTGTTGTTTGTTTGGGTGTAGATTTCAAATATCATCAGTGTTTCTCAGAAATGCTTACTGCACCTTTAACCATTTTTGAAATTCAGCCAATAAGCATTTGATCTCTTGCTATCACAGGATGCTCACTCATTATTTCTTTTGTTTCTGTATTCCTCCCTCTCTCTCTCTCTCTCTCTCTCTCTCTCTCTCTCTCTCTCTCTCTCTCTCTCTCTCTCTCTCTCTCTCTCTCTCTCTCTCTCTGTGTTTCTTAGATTCAGGGTGGTATCGGTAGGATGATCCTGAAGGAAGAGATGAAAGCCCGCTCCGGTTCCTATGACAACGACCCATGGGGCAGCGCACGGAACTCCCGCAGTGGGAGCAGGGAGATGTTGCACAGCATGGGCCACAACAACACAGTTAACGGCTGTAAGTGCTCCACTAGAGCTGCAGTACAAACCACTGATTATAGAGATGTGTGTTCGGAGGTGGTTGCAGTAGTGTCATCAGAAACAGGGGCTTGAGTGTGGCATTTCACATTGGTCACTTTATTTGATCCTTCAAAGCCAAACCTGCCGTCCACAGATCCACAATCTGCTCTGGGGAAAATGCATGACAGCAACAGGTGCGCTGTGGTTTTGACCGTATGCAGTATGGGAGTTGCTTTGCTTGCCTTCAGTATGACTGTCATTATTTAGTATAGGCCGGTGTGGTCAATGAAGTTGTGGCACCGAGCCATCTAATTAAGGCAGTGGAGCTCTGGAACGCTTTACAGTGAAGGCAGGCTTGAGTCAACAGTGACAGCCAGCATATGCTGATACAGAACTGTGATGCTGGGAGGGGGAATACTAAGGGTTTTCAGGAATAGTGCAGACACAGCAAAAAAAAACAAAAAAAAATATTAAACACTACACTAGAGCCGATGCTGTGCCATGCACCTGTTCTTGCTCTTGTTCTTTTTCACATACACAGACTCACTGTGACCTTTCTATACCTAACAAACACCCTAATGTTTTAGGGCTGTCAACGTGTTATGTGTTAAAATAATTGAACGCAAGTACTAAAGCACGGGAAATTACGTCATTAATGTCATTTACGTCACACAGTTAGGGGATCTAGAAGTTGGGAGTTTATCTCATATAGGAATAGGACATTTCTATTCAAACAGTTTAACCTGATAATTAACCAGATCATTTTAAGATACTAAACTCTGAGAAGGTTTTCAGTCTAATGATCCAGTAAGCAAATTCATTCAAACAATCAGTCCAAAAAAAAGTTTTCAGTGAATCCAGCCATATTTTATAAGGACTTTTTAAGCACCGAGGTCTACATTTTGAGGTAGTACAGGGCCATGCTCCCCCGAGAACATTTTTATTCTTCTCTGATCTACATCTATGTGCATTTTAAGACTTTTGACCTCCCAAAAATGGATAAGTAATAGCTTTAAAACCATGTCAGTGGGAAGATTATTTGTCAATTCCTGCTCTTTCCTTATTTCCACTCATTCTCTTTATCTTGCCATGTCTCTTCCCCTGCTAAAGCTATAGTCTTTTCATTTTCGTTTGTGTCTGTGAAGAAAGTAAACATGGGGTCTGAAAAAGCTGATATAAGATGATCATTTTTATCAAGTTAATTTACTGACGGCCACTGTTGCACTATACACATACTAGTCAATCTGAAATCTGTGAACCTCATATGGTTATTTGGTGTCCTTTTTTGGAAAGACACCTAAATTCACCTTGAAAAAAGCTTGCAGAAATTACAATTTTGTGAGAATCACCCTACAATCTGATGATTTACTTGATAAAATGATGTGTATACTTAAAGGGTTACTTCAGCGATTAGCATTAAGCTTTGTATCAGTAGAAACCTAGGAGTATATTAAAATTATCGTAGGCTACTTTCCCCCCTCATATGACCCTGAGACGAGAGAATTATGTATTTTATCCGATGACGCAAATATCGTCATTTTGCGTCATCGGAGGAGTTTTTGGCCAGAGGCTAAAGACTACAGCCAGCAGAGGGCGCTATTTCCACATGTTTTCAACATCACACTCACAGCACTCGGCTCGCGGAGCTGCGGAGATTCATGTAAACGGAGCGTTGGAGACCAAAGTGAGTGTTTCAACTTTTAAAATGAACTTCCTATGAAAGTTAAGCTTCCAAAGACATGAACTGAACATGATCACGCGCTGTGAATGCGGTCTCGAATCCCGCGATTACCTCAGCTCATGTGATGAATGTAATCTGACTCCTGCTGTGTTAGTGCCATGACGGCCACTCAATCGGCTCACTCACAATATATTGAACAGACACGTTCAGTTTTTAATTGTAGTGTCTAACTGAACTGATTTTATGAAAATTAATGCGGTGGGCAAGTAATCCAGCGTAGGGTAGCGAAGTGCATTCTGGGAATTGTTGTCTTTCAACCCCATGAGACAAAAATACATTTTCTGTCTTTTCTCAATCTAGAAGGCACCAAATTCAAAAATAATTTCACATTTCTACTACATTAATGACCCAGTTTAAATACAGATTCATCTTCCCAGCGCTGAAGTACCCCTTTAATTGCACGATCAGCGTGATATATATTTAATTTAATTGCACAAAAATGTAATTATTAAAAATTGTAATCTAGCATAGTTGCAAAATTGCTGAAAATAGTGATGCAATATACTGTAGGCCTATATAGAGATTTTAAAATGCATTGGTAACAGTCAAAATTGAATTTAAATGAGAAGATTTTGTATTATTATTATTATTATGCAAATTTTCCTTATTTTTTACATTTAAATTACAGTGCCTTGCCATGTATGTTATACTGCTTATTAACATTGTTATATGTAATCTGTAAAACTATATATATACATCAATATTAATTTTTAAATACATTTCCTAAATTCAGAACTATTAATTTCAATTTGTAGTGTTTTATTGTGAATTTATTTCGAAAAATAGTATAGAATTTCATTGTCTGCCATTTATCAGTTATTGGCCGTGACATTAAAATTATTATCAGCTATGTGCATTGGTCAGAAATATTAATGTCAGCGCATCCCAATAACATCATTTATAAACATGACATTACACAATATTTAGTAAATAATATATACATTTTCATTGCATCACAGTGGAAAATTCTCCATGTTTATTTGATATGGGGATGGTAACTGTATCCATCACAACCAATCTTTCTGCTCTTTTCTGTCTTTCCTATTCCTCTTTCTTCATCCCTCCTGATGTGCATGTGCAGGCTGCTCTCCTTAATTCTATTTCTGTGTATCTCATGGGGAAGCACACAAAGCATCTGGAATTTTCCCTTCATCCCCTCCCTCTCTTTAGTTCCTTGTTTTCCTCCTCTTTCCATACGTGGATCTGGCTCTGCTATTCCTGCTTCGCCCTCCCCCATTTCCATCGCTACTCTTCACAATGCCTGGTGCAGCCCGTGCTGTGTTACATCCATATCTTTTATTCATGAATATAAATGGGTGCCATTTACTGTACAGAGCATGAAATAGATCAAGGGGAAGTTTAGGAGTGACATTGTAGATCCAATTTACACATCTGAGATAATAGACTGGATTACAGCAGTGACGTCATGGGAGGTTAAGACTAGCAGGAACTCCTAATGCTGCTGATAATAAAACACTCCCACACAAGACTTTGCAGAGATAAATAAAACATGGACAGAAAATTGAAAGACTGGAAGTTTTATCATAATTTTGTGTTCCCAGTTAGAAAAAGGAGATTCTATTTTTACCATTAAAAAAATTAATGGAACTAAAATACTAATACTACAGCAATTTATATATATATTAAATCTCATATTTAATTAGTATAATGAAATGTGTATATTTATTCATTAACACTACCATTGAAAAAGTTTGGGGTTATTTTCTATTTATTTATTTTTTTTGAGAGAGAAAGAGTGAGAGACATTTTCTGTTATACCTTTTTTTATTATTATTATTCAGCAAGGATGCATTATATTGATCAAAAGTAACAGTAAAGACTAAAAATTCAAATAAATACTGTTGTTTTGGACATTACATTTATCAAGGAATAATGAAAATATATTGCATCACTGTTTCCATAAAAAAGCAGCACAACTGTTTATTGACCGTTAGAATGACTTTTAGAATATTAAAATATATTGAATATTAGAATGATTTCTGCAGGATCATGTGGACTGTATCATGTGGCTGCTTAAAAAAATCAGCTTTGCAAGCTAAATGACATTTTATAATTTTAAATTGTAATAGTATTTCAGAATATCTTTTTTTCTGATGCAGCACTGGTGAGCAAACGGTAGCTCAAGCATTTAGAGCATAACGCTAGCCATGTCAAGGTCATGAATGCATGAACTGATTATATGTATAGTTTGGATACGATGTAAGTCACTCTGGATAAAAGCATCTGTCAAATGCATAAACGTAAATAAGAGGTTTATTTCTAAGACATAAAAAAAGCTTACCAACCCCAAACTGACTATTCCATCAGTTGCAGTATATATTTCAGCCTCTTTTGCTTTAAATTTTATGTCCGGTTTCTTAGTGAGAGAAGGGTACTCCCTTTTCATCCACAACTTTCCTCTTATTTCCCTAGGATTTTCCTTTTCTTCTCACTGCCATGGCTTCCCCCTTTCATCAACATTCTTCAGGCTCATTGAGCACTTTGATGTGCCGATCAGCTTGCTCTCCGCTCTATTAGTTGACTGTTTTGAGACTTTTCCAGTGGTTCTTTCAGAGTTTCCAAATCTCAAGGGACTGATGGCAGACATAATGAGCTCAGTTCCAGTCTAAACACAGCACAAAATATACCAATAACTGCATATTTGCTCATTCCACACAATGATGTGCATGACAGTTAGTTTAAAGGGAAACGTTTCTTACAGTGCACTGCTATTGTATTGGATGTAAATTGCTGAGTCACACTTAATATCAACAGATAATTTGTTATGAAAATACTAAAGATTTAGAAAATTATAATGTTTCTTTCTCTTTTTTTCAGCTCCTCGGACGAACTTTGCAGCAGAGAATGGTGAGTGACTCTTTCAGTGTCCACTATGCAAAATAATATGTAAAGGGTTTTGTTTTAAAATAAAAGCATGACCTGATTTTGGAAAAAGTCAGGGATTAGTATTGGAGGAGGAAATTAAACGTTGTAGTTCAGTTTTATAATAGCCTATGCATTATTATTTTTATACACAAGATTATGTCATGTTCCCATAGAGTCAAAATGCTCATATCTTATTTTCAAGATATAAACTTCTCATATCTTTTGGCAAGGTTTTTAAACCCAGTGGGAATGTATATGTTGTTGATTTGCTTTGGAAAAAAGTGTCTGCATAAAATAACCGATAAGTATTTGCAGTGTAAGCGACACAGATTCTGGCCTGGTTACTAGCGCCCTCTACTGTGCACTAATGGACAAGGCTTAATCTCCTATACTGAGATTATTTTATACATTCATGTTTGTTGTTTGTTGTTTTTGAAGACTACATAGCCAAGTCTGCCTCTTTGCCAGGATATGGCAGGAATGGATTGCACAGGGTAAGTTGCCATTGTGTAACTATAACAATTGCCTTTACTTAACTTTTGTTTGTTGCTTGTTTGTTTTTTAACATTATATCTGTATTAATGTTCAGTAGCTGGATGGACAGATATCTTAAACCCTTAGCAACTATTTGTTTGCCTGTTTGTTTGTTTTCCAGCCACAAAGCGCAGACTACTATCAGTGTGACAGTGGCAGTGAAGTCAACTGGGGAATCAGAGGTATAAGCAAAGGAGTTTTTAATGATGATTTTGCTGACAGAAATTAGTTCTGACATTAAAAGATTATTTTTCTTTCTTTCCTAACAGAATACAAGGTAAGAACGATGGTTTAACATTACCAGAGGATTAAAGAGGGCCCAGAGAGACACTAAAGACACCTCTGAAACATTAACCCACTGTCGACTCCAGAGGAAAGTCGGTCTAATGAACCCTTATGGGTCAAAGCAACGTCCTGCTGGTCAAAGTATGTGGAAACTAGAGGATGGAGAAATTAGTGCTTCCAGGTCATAAGGCCACTGTATAATTCCCCAGCTGGCTCTGGAGACTTGGAGACTGGAGGGGCCATGGAGAGGGCAGGGGTTTGTCTGACCTCTATGCTCTTGGTTGGTCAGGAACTATATTGTTCTGCTTGGTGCCGCTTCCTGTCTCGGTTACAGCTACTGTGCCAGAGGCTCTGTAATTTCCTTTTACTGTTGTAAGTGAGAGGAAAAGGAGGTCCACCAATGCGGTCTGCCCTGAGAACAATGCTTAGTTAGCTTTCCATTACCAATCTATGAAGTATATAGATAATCTTAGAATATTAGGATGATTCTTTAAAGTTTATAATAAATTGCATTGCTAACTTTCGTTACAGATCTACCCGTACGAAGCACTTCTTGTCACCACTAGGGGGCGGAACAGGTTGCCAAAGGATGTAGACCGGGCCAGATTGGAGGTAAACTAAAGGTTTATTTGTAATAACAATATATAATAATATTATTATATTAAATTATAAACTATAGACAGTACATGTTTGATGAATATACTACTGTTCAGTAAATGCAGTTATGTTTTGTTTTTTTAGGTACACTATATAGGATTTTTGCAGTCAAATATTCAAAAACCATCAGGCCAGTGTTAAATATTTTGTTCAATTGAGTTCTTACAATATCCCAAATGTTTCCAACTATTTGTAAATTGTGAGAAAATCGCTATTTTTACCAATGAACCAGGACGTGTGAGCATAGCGTGTGATGGAGTCGCCTGTCAATTGCATCATATCTGTGTTACCCTCATTTCCGGTTTTATTTTGCAGAAACGCTTTACTCTCACTGGAGTGTGAACAAGTGTCACAGCAGCCGCAGAGCGAACGCACAGAGTAACGTCATAACATCATTTTGAACACACTTAAATGTATCTAAAATAATAAACAGAGCTGCGTTACCTCATACTCATGACCGGAAAAGCGGAGATTGCGCCGGCGACTGTGTCCCGTCATAATAAAAGTCCTGTTGCTCGCGAGCAGTGTAACAATTGCTCCGGCGGCCTTGCTCAGCTCCACAGCACTCGCCCCTGCACTGCTTCATACTACAGTAACGTTAATAATCGCATCCAACAACATGATTTCTGCCCGAGTCCTATCCCGATTCTTCCCCACCGGCTGTGAGGTGAAGATCACGTCACAAGATTACTCAAACTTGACGTCATCAAACTACGCCTTTGTTTTGAACAGGCACCCTCTAGTGAACGGAAAAGTTGCATAGTGTACCTTTAAAGGGATAGTTCACCCAAAAATTAAAATTATCCCATAATTTACTCACCCTCAAGTCATCCTAGCCTAGGTGTATATGACATTCTTCTTTCAGCCTTCTGTATTCAATTTGCGCAGAAAGTGTAATGCCTCTCACAATTCAAAATGCTTACGCTACATCATACGTTGCCGTAAGTTGAATACAGAAGAATTTGTTGAATTTGGTGGTCTGGAGGAAGCTACATTTTTACTTCATAACGTGTTTACTTCATCTTGTTAAATATGGATTTTTTTCTTACACAAACGTATCGCTTTGCTTCAGAAGGCCTTTATTAATCCCCGGCATCGTATGGATTACTTTTATAATGGATGGATACATGGATTATTTTGGGGGGCTTTAAATTTTGGGCTGCCATTCACTGCCATTATAATGCTTGGATTAGCCAGGACATTTTTTATATAACTCTGATTGTATTTGTATGAATGAAGAATGTCATATACACCAATTGCTTGAGTAAATCATGGGCTAATTTTCATTTTTGGGTGAACTATCCCTTTAACATTGATACTAAGAAGAAAAGTTTCTTTAGCACTTTAGTGCCATATTAGAATTATTATATATATATATATATATATATATATATATATATATATATATATATATATATATATATATATATATATATATATATATATATATATATATATATATATATATATATATATATATATGTATAAAAATTTTAATTTTAAATTTAAAAAAATAAATATTTAATATAATTTTTTTTTTTTTTTTTTTTTATTTTTTTTTTTTTTTTTGAAAAAAAAAAAAAAAAAAACAAATTCCTATCCCACACACACAGAGACACAGATAAAATAAAAAAAAACAAACATACATATATATATATATATATACAATTACACTGTGTACAACAGAAGTATATAAAAAGAAAATAAAAAAAAAAAAAAAAAAAAAAAATTTTTTTTTTTTGGTTTTTTTTTTTTCTTTTAAAAATAAAAAAATTAAATTTAATTTTTTTTTTAATTTATTTTAATTTAAATAATTAATAAAAAAAAAAAAATTAATATTTATAATATTATTTAATTTTATTTATTATTAATTTATTTTATTTTTTTTTTTTATTTAATAATAATTTTTTTTTTTTTTTTTTATAAATAATAAATTTTTAAATTAAATTTGATAATTTTTTTTTTTTTTTTTTTTTGCTTCTATTTTTTTTTTTTTTCAACATTAAATAAATTTTTAAAAAAAATATTTTTGATAAAAAAAAAAAAAAAATAATAAAAAAAAATAATTTTTTTTTTTAAAAAAAAAAAAAAAAAAAAAAAAAAAAAAAAAACAGATCTGTTTTAAAATAAAAATTAAACAGATCTATTGTTTAGGATCAGGAATTGCTTATATCCTGTTAGGGATGTCAGGGTTTATATTTGGGTCATGTCATAACACGTTGATGATAAAATGAATGCAGAGGGAGTAAACATAGATTGTATGGCCAATAAAAGGAATAATATGACATCAAACAATTGTTTAACAATACATGATTACCTAACATTGACCATTGGTCAAGTTTAATGTAAAGTAGATACTGACAGTAGGTGAAACAGGTGAAACCATCATGTTTTCTGCCTTTGTGTGTAGTGTTTACTGTTTAATGACAAAGTGGAAGAGATTATATGAAGTGTCTCTATTTAATTTTGCTACCACAAAGTGAAGGAAGAGTTATATATTATTCTTTTAAATAGATGCTATTATATTAATACTATGTTTTTATTGTAAAGTTTAAAATAAATTTTTCTTTTTGTGATGGGTGGCAACCGTAGTAAAGTAATCAGATGTGTAAAGCAGGATAATGCAGTCGGTCTCTGTAACTTCATTGAGAATCAAAGTTCTGTCATTTTAAGTAGCAATAATGGGTGCACGTCTGCAACAGTCAAGGAGTTGCAGTCTGATCTCTTCTGACAAAATAGAAAATGACAAATGATAGCATACATTTAATTTAGAAAAATAAATATGGTTTGTTTACCTAAACTTACCCAATCTACTGTAGACTAGGTTAGGCTACAGTTTTCTACTTCTTTGTTCATGGATGTTTTGTTAAAATAAAAAATAAAACATTTAACATTTGTTATTGAAGGTGCACTCACTGCACAAACAGCATCCCTGTTTCCATATTAGTGATGTTTCATATAGAGTTCTATTAGATCTTTTGATCATTCAAACAGTTCATGTAATTTGAGATAAAATAATCAGAGGAATTTTGTTAGAGGAAAAAATACTTTTTATATTTTGTTTTGAGATACATTGCAACGTCATTACAGAATCATAACAGATCTTGA